>JASVEL010001633.1:0-411768 GCA_032618575.1 Nicotiana noctiflora
CAGCGCAGATAAGAAATCCGCAATAAAGCACTATGTAAAGCTATAATCAGCTACCCTGTGACAGAATCAATATTCATTGTACCTGTACCAACAATTACCAATTAATAGCATAACAGCTAGCAGATGTAGCGAAATGCAATGCAAATGCATGATATGACCGCTACGGCGCGTAGCCGACTCCAATTTTGGGTACCCGTGCTCACTGTGGGGGTTCAGACTCCGGAGGGGCTCCTACAGCCCAAGCACATCTCATAGAGATATTCCTGCGGCGTGGAGTCCGATCCAACATATATCTCGGCGTGCAGCCCGATCCACTACTAGTCAGCTAATATGCAGATACAGCATCGCAGGCTCAAAAGTAGTCTTTGAAAACTCTTTTTATCATTTTTCAGTTGGAAAACAGTAATATCAAGTTCCAGAGATTGGAATTTAGCATAATAACAGAAATAGCTGTGGACTAGTAGTAAACTAGCATGTCTATATGATAAGACAATGATAACGATCCTCGCGGGATCCAATAACTGGCTCAAGGCCCACAAGTATACTCAACCGCCCAAGAAGGGGGTTCAACGGCTCGAGAATAGCCAATAATACGGTATCAACAGGTCGGACTAATATATAGTCTCCAGTTCATGATCGACCCCGCACTCTCAAGAGTGTGCGTGTCTCGCCGCTATACGGCGTCACAAAGTGGTATACCGGGGTTTCGAACCCGCTGGTCATCACCCACATCTATTACTCACCCTAATACAGCGCGATGCCTACTCCACAATGCCATTGCCACAAGAATCAAGCTCCGCACGCATAGAATCTGATCAAATACGGTAGAAACACAACAAATTAGGCCAATGGGACGACACCCAATCAATATAACTCAATTTACATCAAAATTCCCAAAGTTGTCAAAACCCGACTTTTGGTACGCTTGTCGAAAAATTACAAAAGTCACATATTCGGAACCCTCATCTCGATACGAGTCTAAGCATATCAATTTTACCAAATTCGGACTCCATTTGGCCATTCAAAACCTTGATTTTCTAAAGTTCAAGCCTAGGGCTAAATCTTCCATAATTACCCCAAATTCCTCCATTTTCATGATATAATTGCATAATATTACCAATACTAATTATAGTTTAAGTCCATAATTGATTACCTGATGATTTCCCTTGAGTTTCTCTTCAAAATCGCCCAAATCGCCTCTAAAGCCGAGACCCAAATGTGTGAAATGTTCTGAAATTTTTCTAACTTCTGATACACTTAACTCACAGCGATTTTCGCTTCCGCGGATAAAATTCCGCCCCTGCGGAACCGCTTCTGCGACCTTTTGGTCGCTTCTGCGAACCCAGGCCCTTTTGGCCATTTCCGCACCAGCGATCCAAGGACCGCCCCTGCGCATCCGCTTCTGCGGAAATTAGTCCGCTTCTGTGGAATGATCCGCTTCTGCGACCAAGAGTCCGCTCAGCGGACTCGCCTATGCGATCAAACATTCGCTTCTGCGGATTTTCGCAAGACGGCTCAAGACCGCTTCTGCGATCGACCTCTCGCACCAGCGAAGCCGCTCCTGCGGACCAGGCTCTGCCTTAGCGGTCGGATCCTCTTCTGCGCCTCGTTGTCCGCTCCTGCGGAGTCGCTCCTGCGCTCCTATTTCCGCAGGAGCGAAAACAACAGAACAGACTCAAAAACCTGCAATTTTCCACATTTTCTCTCGTTTAGCCATCCGAAAACACCCCGAGGCCCCCGGGACATCATCCAAACACACCAACACATCTTAATACCTTATTCAAACTTGCTCCAATCCTCAAAACACGTCTAATAACACCAAAACCCATAATTCACATCAAATTCAAGCCTAAATTCCTTAAAACATTCCGAATTACACATTCAATCAAAAACCCGACCAAACGACATCCGAATGACCTGAACTTTTGCAGGCACATCCAAAATCACCTAACGAAGCTACTGCAACTGTCGGAATTCCATTCCGAATCCCGGATCAAAATCTCACCTACCGTTCGGATTTCGCCAAAATTCAACTTTAGCCAATTCAAGCCTATTTCTACACCGGGCCTCCAAATTCAATTCCGATTGCTCCCCTAAGTCACAAATCACCTCCCGGAACTAACCGAATCATCAGAATCTGATTCTGAGCCCTCTAACCAAATAGTCAACTCCGGGTTGACTTTCATTATTCAAGTTTCTATCAAAAAGGCTATATGCCTCATTTTCAATCCAATTCACTCCTAACTCACCCGATAGACTCTAACACTGATATAAAATCGTAAAACATGTTTTTACAACATAACGGGGTGGTAATTCTCGTGACGACGGGCCGGGTCGTCACATTCTCCCCTCTTAAGCAAACGCTCGTCCTCGAGCGGGTCAAGAAACATACCTGAAGTCTCAAACAAGTGAGGATAACTGCTCCGCATCTCCCGCTCGATCTCCCAAGTGGCCTCCTCTACGGGTCGACCTCTCCACTGAACCTTAACTGATGCAATCTCCTTGGACCTCAATTTTCTCACCTGACGACCCAAAATAGCAATAGGCTCCACATCATAGGATAGATCACCATCAAGCTGAATGGTACTGAAGTCTAATACATGAGACGGATCTCCAATGTACTTCCGGAGCATAGACACATGGAATACTGGATGGACGCTGGATAAGCTGGGCGGCAAGGCTAACTCGTATGCCACCTCTCCAACCCTCCGAGTATCTCAAAAGGACCAATGTACCTAGGACTCAACTTTCCTTTCTTCCCAAACCTCATGACACCCTTCATAGGTGAAATCTTCAACAATACTCGTCACCAACCATGAAAGACAACTCTCGAACTCTACGGTCCGCATAACTCTTCCGACGAGACTGTGTCGTACGAAGCCTCTCCTGGATCAACTTTGCTCTATCCAGGGCATCCGGACTAACTCGGTCCGTATCAATCTAACCTCACTGAGGCTCAAACCATCCCACGGGGATCTACACCGTCCGCCATACAATGCTTCATACGGGGCCATCCGAATACTCGACCGATAACTGTTGTTGTAGGCAAACTCGGCAAGTGGTAGGAACTCGTCCCACGAACCACCAAAATCAATCACACAAGCTCGCAACATATCCTCCAAGATCCGAATAGTGCGCTCAGACTGTCCGTCTGTTCTGGGGGTGAAATGCTGTACTCAACTCAACCCGAATACCCATCTCTCGCTGAAATGCTCTCCAAAAATGAGAAGTGAACTGAGTACCCCTATCGGATATGATAGACACTGGAACTCCATGCAACCGAACAATCTCTCGAATAAAGATCGCTGCCAACCGCTCCGATGAGTAGGTAGTACTAACTGGAATGAAGTGAGCTGACTTGGTCAGTCTATCCACAATCACCCATACAGAATCAAACTTCCTCGCCGTCCGAGGGAGTCCGGTAACAAAGTCCATAGTGACTCTCTCCCATTTCCACTCAGGAATAACAATGCGCTGAAATACACCACCGGGCCTCTGATGCTCGTACTTAACCTGCTGACGGTTGAGGCACCGTGCTACATGTCTGACAATGTCCATTTTCATCTTTCTCCACCAATAGTGCTGTTTCAAATCTTGATACATCTTCGCGGCTCCTGGATGGATAGAATACCGCGAGCTATGGGCCTCCTCCAGAATCAACTCACGAAGGCCATCAACATTGGGCACACATATCCGGCCTGCATCCTCAATACGCCGTCACTATCAATGGTGACATCTCTAGCATCATCATGCTGAACTCTGTCCCTCAGGACAGCCAAATGTGGATCATCATATTGGCGCTCACGAATACGGTCATATAGAGATGACCGAGATACAACACAAGCCAATACCCTGCTGGGCTCCGAAATATCTAACCTTACTAGCCGATTGGCTAACACCTGAACATCATAAGCAAATGGCCTCTCCTCAGCTGGAATATATGCCAAGCTCCCCATACTGACCGCCTTCCGGCTCAAAGCATCGGCCACCACATTGGCCTTCCCGGATGATATAATATAGTAATGTCATAATCCTTCAGCAACTCAAGCCATCTCCGCTGTCTCAAATTAAAGTCTTTCTGTTTGAACAAGTGCTGGAGACTATGATGGTCGGTATACACCTCACAAGACACACCGTACAAATAGTGCCTCCAAATCTTCAAGGCATGAACAATGGCGGCTAGCTCCAAATCATGAACAGGATAGTTCTTCTCATGTGGCTTTAACTGCCGAGAAGCATAAGCAATCACCTTACCTCCCCTGCATCAACACACAACCTATCCCCACTCTCGAGGCATCACAATAAACGGTATATGAACCTGAAGCTGATGGCAATACTAACACTGGAGCTATGGTCAAAGCTGTCTTGAGCTTCTGAAAGCTCCCCTCGCACTCATCCGACCACACGAATGGTGCACCCTTCTGGGTCAATTTAGTCAATGAAGAAGCAATGGATGAAAATCCCTGAACAAACCGGCGATAATATCCCGCCAAACCAAGAAAACTCCCGATCTCTGTAGCTGAGGTCGGTCTAGGCCAACTCTGCACCGCCTCTATCTTTTTCTGATCAACCTGAATACCATCACGAGACACCACATGTCCCCAGAAATGCTACGGACTCGAGCCAAAACTCGCACTTGGAGAATTTAGCATATAGCTTCTCCTCCCTCAATCTCTGCAACACAATACTCAAATGCTGAGCATGCTCCTCCCGACTACGGGAGTAGACTAGAATGTCATCAATGAACACAATCACAAATGAATCCAAATAAGGCCCGAACACACTGTTCATCAGATGCATAAATGCTGCTGGGGCGTTGGTCAGCCCAAACGACATCACAAGAAACTCATAATGACCATATCGGGTCCTGAATGCGGTCTTCATAATATCCGAGTCCCTGATCTTCAGCTGATGATAGCCTGAACGAAGATCGATCTTAGAAAACACCCTCGCACCCTGTAACTGATCAAACAAATCATCTATGCGCGGTAGAGGGTACTTGTTCTTCATTGTCACTTTGTTCAATTGCCTATAATCAATACACATTCGCATGGAACCATCTTTCTTTTTAACAAATAATACCGGCGCACCCCACGGAGACACACTAGGGCGGATGAAACCCTTATCCAGAAGCTCTTGAAGCTGCTCTTTTAGTTCTTTCAACTCAGCCGGTGCCATACGATAAGGAGGAATGGATATGGGCTGAGTGCCCGGCACCAAGTCAATGCCAAAATCAATATCCCTATCCGTCGGCATGCCCGGCAGGTCTGAGGGTAATACTTCTGGAAAGTCCCTCACAACAGGTACAGAATCAATGCTAGGAGACTCAGCTCCCACATCTCTCACAAAAGCTAAGTACGATAAACACCCTTTTTCAACCATCTTCTGAGCTTTTAAGAACGAAATAACACGGCTAGGGACGAAATCGGTCGAACCCCGCCACTCGATCTGAGAAATACCAGGAATGGCCAACGTAACTGTCTTAGCATGATAGTCCAATATAGCATGGTACGGAGACAACCGGTCCATACCCAATATAACATCAAAGTCCACCATACCCAACAATAACAAATCTGCCTGGGTCTCCAGACCCCCAATAGATATAACACAGGATCTATGGACATGATCCACAACAATCGTATCACCCACGGGGGTGGATACATGAACAGGTAAATCAAGACTACCACGAGTCGCACCCAAATAATGTGCAAAATAAGAGGACACGTAAGAATATGTGGATCCTGGATCAAATAGAACGGAGGCATCTCTGTGACAGACAGAAATGATACCTGTAATCACTGCATCGGAGGCAACTGCATCACGCCTGTCAGGAAGTGCATAGAACCGTGCCTGGCCTCCACCAGATCTCTCCTCGCCCCTGGGGCGACCACGAGAAGACTGACCTCCACCTCTACTAGCCTGAGATGGTGCTGAAGAGGAGGGTTGATCCCTCTGCTGAGTCCTGCCCCTACGTAGTCGAGGGCACCGTCTCCTCATGTGGCCAAACTCACCACACTCATAACATGCACCTGGTGCTGGAGAAGTAGGTGTTGCACTCTGGGCTGGGAGGGCACTAAGTGATGACTGACCCTGCTGAAACCCCTGTCGACCATGACCATAAGAACCTCCGCTCTGCTCTGGGCGGCCTGAATGAGAAGGTCTAGATGAGCGACCTCTGCTCTGCTGGGAATGCCCTCTAGATGGAGCACCACTGAAACTACCGGAACCACGAGGCCTCTTGGCCTCCCGCTCCTCTCTCTCTCGGCGACGATCCGCCTCAATGGAGCGTGCCATATCAGCAACCTGCTCAAACGATGATGACAGAACTCGCTCGCTGGTCATAAGAATACGGATAGAGTAGTTGAGGCCATCAATGAACCTCCCGATCCTCTCTCTATCAGTGGGGATCATCCATGTGGCATGCCTAGCCAACTGAGTGAATCTAAGCTCATACTGAGTCACAGACATGTCGCCCTGAATCAACCACTCGAACCGGCGACGTAGCTCCTCGCGACGAGACCGAGGTACATATTTCTCTAGAAAGAGAGTAGAGAACTGCTGCCATGTGAGAGGTGCTGCTCCTGGAGGCCTACGCCTCTCAAACTCTTCCCACCAATCAAATGCGGGACCAGTGAACTGAAAGGTAGTAAATGAAACTCCGCTGGACTCAAGAATACCAGCCGTCCGCAACATCCTCTGACACTTATCCAAGAAACCCTGGGCATCCTCGCCCTCGTCGCACTGAAATGGGGTGGCTGAAGTCTACCAAACCTCTTAAGATGACGCTGCTCATCGTCGGGCATAGCCTGAACCATATGCTCTGGAGCTGGTGCTAGTGCAGCTGGAGGAATAACCGGTGCAACCACCTGAGCGGGGACCGCCTCTGGCATCTGAAGTCCCTGAACAACCTGCTCAGGTGCGCGACCTGCAGGGGTCTGCTGAACACCCCCTGTCTGAGATGTCGCTACAGTGGCAGTAGCTGAAACTACATGAGCCAAACCGGAACACACCGATAATATCTGAGCAAGAGTCTCCTGAAGACCAGGAATAGCAATAGATACAGTCTCGCCCTAAACTGGGGTTGCTGGAGCATCAATCACTGGGGGCTGCTCCTGAATAGGTACAACGGGCAGGTCAGCTGGCACTGCCTCAGCTGCCTTGCCTCTACCTCTAGCAGGACTGCGCCCACGGCCTCTAGCAGGTGGCAATGGAGGTTGTCCACCTCGTCCCGATGCTCGCGTTCTCGCCATCTGCGAAAGAATAGAATATAGAAGTTCAGTTCTCAGAACAACAAGATCACACGATAGAGTTCAAGAAAAGTGAAGTGTTTCCTAAAGGTTTGCAGCCTCCCGAGGATAAGTAAAGG
Source organism: Nicotiana noctiflora (assembly GCA_032618575.1). NCBI lineage: Eukaryota > Viridiplantae > Streptophyta > Magnoliopsida > Solanales > Solanaceae > Nicotiana > Nicotiana noctiflora. The sequence goes on from JASVEL010001633.1 coordinate 7,367, forward strand.
CGTCCCCGTACCGATCCACAAGACTCTACCAACCGGCTCAAGACTCATGAGGCCTAGTAAACCTAGGCTCTGATACCAACTTGTCACGACCCCAAATCCGGTCGTGATGGCGCCCAGCACATTGCTAAGCCAGCCTGACCAATCAATATCAACAACGGAGCTAGAAGCTCTCTTTAACCCATTTAAGCATTTCAAAATATGAAACAATAGTAATACTTATACCAACAACGGGGAGACCAAGTCCCAAAATATACTAACTCCCATAGACCGAAGGGTCAAGAGTCATGAGCCTCTACTGAACATGAGTGTATAAATGGTTTAAAAAATACCAAGTACGGAAAGAAACATCAATACAGAATCAAAAGACAGTAAGAAGGAAATATCGGGTCCTGCGGACTCTGCAGCTACCTCGAATATCCTATAAATGTCACCTCGCACTGCTACTGGATCACTACTAAGAGGTACCTGGATCTGCATACAAGGTGCGGGGAGTAAAATGAGTACTGCCAGACTCAGTGGTAATAAACAGGGGTAAGACAGCGCAGATAAGAAATCCGCAATAGAGCACTATGTAAGGCTATAATCAAATACCCTGTCACACAGAATCAATATCATCTGTACCTGTACCAACCAGTACCAGCAAAACAGTATAACAGCTATCAGATGTAGCTAAATGCAATGCAATGCATGATATGACCGCTACGGCGCGTAGCCGACTCCAATTTTTGGGTACCCGTGCTCACTGTGGGGGTTCAGACTCCGGAGGGGCTCCTACAGCCCAAGCACATCTCATAGAGATTTCCTGCGGCGTGCAGTCCGATCCAACATATATCTCGCTGCGGCGCACAGCCCGATCCACTACTAGTCAGCTAATATGCAGATACAGCCTCGCAGGCTCAAAAGTAGTTTTTGAAAACTCTTTTTATCATTTTTTGGTTGGAAAACAGTAATATCAAGTTCCAGAGATTGGAATTAGCATAATAACAGAAATAGCTGCGGACTAGTAGTAAACTAGCATGTCTATATGATAAGACAATGATAACGATCCTCGCGGGATCCAATAACCGGCTCACAGCCCACAATATACTCAACCGTCCAAGAAGGAGGTTCAACGGCTCGAGAATAGCCAATAATACAGTATCAACAGGTCGGACTAATCTATAGTCTCCAGTTCATGATCGACCCCGCACTCTCAGGAGTGTGCGTGTCTCGCCGCTATACATCGTCACAAAGTGGTATACCGGGGTTTCGAACCCGCCGGTCATCACCCACATCTATTACTCACCTCAATATAGCGCGACGACTATTCCGCAATGCCCTTGCCACGAGAATCAAGCTCCGCACGCGTAGAATCTGATCAAATACAGTAGAAACACAACAAATTAGGCCAATAGGACGACACCCAATCACTATAACTCAATTTACATCAAAATTCCCAAAGTTGTCAAAACCCGACTTTCGGTACGCTTGTTGAAAAATTACAAAAGTCACATATTCGGAACCCTCATCTCGATACGAGTCTAAGCATATCAATTTTACCAAATTCGGACTCCATTTGGCCATTCAAAACCTTGATTTTCTAAAGTTCAAGCCTAGGGCTAAATCTTCCATAATTACCCCAAATTCCTCCATTTTCATGATATAATTGCATAATATTACCAATACTAATCATAGTTTAAGTCCATAGTTGATTACCTGATGATTTCCCTTGAGTTTCTCTTCAAAATCGCCCAAATCGCCTCTAAAGCCGAGACCCAAATGTGTGAAATGTTCTGAAATTTTTCTAACTTCCGATACACTTAACTCACAGCGATTTTCGCTTCTGCGGATACAATTCCGCCCCTGCGGAACCGCTTCTGCGACCTTTTGGTCGCTTCTGCGAACCCAGGCCCCTTTTGGCCATTTCCGCACCAGCGATCCAAGGACCGCCCTTGCGCATCCGCTTCTGCGGAAATTAGTCCGCTTCTGCGGAATGATCCGCTTCTGCGACCAAGAGTCCGCTTCAGCGGACTCGCCTATGCGATCAAACATCCGCTTCTGCGGATTTTTCCCAAGACGGCTCAAGACCGCTTCTGCGATCGACCTCTCGCACCAGCGAAACCGCCCCTGCGGACCAGGCTCCGCTTCAGCGGTCGGCTCCGCTTCTGCGCCTCGTTGTCCGCTCCTGCGGAGTCGCTCCTGCGCTCCCATTTCCGCAGGAGCGAAAACAACAGAAGCAGTGCACCAGTTCTGCAATTTTCCACATTTTCTCTCGTTTAGCCATCCGAAAACACCCCGAGGCCCCGGGACCTCATCCAAACACACCAACACATCTTAATACCTTATTCAAACTTGCTCCAATCCTCAAAACACGTCTAATAACACCAAAACCCATAATTCACATCAAATTTAAGCCTAAATTCCTTAAAACATTTCGAATTACACATTCAATCAAAAACCCGACCAAACGACGTCCGAATGACCTGAAATTTTGCAGGCACATCCAAAATCACCTAACGAAGCTACTGCAATTGTCGGAATTCCATTCCGACCCCCGGATCAAAATCTCACCTACCGTTCGGATTTAGCCAAAATTCAACCTTAGCCAATTCAAGCCTATTTCTACACCGGGCCTCCAAATTCAATTCCGATTGTTCCCCTAAGTCACAAATCACCTCCTGGAACTAACCGAATCATCAGAATCCGATTCCGAGCGCTCTAACCAAATAGTCAACTCCGGGTTGACTTTCCTTATTCAAGTTTCCTTCAAAAAGGCTATATGCCTCATTTTCAATCCAATTCACTCCTAACTCACCCGATAGACTCTAACACTGATATAAAATCGTAAAACATGTTTTTACAACATAACGGGGTGGTAATTCTCGTGACGACGGGCCGGGTCGTCACACAACAAGTTCAGTCAAGCGTTTCGGCAAGGGAATAATTAACAATGCTTTCTCTTTCTTATTTTTCTTATCTTATAATTCACTCTACCATTTTTGAGCCAGCGCTCAAAAGAATAAAGTTATTTCATATACTTTCAATACTCGTATCACAATTCGAGCCAATTCTCCTAGGAATCCAATAATCATACCAACGTTCACATGTTATTCACAACATATAGAAACTCTCTAATAATCTCGGAGTTCACAACCAAGTCATGATTAGCACATTATAAGGACTCACGATCATGCTAGACACCGATGATTAGATACTCATCACCATGCCTATACATCATATTCGATCACATAGCAATTAGCAACAAGACTCAACTCATATTCTCTCAAGCCAGGGTTGAACCAAACACTTACCTCAAAGCCTTGAAATCTACTTAGTCCTCAACTATCGCATTTCATCGTGGTTCCACCTCCAATGCGCTCGAATCTAATAACAAATTATTCAATTACTTTAATAAACACTGTATGGATCGATTTAAATGCATAAAAAATGATTTTCCTAAAGCTTTACTCAAAAATTCCCATAATGCCCCAGGCCCACGTGGTCAAAACCCGAGGTTCAAACCAAAATCCGATTACTCATTTCCCCACGAGTTCAAATATGTAATCTATTTTGGAATCAGACCCCAAATTGAGGTCCAAAACCCCCAATTTTAGAAACCATAAGTTCTACCCTAAATTCCCAAATTTCTCCATTAAAATCCTTGTTTGGAAGTAGAATTTATGTTTAAAGATGATAAGGTGTAAAGAAAATAAGTTAGAAAATACTTACCAATCATTTTGAAGAAAAGGAATCATTTGGAAAATCGCCCCTTCTGTTTTGGATTATGAAAAGTGTAAAAATAACTGAAAATCTCGGATGTTTATATATCACTGAAGGATCAGCGCGGACCGCACGACCTTGGTGCACGGCTATGCTGGTGGGCTTGCATCTGGGGCCCTCTATGAACCTCCCATCACAGACCTCACTAACTGGGTGCACAGCCTCGCTGGTCAGACCATGGATGGGGGCTCCTGTGAACCTGGCCATACGGAACGTGCGAGGTACACTATAGCCGCGTGGCTTCGAGCGTGGACCGCACGGAGATCAACGCTGCCGCGCTGGGGCCTGCAACCCTACAATATCTAATACTTAACAAATTTCTAAGCCTAAGACCTCCCGGGGTCCACTCAAAACTCACCCAAGCCCTCGAGGCTCCAAAACGAACACACATATGATCTTAAAAACATACTACGGACTCATCCGTGCGATCAAATTGCATGAATAACATCATGAATCATCAATTTGGGTCTCAATACCCATGAATTAATTTTCAATTTCCATTAAACATTAAGTTAAGCTTTTTCTAGTTCAAAACACGTCAAATAACGTCCAAATACCGAACTTACAGCTAACGTCTAAACCATATACTCCCTCCGTTTCAATTTATGTGAACCTATTTCCTTTTTGGTCCGTGCCAAAAAGAATGATTCATTTCATTATTTGGAAACAATTTACATTTATGCGATGATTAATAGCCACACAAAATATATGTGCCTCATTCTACACTACAAGTTCAAAAGTCCTCTCTCTTTTCTTAAACTCCATGACCAATCAAATGGATTCACATAAATTAAAATGGAGGGAGTATAAGACTTGTGCCAGGCGTCATAACCAAAATTTGAGCCCTACAGCATAGTTTTCTAAACAAATATCATGTTTCCAACTCTTTAATTATTTAATTCCGAGAACACACCCAAGTCTCATAATTTCCTATGGACCCTAGGCGACTGTCGAATCACAAATTCGGGTCCATTTGCCCAAAACGTTGACTGAAGTCAAATTTAATCAATTAAACATCAAAAATTTATTATCTTTCTCACAAGTTCATATTTAAACTTTTCGGCTACGCGGCAACCACCAAGTGAGGTTTTCACTGCCTTGAAAGTTCAAAGTCAGTGGAAAATATGGTGTTGACCCCTTTGGGTCGTCACAATTATAGGGAAAACAAGCATCTAATGATATTGCAATCTGGTAGAAGGATATGGCTCTTTTTTTTTTAAAAAAAAAAAAAAAATCAGTCAGGTAACCCGATTTCCTTGACTCAGGTTAGTAGTTCCTTTTGCACTCTTACGCATTATAAACTACTAAAAGTGTTACGTCATTAAAATGTGTGTGCCCTATCTCACGCACCTTTTTGAAGCCCAAATGTCACAACCATTACAAATTGACCCGTCTACCCATATCATTGCACCCAACTATAATCAGTCCCTCCTTCCCTCTAAATAACCTAAAAAACTTGTCTTTCTCACAATTATCAACATCAAAAGCTATCAAACTTTCCTCTTCTCTCAAAAATCCACTTTCTTGTGTATTTGTTATCAAAACATGACCATGTCTCTGGAGACTCTTAAATCCATCGTTGTCACTCCTACTATTTCCTTATCTCACGAAATACAGCAGTCTGAGATTGAGTCTTTGCCTCCACCTAGTAAAAAACCCATCTCTGAACAACAACCACCCTTATCTCTTCTCTGACTCCATCAAGTTATGGTTCTACCGCAACCGAAAAAATCAACCACCCAAAAAGTTTGATCCGACAAACTCTCCCTCTACTACGTCGGAAAAAATGGAAGAAGACAAAGAAGAAGGAATAAATGTTTCAATCTAGCGAGTTGAGGGAGTAACTGTAGCACCTGAGGTTGTTTCCTGTCTTGGTAAAGCATCTGCTGTGGTTGCTGCTCTTTCTCCTCCAACGTTTGATCTAAATTTTACATCACCACTATGTAATGTCTCTCTTGCCTCTATTGATTCTACACTGTTGGATGTGAATAAGAAGGAAACCATAGATAACATATTTTTTATTGCTACTGAAGGGGTTTGGTTTGGGAATATATGTCAGGTTATGTGAGTGTTGAGACTCAGGGGGGAAGAAAATGGTAACAACGATGGAAGTGAAGAACAAGTGCCTCAAGGAAAATTGGTACCAGTTAATATTACAAGAGAGTCATTAGAGGGACATTCTCCTTATGCCAATAAGAGTACTATGCTCTTACTTGGATGCAACTTCATGTTCCGCTAAAAATCCTCTGGATAATACTGGCCCTCTTCCTTCCCTTCATCTAGATGCAGTTCCATTAATTTTTTTGATTCCTAAGATGAAGCCCTTAACTTAAGAAGAAGATAGTGAAAGTGAGGAGGACAATGATGATATGTGCGTGGCACAGTTTATAGCTGCTAGAAGTGGTAGGACAGTCCTCATAGAGCATGTTCTTAAAAGACCTACTATAGGCAGTAAAAGAAAAAAGCCATTGAGAGTGCTTTGAAGAGAAATAAGGAGAAAAAAGAAGGTTGTTTGAAAGGAAAAATTAGTGAATAAGGAAGATTTACCTCCAGCAAATATTGTGGATGTTAAGCATTAAGAGGTGAGTGAGGAACTTGCTTCCCTTGTTCGGAAATCCTCTAAAAAGTATGTGCTTGTGAAACCCAAGCAAGTATCATCTGTGAAATGTGTGTATATTGATAAAGAGAAGAGTGTTGAAGAAGAGGAGTCGAGTGAGAAAAGTAAGTCTAAAAAGAAGGTGAAAAGTGTGAAGAATTCTTAGAAGAGAAAGGCAAGTGACAAAGAGTAACCTGGTTACTCCAAGAAAGCAAAAGTGGAAGTCTCTGAAGTTGACAGAACATAAAACCTGAAGAAGCAAAGTGTGATGTGTGGCAGAGTGTTTGATGTTGATATTCTCAAAATGTCAGGCATGAGACAAATAGTTACGATATGGAGTTTCATCCATGGACTAATCTGTTTACCATACAGATTCCTAAAGTCTACGAAGAGGAAGTTCGCAATTTCTACATGGATCTGGTCATAGTGGAAGATGAGAACATGTACCTAAAGATTAATGGAGTAGATTTTGTGATGGATGAAGTTGTACTACGAAGTATCCTGGGTGCGCCAACTGAGGGGCTCCCATCTATTGAAGGGACATATACCGTGCTTTTAGGAAGATCATCCTAAAACCTAAGGTTGTTCAGAGAGGGGAATGGGTGCACAAGAAGGCTCTACTTCTAGAATTTCAGCTCATGTTTGAGATGGTGAATAAGGTCCTGCTCCCTTATGCAGAAAGACATTCCATTACTTTAATAGTGGATCTGTCACGACCCAAAATCAACCGTCATGATGGTTCCTATCGTGGAACTAGTCCAGTTTCCATTTAAAAACACATCATAGCAAAATAACTTTGAAAATAAAGACGGAATCAATTTACAATAAAGAAACCTTTTAAAAAACAAAATAAATACCAAAGTATGATACAATCCAACAAAATCGGAGTGTCTCTAAGTATATGAACATCTAAATCAGGATACAGTCCACTATAATGTCTAGAGAAATAAACTTAGTATACAACAAATGAGAAAGGAGGAGAGTCAAGGCATGTGAATGCTATGCAACTAACTTGATAGTCCCCAAACTCGGAAGCCTCAATCAGCAACCATCACCGTGATTAGAAACTCCTAGATCTGCACACAAGGTGCAGGGAGTAATGTGAGTGCATCCAATTTCTTAAGTAATCAGTCCAAACTTTGGAATAAAAGGCAGTGAAGAACTCAATCGGTACAGATAAATAGAAATAACTGTGCAAAAACATAGGTATCCTTTCAAATTAAATATATAGCTCAAAACAGTAAAGTAAAGCAAATCTGAACAGTATAATGAATATAACTCTTCTATCTCTATATGCCAATGCACATGATGTATGTAATGCACCATGCTATCAACCTCATGTTCTTACACTCTCAAATACTCAACCACTCGGTACTGTATATGTCCCATATTACCCAGAGAAGATCATTCCCAGAACATATACATCACTGAGTATAAGCCACCCACTACTAAGGAAGGTCAATCCATCCATCTGGAGAAGATCCATCTCCAGGTATCAAGTACTTCGGACAAGATCCATATCCAGGGAAGTTCCATCCCTCAATAATATCAAATTCGCTCACTGGAGGTGTGTACAGACTTTGGTGGGGCTCCTACAACCCAAATGCTATCACAAATTAGTATATCCGCTATGGTGTGCAGCTCGATCCCATAGCTGCCATTCATAATAAGGCTTTCGGCCTCACTCAGTCATCAATCTCTCCATTCTCACTCTCGGGCTCACATTGTCAAGAAAACCAACCTTGAACACTGATATGATGTATCAGTAAATAACAACTAAGCCTGAAATATGATATAAAAATATATGAGTATGACTGAGTAAAGAATATTGATGAAGTCAGCGAGATGATAACAAGAAAATGACCACTAGGGTTCCAACAGTACCGGCTTAAATCCTAAACATGATTTCTAACTCAATTACTTTATCATATGATACAACATAGATGGCAATAAGATATAGTCACTATACAGTGCCATGGAATCAACCAGGTCATAATTCTTATGGAGCACATTTGCACGCCCATCACTTTGCATGTGCATCACCTCAATACAGATCACATAACACATAACTTGGGGTTTCAAACCCTAAAACCATGTTTGAAAGCGTTACTTACCTCAACCCAAGCAAATCTCTACTCTGAAATGCCTTTGCCTCTTAAATATGTCTCCAAACATCCCGAATCTAGCCACGAGTTGTACAACACAATTAATAAAGTCTAAAGGGATCAATTCCATAGGAAAAGTACTAAATTATAGCCAAAATCCGAAATTGGCTCAAACCCGATCCCTGGGCCTACATCTCAAAATCCGACAAATGTCAGAAAACCCGAAAGTCCATTCACTCATGAGTCTAACCATACCAATTTTATAAAATCCAACACCATTTGCCCCTCCAAATCCCCAAAACTCACTCTCCAATTCTCAAGCCCCAATCTCCAAAATTTCACCTCAAAAACTCACCAACTAGCTGTAAAATTAGTGGGGAAACACCATTATTGAAGATAAATAGGGGAAAAAGATTACCTAAGTAATAACTTTAAAATCCTCTTTAAAATATTCCAAAATCCGTGTTTCCAAAAGTGAAAATTGTGAAAAATCTCGAAATCCCATTTGTAATTTGTTCCGCTCAAGCTTTTCGCACCCATGACTCTATATCTGCATCTGTGGAGCCGCAACTACGGTCAAAATTGTACTTTTGCGAAAAGTTACTTAAGCCACTACCTCCGGTTGTGTGATACAAAGACTGTATCTGCGCACATAGCAGACATAGAAACCAAGTTGTAGCTGCGGATACATTTCGCATTTGCGCCCTTCTGCCTGCTTCTACGACCATCACATGTACGGGAAAGTCTTCGCACCTACGACCTTAGCCCATCTCATCCTTAGCCACATCTACTATCCTTGCTACACTTCTACGGACTCGCATCTGCGGTGCCACTCCGCAAGTATGGTTACACCAGACAAGACAGTAGTGAATGATTAACTTAATTACTCATTTTAGTACTTTTGTAATTGTGATATTCAACAATTAGATAGTGAGAAAAGAATTTACAGAGCATGATAATATTTTCACAACCGCAATAACGAACAACCGTAAACATTCTCAAAATCGGGTGTCATAAGTGCATGAGCATCAACAAGGAAGGATAACTAAATACATCATCTGTCCGGCATACAAATTAGACATGAAGAATATACATAACTCTCAAGGAGACACTGGCGGCTACAGATCGCAACATGAAATGCAGCTTGGGCTATGTCCCCACATTATCCGTGCTTCCGTGCCTTCACACCCAAGGGACTACTAAACATATATATACTTCAATAAAATGTGCAGAAAGTGTAGCACGAGTAAGTAAATTAACGTGTACCTAGTAAGTATGTAGCCTAACCCTGGAGGAGTAGTGACATGTGGTCGACATCGACACTTACTAGTGGTCCAATAATATCAGGTACCGTAAAGAGGTAAATAAATATGAGGCAGAGTAAATAAACAAAATATACAAGTACCAATACATGGTATAGTTCTTTACAATAAACTGAAGCTCTCAATTTGCAAATTCCTCCTCAAGTGTTTGTATATATATAATGGACCTCACCAAATATGTTCTTATAATTTAAATCAGGAAAAACTCACAGATACACTGGCTTCTTGCAAAATTTACACATGATTCCATAAGGATATTTTATAGAAATGCTGAGTCGTACGACACAATCCCATCATAACCTGTGAATTTCCGAGGGTCGAACGACATGAACCATAGATACATCTATTAAAGTGTCGAGGGGAACGATCCGCTCCCATAAGAGTGTGGCACATAAATCCTGCCAAGGTGAACGTCTTGATCCCATTAGAATAAGAAGCTTCAATGGGTCCTTGACCCTCACTCATGGATAAACGTGCGATTTATAATTTTTTAAGGAAAATCATTCGATAAAAACGCATAGCGCATAAGAAATCCGTAAGAGGAACACCATTATTCTGTGGTAAATCGTGAATATCCTGAAATCTCTACAATAGTAAGTGTATCACACCACGCATGTCAAATCACAAGTCATAATGCGAAATAAAAGAATGAACGAGCAAAGATCAAGTATAGCATGGTATGAAGCTAAGTCTACCCGAACAATAACATGAATCTAATTACGTAAGGACTGTCGTCACCTCGTGCGTACGTACCCCCTCCCTCCAACAAGTTACACATATTAAATTTATCACCTAGGGGTAGTTTTCCCCTCACGTAGTTAGACATGAGACTTACCTCGCTTCGAAGTTCCATAACCGGCTCCAACACTGCTCTAATAGATCAAACAGGTGCCTATCCCTCCAAAACTAGTCAAAAAATGTGCAAACCAATAAAAATATACTCTAATACTCAAAACAAAATGATTTAAACAATTTTCCAACTCCGCTCAAAAAGTCTAAAGCAACCCTCGGGCTCACGTGCCCGAATTTCGAAGATTATCAAAGATAAACCTTACCCATAATATTACTAACTCAAATATATAATTTATTCCAAGTTTCATGTCCAACTTCGTGTAATAATCTAAAAATACCAATTTCTAGGTTTGTTTCAAATCTCACAATTTCTACCAATTTCCATGCTTGAATCCATATGAAAAAACCATGTATTTAACCCGCAATTGGTGGGGATAACTTACTTTGCCATTGGGGATGAAAACCTCCACTTGAAGCTCTCGAATAATTGCTCAAACCAAGAGAGAATGAAAGAAATGGGCCAAATTCCATCTTAAAATATCTCACTACCCAGTCCGACCTTCGTACCTGCGGTCATAGGACTGCCTTTCCGATTCTGCATGTGCGGTAAAGATTTTGCTTCTGCAGAGATGCCCCAAGCTACCCACTTCAGCTTCTACGCCTTCCGTTCTGCTTTCACATTCACGCAGGTGCAGAAATCATCTTCGCACTTGCGAACTCAATCCAGTCCTACCCATGCCTATTCTGTGGTCCACTGCCTTGCTTCTACGGGGCTGCTTCTGCGATGAGGCTTCCACACCAACACTAGAAATTCTTCAACTTTTCCTTTAGTCCGGCATTCAATCCGTTAACCTTCCAGAATCTGCCCGAGGCCTTCAAGACCTTAACTAATTATACCAACAAGCCCTAAAACACACTACGAACATAGTCAAGCCTTCAAATCACATCAAACAACACTAAAACCATGAATCGCATCCCAATTCAAGCATAATGAACTCTATAACTTCAAACTTCTACATTCGACACCAAAACCTTTCAAATAATGTCCGATTGACCTAAAATTTTATACACAAGTCACATTTGACATTACAAACCCATTCCAACTTCCAGAATCAAAATCCGATCCCGATACCAAAAGTGCACTCCCAGTCAAACTTCCAAAAACCTCCGACTTCCAATTTTTGCCAAATGACCCCAAAATGACCTCTAGACGTTCAAATCCATATCCGGACGTACTCCTTAGATCAGAATCACTATACAGAGCTATCCATGCTCAGAATCCCAAATGGACATCGATAACATTGACACTTCAACCTAAATTTATGAAATCATTCAAAAATGCCAGCTTTCCATGATAGACGCCAAAATGCTCCCGATTCATCCAAAGCCCGATACAGACATATGACCAAGTCTATAATCATCATACAAATATATTTGAACCTTCAAATCCCAGGTCTTTTACTCAAAAGTCAAACCTTAGTCAGTTCTTCCACCTTAAAACTTCCAAAATTAAAATTATCCATCCGAATCGACCATGAACTTCCCCTAATTCAATTTCGACCACACGTACAAGTCATAATATTTGAAGTGAAGCTACTCAAGGCCTCACAATTCCAAATGATGCTCTAGAGCTCAAAATGACCAATCGGGTCATTACATTCTCGCCCACTTAAATATACGTTCATCCTTAAACGTGCTAAGAACTGCTATGAGGTTATCCAAAATCGTTGTTTAACCCCTTGGACACCTACCTGTGCTACCACAATCCAGTTGAGTACATTAGCTTGAGCTAGACTAGATATTCTCCCTTTTATTTAGTTAAAAATCTTTAGAGCCAAATCCTAACATCTAAAATTCTCTACCAGACCTGTTTCCAACCTTCGAACACCGTACCAATCACTATACAATGTAAAACTATATGAACTCATACCTTTAGTGAATTCAAACCATGCACCGCATAATTCATATGACCATAATAACATCCTTTGACAATAATAGTCGAAATCCCATGAATTCGATGCCTACTACACACCTCATAACGCATGTAAGTCATGTTCGAACTCTCACAACTCTGCCACTATGGAAGAGATATGTATAAATTGATAACCACCTATCGAATCTGGGGCAGACCCACATGAGAGCAACAGGGTTCATCTGAACCTACTTTGTCGGAATATAATATTGTATATATTGATATATTTTACTTTTTTTTCCAGTAAATGCTGTTATATAATATTTGTTGACCCCACTTAACACAAAGACATGGTCCAGCCCACTGGCAAAGTTGGTTCAAAATCCCCAGAATAACTAGATTTGCATGATAGGAATCGCCCATATTAGTGGACATAGAAATAGTACCCAAAGACTCACGTGAAATATCCAGAAAATGAGCAAACAGAGAGGACACATATTAATAAGTAGACCCCATATCAAATAATATTAAAACATACCCACCACAGATAGAAATAATACATTTGATCATGGAATCTGAGGCTACTACATCTTGTCCGGCTAAAAAGAAATAGAACCTAGCTGGGGTACCGACTGGTTGGCCCTTACCTAATTGTGTTCTGCTTGGATCACCTCCATCTAGGATGGTGCCAACCCACCTGGCCTCTACCTCTAAGCAACAGGAAAGCTTGTGCTACAGTCACGGGCTTCTGGCCCAACCTACCCTGAAGCTTGGGACAAAATCTCTACGTATGACTAAAATTTCTAAACTTAAAGTGACCTCTCAGTACAATGATCTTCTGGCCTAAAGTCTGACCTTGATGGTCTGAGTACCCACTGGAAGAAACCTGAGTGGCTGGTAAGAGTTAAGAACTCTTTGGCATGGTACTCAAATAGGCGTTGGAAGAAATCTGATAGCTTGAGTACCCACTAGAAAACTGGTGGGCGGTAAGAAATCTCTAGCATGACATTGGAATAGGGTCTTACTATAGAAATATGATGAGGTGATGGTGATGGATATGTGTCTTGCTAGGCTGACCTCTCCCAAATTGACCTCTTCCCCCAGTTGGGGCTTATATAAACTTTCTAGAATAGCAAACTTGATTGCCCCGCTTCACCTTCTCTCTACCTCTCCAAAAGTAATCCTCAATCCTCCTAACTATCTCTACTATTATATAATATGAAGTCCCCATATCAACATCCCGGGCCATAGTAGCCTGGATACCTGAGTGAAACCCTCCAACAACCTCGGCACTCGCTCTGCCTCAGTAGGAAGTATCATAAGTTCTTGGTGAGACAAGTTAGAGAATCTCACCTCCTTATTGGTCACTACATCTAACCCTATTGGAGATGCTCAAACTAAAACTATAACTATTCCCTTTGGGAGGGTGGATTATACCTATCCAAGAATAGGCGTGTCAACTGATTCCAAGTCATATGAGCAAAACCTACTGGTCTTCCGAGAATATGAGACTGCCACAACCTACGGGACCTACCCTCCGACTAGACAGTAGTGAAATCCACCCTATTAGACTCCAATATCCTAATTTTGTGTAGTATGCCCCTGCACCGATGAATGACGTCTTGGGGATACTTGTGTCGCTCACCTCCATAGACATGAGGGTGTAGCCTAGTCCATCTATCCAATAGCTTATGCGGCTCACTGGCCGCAGCTGGTCTAGGCTCAAGTACGATAGCTACTACTAGCTGGGTCTCGCCCAAGGATAGTGCATTCAAGGTCTGATACATATCCGCTACATGCCTAAAAGCTTAAGTAGTATGGGTGTGTGCTACCCCTTCTTCTTGAGATGCGGCTGGATCTACTGGAAATAAAATAGCGTGGGTCAAAGAATCCATGAAATGTAGCATACATGCCATAATCTTCTGAAAGTCCGGTGCTGACATAAAATTGACCATGGCTGACTTGGTTGCGGGCACCTCGCTCAGCTCCTAAATAATGGGATTCTCCACCAGATTCGCTGGTGGCACAACATGGACAACTCTGGTACATCCTCGTCCACTTCCTCAGGTTGCTGCCCTCCCCCGGACTCTACCTAAACCTCTAGCAAAATGAGGAGCAGCCCTTCCCAGGTTTGTAATGTCCATCATATGCGTTCTCACTATCTGTGAGAGAATAAGAGAAAGAAACTTAGTACACCATTAACTGCATTATAGGAGGCTAATAAAGAGTTATTTTATAATACCATATAGTCTCTCAAAGATAAGTACGAAAGTTTCCGATCTGTTTCATGCTTAAACATTACTTTTGTATTGTTGTGAGTACAATGCAACAACTTTAACAATTGTAGAGTTGACTTGTACTACAGCTGGAGGAAGTGATCCCTATTTGTTCCCTTTGTAGTTCCCTTATCTAATTTCCTTGAGAATTAAACCATACATCTAACTAGTTAAGCTGAACGCAAAGGAACTAATTTTATTAGGTTCCTCATCCGATTCTCACATAAAATTTGTCAAATCACAAAAAATTGCATAACTTATCAATTCCCCCCTTTTTGATTATGAAAAACATAGAATTTATATTTCCATACCAAAAGTGTCCTCAAAATATAGGCCCTCGTCCATTACTAAGTTAGAATGTCATAAGCCACTCGGGCAACAGTAAAACATGATGCTCAGCCCAAAATTTGATTTAAAATATAATTTAAGGTGATAAAACTAAGTAAACATGACTGAGTTATGGAAACAGTAGAATATAACATGACAGAGTACAAGTATAAAGTCAAAACAACGAGAGAATGACATTAAAAATCCCCTAAGTGTCCAAATAGCTGGCACTAGGCCCAAGTATGGCATTCATCCCAAAACAAGACTACGACAAACTATTTTTGAAATAAAATATGTGGTGAAATAGTCATTTGGGATGGACTAAGTCACAATTCCTAACGGTGCACCACCACACGCTCGTCATCTAGCGTGTGTGTCACCTCAATATAGTACAACGATGTGAATTTAGGGTTTCATACCCTCAGAGTAATATTTATAATCATTACTCACCTCAATCCAGCCCAAAGTCTAGTTCACGATCCCTTGCCCCTCGAATCGGCCTTCAGCGTCTCCAAATCTAGGCAAAATCAGAATATATCCATCAAAATATGCTAAGGGGACAAACCCCACTCGAAAACAATTGAAAAACAAAATAAATCCTGAAATTAGCCAAACTTGAAGATTGGGCCCACATCTTTGAATTCGAAATTTTTTACATCATTAAACTCCTTATCTCCCCACGAGTTCATACATATCAAAGTTCTGAAATTCGATCACAAATGGTCCTTCAATTCCTTAATCAAAGGCCTAAGTCCCCATGCCCTCCTCAATATTTAACCTTTAATTTCCAAAATTACATTTCTAATATGAGAAATAATACCACTTAAACGAGTTTTTATGATCCAAGACATTACTTACCTAAATGTAATCTCTTTAAATTCACTCTTCAAAATCGCCCAAAAACTCCAGAAATTGTGTTTATAAATGGTAAAATCTCTAAAAATCGTGAAGGAGAAATTATATACATTCTGATCCAGGATTTTTGCACTTGTGGTCCATCCACCACATCTGCAGTACTACTTATGTGGTCCAAGACAAAGCATCTGCAGTTTTCATTTATGGGCTAAAATCTGCACCTGTGATGCACAATCTGCACCTACGCCATTGCTGGTGGTGTTTGTCAACCGCTTCTACGGTTCATATCTTCCTAAGATCTTTCCACTTCTGCGACTGGTCTCCCGTTTCTGCAAGCTCGCGCATGCAGTCTTTTAATCATAGATGTGGTTATGGCGGAAACACAAATGGCTTCAGCTCCCCAACTCAACTCTAAACCTTCCGCCAACCATCCGAAATAACCTCGAGGCCCCCTTGTACCTCAACCAAAGGCAACAACGAGTCTTATACTACCATCCAAACTTATACCAATCTTCAAAACACCTCAAACAACAGCAAATCAACTAAAACACATTGGATTCAAGCCTAAGGTTCTCAAAATCTTCCAAATCATGCTTTCGATAAACAAGTCTACTAAATCACATTCGAATGACCTAAAATTTTGCACACACATCCCAAATGATTCAACGATCCTACTACAACTCTCGGATTTAATTCTATCGCCTATATCAAAATCTCATCTATCAACTGGAGAATGCCAAAATTCCACTTTTGTTAATTTTAGCCTAAATCTACTATGACACTAAAATAGCAAAAACTAAAAATGTCTGCAATGGCCATTGGCTTTATTACATTTTTAAAGAAAAAGAAAAGAATCCTAACTACTTGGTCCTAGAAGGACCTTCCCCAAGTTGAATGTTCTCGTTGATCAAATCCTCTCCAGTATAAATGCTTTTGCAATGTTCTCTCCTTCGTTTCCATCGTCATTCTGGCAGTCAGTGACTCTGTTTCTCATTTTCCTTCCAATTCCAGTAGATTGCATTCCAGATACTCCAGGTTTTCGCTAGCCTTGGTGACCCTCTCTTTACATTCATTGATTTGGTCACTAGATGTGAGATTCCTCCACCAAGTCAGCAAGAGTGAGGGTATACTGACCATATCAAAGTGTGGGGCATTGTTCTTAATTTTTTGCAAAAATAAAAGGGTTATGACCATACCCCCAACCAAACTCGATTATTAAATATCATTAATTAGTATTAAGGTATTTAGTTCTCCAAATAAATCCACAGAACATGGTGGTGTCCATTTGGGTTTCAAGGGAACCCGGTGGACTTTGGACGAGGCTATCTTAAAGAGTCATTGTGTGGACAACATAACTGACTCAACTAGATTTGACTAGGATACATGCAAAGTTAAACAGAGTAAGGTTTCTATGGGGTATTATACTAGTAGCCTCGAGCGTACAACTCAAGAGGAAAAGGCCCAGAACAGTCGACTGTACCGCTAATTAACTAGTTTTACCGCAAATCTACTTTTGCCAAATTTAGGGGGTGTATTATTGAAAGGTCGCAATAACTCATTATAAGCATTAAAGTGGTATCTGATGAGTGGTGATTTTACCACTCATTTTAGCCTTCTTTCCTTAGCTTTTGTGTCGTCTTATGTATGCAATGAGATTGTTTACAGTGGTTATTGTGAGATTTTCAGGTACATGATGCTATGAGGTGTGTTGAAAGGAATTTGGGTATTTTTTACTGGAATTTAAAGGAAAAATGACTGCTGGGCGAAATACTCTACGCGATCGCGGTCACAATCACGCGATCGCAGAAGACCAGGCAGCAACTCTACGCGATCGCAGACACCATCATGCGATCGCAGAAGACCAGGCAAGTAATACTACGTGATCGCAGAAGCTATCACGCGATCGCAGAAGTGAAACGACTAAAGCTACGCGATCGCAGAATTGGATCACGCGATCGCAGAAGACACATACCTAAAACTACGCGATCGCATTGATGGTTCATGCGATCGCGGAAGGTTAAACCACTGCTCTACGCGATCGCGAGCCAAAACACGCAATCGCGATGTGTTGCATCTGGGCCAGATCTGGGCAATTCCGGCATTTCACCTATTTTTCACCCCAAATCATTTTATACTCGTTCAAAACAGAGATTGAGGGGATATCTCTGAATCTCTAATCAATTTCTATAATCTTGAACATATTTTTTACTCTTTGGCTTAGAGAGAAGGCTAGGGTTTTGCACACACACTTGGGTCTTGAAGATTAAAGCTTGTGGTTAAGGATTTCTTACCCATTTATATTTATTTCTTCATTTCTTTGCTTTGTATTGTATATCTAAGTGTGTAGTATTTATTTCCAACACTTGAATCTTGTTTATGGGAATATTCATATTTAAAGTGTGGATTAAATACCTTGTTGTGCTTATGTATTTATGAATTGAGTTATTGTTACTTTAATTATTCTTGTTCTTCAATGTTTCCAAAGAGATTAGCTAACTCTAGGACTCGCCCATTTACTTTGAATTAATTTTGGAAAAGATAATTCGAAGTTGGGAAAGATTAATTAACAAGAACTTGAAGCGTTAACCTTCACTTTATAGATTCAACCTAGGGATAGGATTGACTACTTGTAGCCTATCGGGTGCGCTTAATCTTCTAATTGAGATTAGGGATAATTCAATTAGGAAGTCTTGTTAGTCTTCGGAAGAAGCTAATTAAGAATTATTATCCGTGGCTAATTAACATAAACTCACTCATATTTGTAAAATCATGAAATACATTGGATCGTTACTTGAGTGTAATTCCCGATGCATTCATATTTGTAGCCATTGATCATTTTATTCGCTTTCTAGATTAGTTTACACTTCCGCATTTAGATATAAACATTTTCCAAAACCCAAAATCTTAAGTGTTTGGCTTAGCGCAACTAGCGATAATTTTCTTGCATTCCTAATCGCCTACATATTGTTCTCTGTGGGATTCGACCCCGACTCATAGTTGGGTAAATATATTGCATACGACCGTGTCTATTGCTTTTTAGCGGTGGAAATGGACGTTATCAAAAATGGCGCCGTTGTCGGGGACCAATTTGGCGTAATTTAGGTTGTTTGAGAAGTAAGCGAAAGTGCTTTGGTCCAAACTTGTGAATATTTGTGTAATTATTTTTCTTACCTTGGGTCTATTTTTAGTGTTTATTTCTTGTTTATTTTCTTAATTTAAAAAAAAATTGGCATCATATCACGAAAGTTGGTCGGATGGTAGTTGTTCATATTTTGATGATCCTTGTCCTTATTGTGGAGGACCACACTCATGGCAAAATTGTTTAAATTCTCCCGGGGGTGGATTGTGCGCACAATTCCAACCCCATGAGTGGAGTATTTGTGATAAGTGTGGTTTCCAAAATGGTCATTGGGATGATTGTGCTTACTTTTTATTCCCTTCCCCAAGCCCCTACTATGATGGTTCTATTTGTTTTGATGAGAATTATAGGGTTATGGAGGTGAAAGAATTTGAGCATGGTCAAAATGGAGAATTCAAGCTCATGTTGGAGTGTTTACTTGAAGAAGGAAACAAGGAAGAAAATGCCTTGGAACATCTTTTGGAGACTAGTCTCCAAAATGGTTTAGCACTCGAAAAGGTTACACTCACAAATGGATGAAATGATCAAAGCCTCGGAAGTAAGTGAAAACCAAGAATCCTTCTTGGATGTTGAAAATGAAAATCCTTCCTTGGCTATTGATCAAAACCAAGAAGAATTCTATAATGCCCAAAATGAGAGAAAATTGCTCATGTTGGAGATCATTCTTGAAAATTAGGAGAAGCGCAACTTTGCACTCGAGGACTTGAAACAATGCATAAATTACAATGATGAACACATCCGCACTTTGGAGGATCAAATGCAAATTTTGGTTGAGGCTAACTATGCCCAACAAATTTCGTGTATGGATGAAAGCCAAGAAGAGTCCAATTTCGGGGAAGAGAGTGAGCTTTACTTTGAGGAGTCAAGAATTGAACATACGCCAACCAACTCAATGAGTATTGTTGATGCCAGCAAAAACATGGAATTGGAGTCAACCGGTGTAAATGCTAATGTGGTTGTTGTTGACTCTAATCCGGGGAAAAAAGAGAATGTCAACATAGAAGAATTGCAAAGTGTGGGCTTAAAGTCACATTCCAAACATTTTTCAACCTTGGAATCGTGTGGTGACACGGGAGTTGAACCACATGAATCAATGAAGGAATGCGAGGAGGAACAACTTTGGCCATACATTTTACAGTTTGAGGAGGCAAGAAATCAAAACGACATTCCTCACTTGAAAGCCAAGAAGTGCAAAATGAAAATTTTAAGCATTGGCTCGAACATCCAATTACCACCCCCATTGCTCATGGTCATAAGCTTGATTCCAAGCTAGAGGCCCAATTCATATCATCCAAGTGGCGAGAAAAGTGGTAATGTTGTTTGTGTCGTGCCACGACATTAAATGCGGCGCTTGGTGGGAGGCAACCCATCTGTATTTCAAAATTTTTCATCATTTTGCAAATTTTCTTTTTTAGAATTGCTTAGGATATTATTTTTGATAAATCTGCCAAGTTTGAGAATTTTTGGAGTTGATTTGAGCAAGTCGGGATATCCGGGCAGACACAAACCAGTAGCTGAAGAAATCTGCCAGAAAATGCAATGAATCGCGATCGCGATAACACCCACGCGATCGCGTAAGGTAGGCTTTTGGCTAATGCATCGCGATCGCAGAAACAAGGACGCTATCGCATGCGTTGGAAATTTTGTGTACTGCGATCGCAGTAATAAACACGCGATCGCGTAGCATCACAGCTGTTTCAGACTTGCAATACACTGGA
The DNA here is from genome assembly GCA_032618575.1 of Nicotiana noctiflora. Classification (NCBI taxonomy): domain Eukaryota; kingdom Viridiplantae; phylum Streptophyta; class Magnoliopsida; order Solanales; family Solanaceae; genus Nicotiana; species Nicotiana noctiflora. The sequence continues at coordinate 28,168 of JASVEL010001633.1, forward strand.
ATTGTAAACATTTTGCCCACTCTCATTAAATCAAAAGAACAGACCTCTGCTCCCATTTTTCCTCCGAAAAAACTCACCAAGAAATCAAATTGATTTAACTTCAATAGCATGAATCTTTCATTGCTCTCTCAGGTATGTTACTCCCCCACCCCTAAAGCTTGTTTAATTGTAGTTTAATGGTAAAATTAGGGTGTGGGCTGCCTTATTTTTCAAAAATTGGGGTTTAAAATTGGTGGTTGTATGAAAAGCCATTGTTTAATCTCTTGTCATGCTTGCTTGCTGTGAGTGATTGGTTGAGAGAAAGGGAGTTTTTATATGGAAAATTTTGGGGCAAATCAGCATGTTTTGTTGGTGTAAATTAACTCTTAAAAATCAAGAGCATCAGTTGTTCAACGAAATGCCCCAAAGACACTGGTTTTGGGCAAAGAAGAAGACTAACGCGATCGCGATGACCAATTCCGCGATAGCGTAAGTCAAATTCTGGCCGTTCAAAAAGTTACTCATCGCGATCGCGTGAATGCCTCTGCGATCGCGTTGGGTTCCCAGCACTTTACTCTACGCGATCGCGTGACATTGTCTGCGATCGCGTGACTTGAACTGGTTTCCTCTCCGCGATCGCGTGACTTTGTCTGCGATCGCGATTCACACTTGCCCAGTGCACAAACCAGTAACTTCGCGTATTCTGCCCGAAAGCTTTCTAACCTATTTCTTTGGCATAATTACCTCTAAATGCAATGCTGAAAGTCACTATATGTTTGTTTGACATTAAAACTTTGTGTGTAGGTGTTTTAAGCTAAAAAAATGGATTCGGCGACTAATGAAAATGTGCAACAATATGCCGAACAAGTGGCAGCTGAGGAGTATTATGATGCTACCACATTCTCCTCACGCAGGTGCTATGAACGCTATGACAAACAGCTTTCTAAAAGTATGATAAGGGAAAGAGGCATACAATTGGTCGACCTGGAAGATAGATGGCCTGAATTCCATGGCAGGCTGCGTACTAGTGGCTGGATATGCTTCGCCGCAGAGCCCAAACCAGCCAACTATGAAGTTGTCCGAGAATTCTATGCAAATGCTGTAGAGATAGACTTCAACAATGAGTTGGTAGTCACTGTCAGAGGTTGCGAAGTCCGTTTCAGTCCAGAGAGGATAAATGCTCATTACAACCTTGCCAATATTGATAATCAGGTGTACCAGGAGAGAGCCAAAGAGTTGGGTAGCCAATGGTTCATCACTCATTTGCACGGTGGTCATGTGCCTAAATGGATCAAGAATCACACCAGGATCGAGTCTTCGGATTTCACTGCGGAGGCCAAGACTTGGCTTTCCATAATATGTGCTCGCATCATGCCTTCAAAGAATGAAACAGAGGTGACACCTGAGAAGACAAGAGTGATTTGTGCACTTCTGGAGGGGATGCAGGTAAATGTAGGAAAACTTATTGTTGATGAGATAGCTGAGGTGGTGGCAGAGCGGACCAAGAGTTTGTTCTTTCCCAAAATAAATGCGTCATGCAGTCTATGGTGTCACTAGCTACGGGCGACCAGTAAAATATACACAAAATATAAAACACTATCCTACTGTCTGATCAAAATTGGCAAAAATATAAAATACAAGAAAGGACTCCTTCGGCTGCGAATCAACATGAGAAAGAAGGCATCTCACCGCAAAAGTCCCTAAGCGTGATCACTGCTGCGCACCAGGATGATGTCCAGATGCACCTACCTCAAATCCTATACATTTAAGTACAGAAGCGTAGCATTAGTACATAAACCACATGTACTCAATTACTATCCCATCTAATCTCAAAGAAGTAGACACGAGAGGTCGTCTTGATACTTACTATGGTCAAAATAATATAACATAATAGAATGAGACATACAACATGAAGGATTTCCAATAACACAAGTTCAACAGAAGAGTCAAATTCATGTTCATGCCTTAATTAAATTACCAATTTTCCTTTTTATATCAAAAGGGTGATGACATCATAACTAAATGTAAGCATATAAACCATGCACAAACATGCCGAGGTCAATGGCCCACTCCAATAGAAAATAAATTGTACACTGTAGAGGGTCGAGCGATACGGACCATAGATGCTGTGAGCACGTGATTTTTGCCCTACATGAGAATTACTCCCAGAAAATTCAAAAAAAAATAAATAGTTTTGTATTGTGCGTGATTTTGGTGATTTTTGTGTTATTTTTCTTTTATTATTTGCATTTTTGTGTGTGCGTGCCTATTTATTAAATTAATATAAAATACAAATGTTTGCATTCTGCATATAAAATTCATGTTTGTAATTTAGAGTAATTAAGTTTATTTGACGAAAATGGAAAAAGAACAAAAATATGTGTTTAATGTCTAAAGTCTAATTGTGTGGTTTTATCCCTAATTGTTATTTAATTTTTGTATTAATTGTTATAACGATTTAACTCGTACCTTTTATAAGTCGATTTATTTCTATAAGTTAGTTTAGAATTTTTAGAATTTTAGTTTTATTTTTAAGGAATAAAAGAAAAAAAAATATATAGAAGAACAAACCACATTTGGGCCATCTTTCATTAAATAAGACTAAGCCCAAATAAAATACCCCAAAAACCAACCCATACCCACGCCCAACCCGTTTTACCCGACCCAGCCGGCTCATAACCCAAACGACCCACCCTCTCATTTTCATTCTTCATTCCCAAACCCTAAATTAGAGACCCCCCTCCTCCTCTTCTCCTCCATAGCCGCCAGCCACTCCAACAGTCTTCACCCTCCGTGAACCCAACGACCAGCACCATTACCGTCATCCCTCAACGCCAGCTGCCGGCGAACTAGACCACCCCCCCTGTATCTTCGTCTTCAGACCATTGACCCGTCGACCACCAACGACCAAATGACCTCCAGTCCTTCACCCTCGCGAATGACTCCTTAACACCACCATCTCCTCACCACCTCTTACTCTCCCTCATCTCAACTGTTTATATCTCTGGCCATCTCTGTTTTATCCAGATCCTCTTAATCTCTTCTCTTTTCCGGATTTCATATTCAGATTCGAGTAGATTATTTCCCAATCTATCATTTGATTGTGGATTCGAATTGTTCCTGTGGTATGCTCGTTCATCAAGATCGACCAGTGGAACAATGTTTCTTTCGTTCGATCTTCGTCCCCATTGCCGGTGGCAAAGCAAAGATTACATATTTAAGTCGGCTGGATTGCGCTTGGTAGAGGATCGAGGAAGTTCTGTTTCTTGATGAAGATCAATATACATTTCTTCGGATTTACGGTGACTCCATTGTTTGCGGTGATGCTATTTGGATGGTTGCACGCTTTGACTGTCGAGATATGTATATCAGCGGCGTTGAGGATAATTGCCATAACTTAATTTATTGTCTATATGGACTATAGTATGTGAATGACTGGTGTGTCATCGGAGGTCAACACGGTTCAACATCGAATTGCTAGAATAAAGGTCGTCGTCGCAATTCTCTATCCGGTCAGTTGATTCCAGCTTCGTTTCTATCCGGATTTTAGCTTGTTCGATTGTTTGGTCTGAAAAGACTGCATATGTGATTCATTTGCTTTGGATAGTTTACTGCAATTGCTAGTATTTCATCTTTTAAATTGCTTACTTCATTTAAAGATAGCTTAACTAAGTTTTTGGTTGTATGTTTGGTTTCTACTATCAGATTTGTGCATTTAAGTTCATTTCCAGTTTAGGGTGTTATTAACGTTTCAAAGCTTTTCATGGTTTTAGTATGAGTTGAATCCAATGATTGAAATCATCTTTTTGTGAAGAGTTGAATGAAGTACTGGACTTGATCTTTAAGTTATAAAAGTCGAAAATAGCTTCTAGTTCGGACGAAATTCTGTGGGATACTAAGGTGATGTTTGGTTTCCTTTGTTGTGATTTGTTTGTCTAGTTATCAGGAGATCTATTTGTTTTGTTACTGAAGCTTGGTGATCTGTCCAGTTGAATTAAGAATCAGATTATTCAGTTGTAAAGAATTAGCTAAGTTCTCCTCATTAGATGAATTGGTTATAGCTGGTAGGATAGTAATTTCAGAAGTTTCAGGGGTATTTTGGGGTTTAACAGTTTGGCAAATGGTCTAGCTAAGTGGATTGTCACTATAGTACTTAATTAACCATTAATTTAATGTGTTAGTGGGAAACAAAGCATAATGGGGAGGTAAAGAGATTGATTAAACAAACTCACCCATAACTTTGAATTAAATAAGGAAAAGATAAGTATTAATGGGGAACAAAACATATGGTAGTGGAGTTGATGGGAAAAATGCTTAATTAAAGGGGTCTTAATTTGCATAAGTAGAGGGATTTTCAGATTCTAAAGACAGAGACTAACGGAGGGAGTAAGATACAACAGACATTGGAGAGTATTCTAAAACAAAACACACTAGAGAGGTATACAGGATATAGTTTTTTCTTACTGCTGCCGGTTGTTTTACTGTTGCTGCTGTGGTTGTTGCGGCTGTTGCACACTGCTGTTGCTGCGGTTGTACACTTTTGTTTGCTGCTTGCTTTTTATTTTGCTGTTGCTGGTCGTGGTTGTGTTGTTGCTGCTGTCGTTGTTGTGCTGTTGCTGCTGTGGTTGTTGAGGCTGTTGTTGTTGTGGTGGTTGTTGTTGTTCTGTTGCTGTTGGTTTGTGGTATCTCACTGCTGCTGCAACTGACTTCCCCTCTTTGTAATTTCCAGGTACTTCTAGCTTCATTGCTTCGCGAAGAACCAGATTTAAATGTGTCATTTTTGAAGTTTAACAGCGAGTAAATTGTTATATGAATGTATTGATATACATTTGTTTTGAATATGATATGATGTTTGAAGAATAGCTAATCACTGTTGTGCTAAGTTTTTTTTTTAATTGTATACTTTAAACTGTCAAACCAGCTCAATATATGAACTCTGTATTTAGTAGTGTTAGTTTGTTTTAGTTTAAAATCAGAGTTGTATTACCAAGTGTGAGTTCGAAAAGCAGAAACATAACAGCAGGAGTTTGGTTGAAAAATAGGAATCAGTATTATCATATTCATGATTCAAGTAACAGTCAATTGAAGAGATGTGTATGTATAATTTGTTAGACTTAATTACAAGCAAATCATTTTTATTTAACATTAAAGTCTTCGAAGATCACTTCACATCGTGTGGTCCATGAGTCTATTGGGCAAAGTTTGGTTTGTTTAAACCATTAATGATATGATTATGCACAAATCCTGTTTGGTTGATAGTTTGTCCTTGAAAAAAAATAATTTTTTTTAAAAAAAAAATTAGTTAATTGATTCGCTAGTTTACTGCTATTAGATTAGAAAATTAAATTCCAGTTTAGGCTTAATTTCCTGAATTGGATTGTTACTGTTGTGAAATTAATTATGAATGATACTAGGCTTCTTAGGCCACAAATCTGGGCTCAACTTGGCCCAGTTGCGCGAAACTGGCCATAGAATGGCTTGTAACTCACTTCAGGCCCTTGTAATTTGATTAAGTTAAAGGTTGGCGTATATTTGGGCCTAAAGTCGAGGTCGTATTATGTTCATTTTAGAGTCCCAAAGTTGCTCCAAATTTAAGTGAGAATAAAAATTCCAAGAATGATGATATTAAAATAATAATAATTAGGAATATGGAAAATTAATCCATAATGAATTCGAGATTTGAATTTGGACTTGAATTCGAGATTTGAATTTATATTCATGAATTAGTTGACTATTAGAGACAAATAAATAGAGAATCTTAGATACTTTAATTTGGCCTTAATAAATAAAATGAGACGAGCCTCGCCCAAATAAAATGAATGAATTGCGGGGCCCTCAATAACTGCTATAAAAAATAACATTAGAAATTGGGAGGATCGTTTAGCAAATTTCACAGTCCTCCTCAAAATTAATAAAGACGATAGACTCTTTAGGCGCGATTTATAAGTAAATCATTTTCTTAAATGTGGGTGCGCATTTATGTGATCCAAATCTTACTCTCGGCGGAACTGAAATACACTAAAGTCGCAGGCGTACTGGTTGCGGTGCAACTCGAAATGTATTTTCGTGACGTCACAATTCTTCTAAGAAATAAAAGCGGAGCAGTAAAAATGCACAGTAAAAATATATAAAGAAATCGGATAAAAGCAAAAGTACAGTTTAGCGACCGTGCTAAAACCACGGAATCCGAGAGTGCCTAACACCTTCTCCCGGGTTAACAGAGTTCCTTATCCGGTTTTCTAGTTTCGCAGACTATATTACAAAGTCATATATTTCCTCGGTTCGGGATCAAACCGGTGACTTGGGACACCATTACTTTCCCAAGTGGCGACTCTGAATTTAATAAAAATGGATCCCATCTCGATTGTCCTTTAATTGGAAAAACTCTTTGCGCCCTCGCGGGTGCGGAAAAATGAGGTGTGACAGATGCATCTATTATCGCCGAGGCGATTGGCCCGATCCATAATCTTCGATAAAATATCAGGAAAAGCACATAAGGCTTGATTACATACAAGGGCACTCCTACCAAGGCCTCAAAAATTTATATGTTCATTTCCTTAGCAATCCATAACGATCATATTGGCAATTCAAAGTAAGAAATATTTCCCAATTAGACATTACGTGGGTCCTAAACTACCCGAAAAATTATCATATAGTAGCTACGCATGGATTCTCGTCACCTCGTACGTATGTAGCCCCCCGCATTTAGCAACAATTACTTATTAAAAAATCCTATAGGAACAATTCCCTCGTATAAGGTTAGAAAGGAAACTCACCTCGCTCCAAAGTGCACTCCCAATATCCAAGAACGATCCCAAGTCCTTAATTTGTAGCCAAAAAATCCCAAACTAATCAAATGAAGCAAGAACTAGTAAATAAAGGCTTACAAGGATGAATTCCAACTATTTTAAGCAATTTCTTAACCATTAACACACGTTTCCTAAATTCTGACCCCGGGCCCATATGCCTGGATTCCAATATTTTTCGAACAAAGTTATTCTCTATCACCTAAGGATCACAAATATATGATTTCTAGTTCATTTCATAGCAATTTATAGGATTAAATCTTAGTTTTGGTTAAACCCTAGGTCTAACTCTAATCTCTTTAATATTACGTAAATTTAGTGTTAATTCTATCTAATGTTAATCTATTTGAACTAAAAATGACTGGGGATTACTTACCTTGCAATAATGTGTGGAAAATCCCTCTTTGAAACCCCCTTAATTGCCCAAGTGATGATGGAAATATGGAAGAAATGAGCTTGAGCTCGTATTAAATAAGGTTCTGACCCCAGCAATTTTCGCTTCTGCGGTTTCCACTTCTACCAAAAATGGCCGCTTATGCGGCTTTTGGTAACTAGGCCTCGACCTCTTTTGTGGTCTGGGGGCCGCATAGGCGGAATCGCTTATGCGGTCCTCGGGCCGCTTCTGCGAAATAGAAGAAGCTGGGCTCTGTGGTCTATGGTCGAAGGAGCGGGATTTCTTCTGCGGTCCTAGGGGCCATTTCTGCAGTTTCTGAGGACTTGGCCCTTTCCGCTTTCACGATAAGGCGACCGCATTTGGGGTCTCGCTTCTGTGGTCCAAGAGCCACATAAGCGGTTATGACAGAAGCAACATATGGAGTTTTTTCCTAAGTTTTCAACTTCGCTCGAACCTCGACCATTTGACGCTCGGGGCTCTCAAGCCCCGCTTGAACATACCAATAAGTCTTAAATCATGAGGTGGACCTTCTAAAACCCTTGAAAAAATTGAAACAATGCTAAATCAAGGAATCAACCCCCAAACTAAATGAATAAATTCATTGAACTTCAAGTTCTAAATTCTCCTTGAATGGGTCCAAATGCCCTTAAACTACTCGGATTGACACCAAATTGTATGGTTAGGTCTTAACAGATATTTCGGACTTGTACCAAGTTTTAGAATCGAAATTCGAATCCGATATCTAGGAAAATAATGATTTCTTAGTTTATTTAGATCTTTGAAACTTAAACTTAACAATCTTATATAAAAATTCATTACTCGAGCTAGGGACCTCATAATTCGATTCTGATCATATGCCCAAGTCACTTACTTTCCCGCAGACCCTCAAAAATTGCCAAATCACGATTCTGACTCCATTTCCCCAAAATGTTGACCAAAGTCAAACTTGACCTTTTTAAAGAGGCATAAAGAAGAAACTATACTTAATCTTGCTCAACACTCCTCTTACTTCCGAACCACCCGCCACTGCAAGTCATAAATTAGCTTAAGCAAGTGTGGAAAGTGTTATTTAAGGGAACAGGATTCAAAAATGTAAACCAACCAGTCGAGTTGTTACAAAAATGAGGGTCGGGGGTACTTATAGTACTGAATAGGAGTAAACAAACAAGGTACCAGTCCCTAATTAAGGAACTGTCATCAATCACAATTAAATCAGTATATGGACTCCCCTTTAATTAAGGAATCAAAGTCAAACTGTAATAAGCAGTTATTTAAAAGGAAAGACATCTCAAAGCATGGTATGATCACATAAGAAAACAAAATAGCATAAAGTATGCAATATAGACTAGGTACATGATACTCTAATTAGGGAAATAAGTCAGGCAAATCAATCAACATATTTGTCCACACATACAGGACAAAATACCACATTAATTCTGGAAAACAGTGTTCACAATAATGAAAGAGATTGAAAACCTACGAGATCAATATTAATCGAGGAAAGTATCCCACAAATTAAGGAATCAATAGGAAATCAATACCAAACTATAACGAAAATATGCAGAATCACAATTTCAGGGCAAGTATCACAGCCTCAAAGAGGTCTTGTAAGAATCAGTATAAAATCACCATGTAAACTATTAGAGAAACCTTAAACAAACAACACCGAATGATAGGGGAATGAAACACTAGCAACAAAATTAAAGCAAAGAGCACGGAACTCAAAGAATAAACCAGAAGAACACACAAACAAATAACTAATACAAACATAAACATTTAAAGCTAGGGTTTCATCAGCCTTAAGCAAAATGTTTAGAAATAGTAATGAGAATCACAAATGAGTACTCAAAATCAGAAAATAAAGTGATTTTGAAAAGGGGTTCAGAAACCCTAGTTTCGAAAAAAAGGAAAAAAAAAATTTAAAACTCAAGCAATCGTAAAGATCGGGTAGAGAGTAGTGCAAAACATAAAGGCGTGAATTAAAAATCATCAAAGATTCAGAGATTTAAGAGGTTTGGGTTGAGATTAGGGTTTCATAAGAAACTAGTGAGAGAAATAAGAGAAACCAAGGTGTGAAACTTACACATGGTATAGAGAGTAATGTGAGTATTCTGACCCAGTGAGTAATACAAATAAATAACGACTGAGAAGATAAAATCCCATAAAGGCACAAGTAATGCTATCTTAAGCAGTAAAACCAGATAAACAGCAAAATCGACGAAATATAACAAGAAATTCTCTTTGAAAATAATTAAAATAATTATGCACAACTAGTAAGAAATGCATAGAGAAACTACCTTACGGGCATGATTTTTGTTCCTGGTTAGTCATTTTTACCTAACCGATCAGCCATTGTTACTGACCAATATGTGTGTTACACAGCCATTATTACCACTAGTCAGTCATTGTTACCTAACTGGTCAATCATTGTTACCTGACCAAAATGCCTATAATAGTGTCATTGATACCATTGTCCATAATTTAACCACTCTAGATGGGTTCTCGCACTCACTGTAGGTGTACAGACTCCAGAAGGACTCTTACAGCCCAAGTGCTATCAACAAGGCCTGAAATCCTGAACACAATACATTCGGGGCCTTAAAGCCTCCTCACGTAACACTTGAGGTCTGAAAGCCTCCTCACATTACTCATCATTCCCTCAGTATGGCCGTCGGCCTCAATTAGTCCAAAAATAGTCAAAAGCCCAATGGGCATTAGTAAAACAATAATACTCAGCTCAAACAATAGTTCAAATAACAGTTAAAACTCAAAGTTTGAGTAAAATATAACTGAATTCATGAAAAAGTGTAAATCACGTGGACTGAGTTCAAATAATATTTCAAATAGTGAGGAAAACAGTGATGATATTTCATAAAGAGTGCAAACAGTCGACAATAAGCCCCAAATATGGCAACCAACTCAAATCATAGTGGAAAACAACAAGTCATAGCTAATACGTGGTAAAATATTATTCGGACTGGACCAAGTCACTATCCCCAATAGTAAATGACCCCGCACTCATCATTGAACGCGTGTCTCATCTAAACACAACAATCAATTGTGCAAATCCGGGGTCTCAAGCCCTCAGAACATCATTTAAAGTTATTACTCACCTCTAGCGGAACAAAAGTCTAGCTCGCCAAGACTTTTCCCCTCGAATCGACCTCCTGATGCGTCGAATCTAATCAAAACCATATGGAATCCATTACAATAGGCCAAATAAACATAACCAAATAAAAAATACTCAAAAACGTCGAATATCAAAAAGTTAGCAAAACCTGTAACCCGGGCGCACTTCTCGAAAAATTACAAAATTTATATCTCCAGATTCCTCGTCTCACCATGAGTCTATACATATTGAATTTACAAAAATTGAAGCCCAAATGCCCCCTTAAATCCTAAATTATTATTTCAAAAACCAAGCCTTAGTTCTTCCAAATTTTACCCAATTTTTCCAAGGATTAAAGGATGATTCTTCAATAAAATGATGTTTCTAGGCCATAGGACTTACCTCCAATAGATTCCCAGTCAAAACTCTTTAAAATCCCCATCAAAAGCTCTCAAACTCGCTAAAAAATGGTGGAAATAACATAACCCTCCCAGATGAAAAATGATTTTTAACCCCTAAGTCAGGGGTTTACGCTTCTGTGGTCCCCACGCTCGCTTCCGCGTAACCGCTTCTGCGGTCCTTGTCCACTTAACTGGAATATCATTAAATCTCTGAGGCCACTTGTGAGACTCATATTCTCGCTTCTGCAGAAATTACACCCCCAGGACCAAACCGCTTCTACGGCAACCTTTCCGCTCATGTGAATCCGCTTTTGTGGATACCTTTCTGCCTTTGCGGAACCTGCTGAGCCTCACTCTCTTTCGCACCTGCGATGGCTCCTCCGCTTCCGCACAACCGCATCTATGGTCTCCTTTCTGCAGATGCAAAAATACCTGCTGCAACCTAGAATATTCAATTTCCAACTTCAAATTTCTTCCATTTAACCACCTGAAGTCACCCCGAAGGCCCCCGAGACCTCAACCAAAGGCACCAACATATCCTAAAACATCATACAAACTTGTTCCAAACATCAAAACACATCAAACAACACTAAAATCAACAATTTACATCGGATTCAAGCCTAAGTTTCTTCAAAACATCGAATATACATATTCGATCAAAAACCCAACCAAAATACCTCTGAATGATCTTAAATTTTACCCGCACATCCAAAATGGCCTAACAGAGCTACTGCAACTCTCAGAATCCCATTCCGACCCCCTCATCAAAATCTCACCTACTAATCGGAATTCACCAAAATACTAACTTCGCCAATTCAAGCCTAGTTCTACACCGGACCTCCAAAATCACTTCTGATTGCGCTCCTAAGTCACCAATCATTCCCCGAAGCTAACCGAATCACTGGAAATCGTATCTTAGCCCTCTAACTAAATAGTCAACTTTTGGTTGACTTTTCCAAAACAAGTTTTCCTTAAGGAGGCTAAGTGTCTTATTTCCATCTTAAACTAATCCAATTTGACTTGATCACCTCAAATACCGATAATGAAGCATAGAGAAAGATAATATGGGGGAAATAGGTTAGTAACTCATGTGACAACGGGCCGGGTCATCACATCCTCCCTAACTAAAAAAACGCTCATGCTCGAGTGAGTCAAGAAACATAGATGGAGCCTAAAACAAATAAGGATATCTGATCCGCATCTCCTGCTTGGTCTTCCAAGTAGCCTCCTCCATGGGCCGACCCCTCCACTGCACCTTCACTGAAGCTATATCCCTTGACCTCAACATTCAAACCTAGCAATCTAAAATATCCACTTGCTTTACATTATATGTCAAATCATTATCCAACTGAACCGTGCTGAGGTCAAATACATGAGACGGGTCCCTAACATACTTCCGGGGCATAGATACATGAAATACTGGATGTACGCTAGACAAGCTGGGTGGCAAAGCAAGCTCATAAACTACCTCCCCAATCTTCCTAAGTATCTCCAAAGGCCTAATGAACCTCGGACTCAGCTTCCCATTCTTTCTGAACCGCATAACACCCTTCATGGGTGAAACCTTCAGCAAGACCTTTTCAGCTACCATATAAGACACATCCCGAAACGTCCGATCCACAAAACTCTTCTAATGTGATTCTCCTATACGAAGCCTTTCCTGAATCGAATTCACCTTCTCTAAGGCATCCTAAACCATCTCTATCCCTAATAATATAGCCTCGCCGGACTCGAACCATCCAATCGGAGACCTATACTACCTCCCATACAACGGCTCATACAGATCCATCAGAATGCTAGACTGATAGATATTGTTGTAGGAAAATTCTATAAGCCGAAAAAACTCATCCCACGAACCCCCAAAATCAATAACACATGCACGCAACATGTCCTCTAATATTTGAATAGTGCACTAAAATTGCACTTTCGTCTGAGGATGGAATGTTGTACTCAACTCTACTTGCGTACCCAACTCCGGCTGAAATACTCTCCAGAACTGAGAAGTGAACTAAGTACCCCTAACTGAGACAATCGACACTGGAACCCCATGCAATCGGACAATCTCCCGGATGAAGATCCTTACTAGCCGCTTCGAAGAATAGGTAGTGCATACTGGAATGAAGTGCACGGACTTGGTCAGCCATCCACAATCACCAAACCAAATCAAACTTCTTCAAAGTCCGAGGGATACCACACCTAGGTAGATAGAATACCACGAGATATAGGCCTCCTCCAATATCAAATCCTGTAGCCCATCCAACTTGGGCACGCAAATCTAGCCCTGCATCCTCAACACGCCATCACTATCAATAGTCACATCCCTGACATCATCATGTTAAACCATGTCCTCAAGGACAAGTAAGTTTAGATGATCATACTGGCGCTCTCTGATATGGTCATACAAGGAAGACCAAGAAACAACGCAAGCCAAAACCCGACTAGGCTCCGAAATGTCTATCCACATCATCCAATTGGCCAAAGTATAAACATCAACTACAAAAGGCCTCTTCCCAACTGGAATGTACGCCAAGCTACCCATAGTAACCGTCTTCTGGCTCAAAGCATCGGCTACCACATTGGCCTTTCCTAGGTGATACAAGATGGTATATCATAGTCCTTGAGTAACTTAAGCCACCTCCACTACCTCTAATTAAGATCCTTCTGTTTGAACATATGTTGGAGGCTGTGATGATTAGTATACACCTCACAAGATATGCCATATAAGTAGTGCCTCCAAATCTTCAAAGCATGAACTATAACAGCCAACGCCAAATCATGTACGAGGTAGTTCTTCTCATGGGGCTTCAATTGACAAGAAGCATATGTAGTAACTCTACCTCCTGCATGAACACACATCTGATCCTAACTCTCGAAGCAACACAATACACATAAGAACCTGAAGCTAATGGCAATACCAACACTAGAGTCGTGGTCAAGTCTGTCTTGAGCTTTTGAAAGCTCACATCACACTCATCCAACCAAACAAATGAAGCACCCTTCTGAGTCAACTGGGTAAAGGGAGATGCAATAGAAGAAAATCCCTGAACAAATCGGTGATAATACCCTGCCAACCCAAGGAAACTACGAATCTCTGTGGTCGAGGTCAGTCTGGGCCAACTCTGAACCGCCTATATCTTCTTTGGATCAACCTAAATACCATCACCGGACACCACATGCCCCAAGAAAGCTACGGAACCAAGCCAGAACTCACACTTGGAGAATTTAACATAAAGCTTCTCCCCCCTTGATCTCTGTAATACTACCCTCAAGTGTTATGCGTGGTCCTCTTGGCTACGCGAGTACACCAGGATATAACTAATAAACACAAACATAAATGAATCTAGATACGGCCAAAATACACTGTTCATCAAGTGCATGAATGCGGCTGGGGCATTACTCAGCCCAAAAGGCATGACAAGAAGCTCATAGTGCCTATATCTCGTCCTGAAATCTGTCTTCATAATATCAAAATCCCTAATCTTCAGCTGGTGATAGCCTGAACGGAGTTCAATCTTAGAGAATACCCTTGCCCCTGGACCTGGTCAAACAAATCATCAATGCGCAATAGTGGATACTTGTTCTTCACTGTTACTTTGTTTAGTTGCCTGTAATCATTGTACATTCTCATTGTGCTATCCTTCTTCTTCTTCTTCACAAATAGGACTATTGCACCCCACGGTAACACACTTGGACGAATGAACCCCTTATCTAGGAGTTCCAGAAGTTGCTCCTTCAACTCCTTTAACTTTACTGGTGCCGTATAATATGGAGGAATATAGATGGGCTGAGTGCCCGACACCAAATCAATACCGAAATCAATTTTCCTATCTAGTGGAATGCTCGACATGTCTGCTAGAAACACATCTGGAAAATCCCTCACAATGGGGAAAAAATCAAGACTAGGAGTCTCAACTCCAACATCTCTCACAAATGCCAAATATGATAGACAACCTCTCTTAACCATCCGTTGGGCCTTTATGAAGGAAATCACCCAACTGGGTACATAGTCAGTCACACCACGCCACTCAATCCTTTGAACACCCGGAATGGCCAATGTGATTGTCTTAGCATGATAGTCTACAATAGCATGGCATGGAGATAGCCAATCCATGCCCAGAATAACATTAAAATCTACCATGCCTAGTAGCAACAAGTCAACTCGGGTCTCCAGACCCCCAACAGTCACTAAACACGATCGATATACTTGGTATACCATAATAGTATCACCCATCGGGGTGGATACATGAATAGGTAATGAACGACACTACTAGGTCGTACCCAAATAATGAGCAAAATAAGAAGATACATAGGAATAAGTAGAACCAGTATCAAATAAAACTAAATAAGAAGATACATCGGACTAGGTAGAACCTGTATCAAATAAAACTAAGGTATCCCTGTGGCAGACGGATGTAATACGTATGATAATAACATCCAAAACAATAACATCTAACCTTCCCTAAAGAGCATAAAAGCGGGCCTAACCATGCAATTGGCCTCCCTCTCTGGGACGACTCCTAGCTGCTTGATCCTCACCCCTAGCTGGCAGGACGAGTGCTGAAGAAGATGGGCCAAAAGACGAGGGTTGACCCCTCTGCTGAGACTAATTACCATGTCGCCGAGGATAATGCCCCCACATGTGCCCAACCTTCTCGCACTCAAAACAGCTCCCGGTGCTGAAGAATGGGATTAAAGGTAACCCCATGCTTCAGAGTGACTGGATGATGCACTCGGTCTAGAGGAATCCTAAACAAATAGAGCTCGTGATTAACCCTGAGCCGGAAGAGTGCTAAGAGACGGCTGTCTCTGCTGAAAACCCTGATGACCTTAGCCGGAGGATGACCCATGATACTCAAAGCGAGCTGACTGTGGAGGCCTGAATGAAAAACCTCTACCCTGCTGGAATGACCCCTAGACGGAGCACCACTGAAGCTACCTGAATAGGCCTCTTGGCCTCCCTCTCCTCTTTGTCCTGACGGTGAGCCAACTCAATATCACGAGCAATATCAACTGCATCCATAAAGGATATACCTAAAAGTCTCTGTTGAGTCATCCGAACATGAAAGTGATAGTTAAGTCCATCTACAAACCTCTTGATCATCTCTCTATTGGACGAAACTATCCATAAGGAATGACGGGCTAACTCAGAAAAATGTTCCTCATACTGTGTCACAGCCATGTCTCCCTATCGAAGCTACTCGAACTGCCTACATATCTCCTCCCTCTAAGACTGTGGTACCCACTTCTCCAAAAATATAGTGGAGAACTCCTTCCTTCACAAAGGTGCAGCGCCTGCAGGCCTATGCCGCTCATATTCCTTCCACCATGTGAATGCAGCCCTAATGAACTGAAATGCGGTGAATGCTACCTGCTGGACTCCAAAATACCTGCCGTCCGAAGCATACGCTAACACTTGTCAAGAAATCCTTGGGCATCCTCTCCTTGAGTACTGGAGGCTAGAGCCTACCAAACCTCTCGAGACGATGCTGCTCATCGTCTGGCATAACTGAAAGAATAAAATCCTTAACTAGTATAACCAGCTAAGCAGGAGCTGCTCTCGGTGTCTGTTATCACCTACTTGGGTGTACGTGTATAGGGGGTCTGGCTGCCTCCCCCTACTTAAGAAGTAGCTGCTGTAGTAGTCACTGAAACTACCTGGGCTAAGACTGTTCAAACTAATAGTATCTGAGCCAAGGTCTCCTAGAGACCAAGAATCACAATGGGCACAACCCGTGCTTGAACAGGTGCTGCTAGAATGTCTGCAGCTGGGGCCTGATTCTGAGCTGGGGCAACTGGTGGAGCAATAGGTGCAGCCCTCGCGGCTCTGCCCCTACCATGATCATGACCGCATCCACGGCCTATAGTGCCTACAGTAGTCGGTACCGGTGGTCGTCTGCCTTGTCCTTTATAGTGGGTTCTCGCCATCTGCGAGAGAATAGAACATAGAATTTTAGTTCTCAGATCAACAAAGTCACACGACAAGAATTTCAAGAATGTGAAGTTTTCCTAAGGGGTTTGCTACCTCTCGAGGATAAATATAGACGTCTCCATACCGATTCGTGAGACTCTACTAAACATGCTTATGACTCGTGAGACCTAGTAACCTAGACTCTAATACCAACTTGTCACGTCCCAATTCAAAAACCGGTTGTGATGAGTCTTCTCGTGAAAACAAGGTAAGCCAATAGAACATTAATACTTATTTCAACAACTTCTGAGCATAAATAGGTCTAAATCATAGATACTGAGTAATTATAAGTGCGGAAATAAAATATAACATAATGGGGAAACAACCATCCAAAACATAGCCCGATGATCAGGGTGTCATAGGTCATGAGCTACTACAGAGTTTAAGGAAAATACCACAAGTTTGTATCTAGGAACGTAGTCCAAAGATAAAAGAAATACAGAAGATAAACAAGAAAATGGGGCTGTGGATGTCGACAACTACCTCGTCTCTCCGGGTCCGCCTTGTTTGGTAGAAATCAGCGCTTAGGAACGAACTCAGCTATGCCTGTATCTGCACACATAGTGCATGGAGTAATATGAGTAGTTCGATCCAGTGAGTAATAAAAATAAATTACGACTTAGAACATATGATCCCATAAAGGCACAAGTAGTACTATCTCAAGAAGTAAAACTAGATAAACATCAAAACCGGTGAAATATAGCAAGACATTCTCTTTGAAAACAATTAAAACAATTATGCACAACCAGTGAGAAATGCATAGAGAAAGTGTCTTTCGAGCATGATTTTTGTTCCTAGCCAGTCATTGTTACCTGACCGGTCAACCATTGTTACCTGACCAAAACGTGTGTTACACCGCCATTGTTACCACTTGTCAGTCATTATTACCAGACCAAAACGCATATAACAGTGTCATTGTTACCACTATCAACAATTTAACTACTCTAGATGGGTACCCGCACTCACTGTGGGTGTGCAGACTCTAGAGGGGTTCCTACAGCCCAAGCTCTATCAACAAGGCCTGAAAGCCTGAACACAATACACTCGAAACCTGAAAGCCTTCTCACATAACACTAGAGGCCTGAAAGCCTCCTCACATCACTCATCATGCCCTCATTATGGTCCTCAACCTTAATCAGTCCAAAAATAGTTAGAAGCCCCGCGGGCATCAGTAAAACAATAATACTCAGCTCAAACAATAGTTCAAATATCAGTTAAAACTCCAGGTTTGAGTAAAATATAGTTGAGTTCATGAAACAGTGTAAATCACATGCACTGAGTTCAAATAATATTTCAAATAGTGAGGGAAACAGTGATGATATTTCATAAAGAGTGCAAAGAGTCGGCAATAAGCACCAAATATGGCAACCAACTCAAATCATAGTGGAAACAACAAGTCATAGCTAGTACACGGTAAAATATTATCCGGAATGGACCAAGTCGTAGTCCCCAATAGTAAATAACCCCGTGCTCATCATTGAACACGTGTATTATCTCAACACGACACCCAGTTGTGCAAATTCGGGCTCTCAAACCCTCAGAACATCATTTAAAGTCATTACTCACCTCTAGCCAGCCAAAAGTCTCACTCACCAAGCCTTTTCCCCTCGAATCGACCTCCTCGTGCGTCGATCAGATCAAAACCATAAGGAATACATTACAGTAGGCCAAAGAAACATAACCCAATCAAAATACTCGAAAAACGTCAAAAATCACGAAGTTGGCAAAACCTGAACACCGGGCCCACTCTCAAAAAATTATAAAATTTACATCTCCGGATTCCTTATCTCACCATGCGTCTATGCATAACAGATTACCAAAACCAGAGCCCAAATGCCCTCTCAAATCCCAAATTTTTATTTCGAAAATCAAGCCCTAGTTCATGCAATTTTTACCTAATTATTCGAACAATTAAAGGTTGATTCTTCAATAAAATGATGTATTTAGGCCATAGGACTTACCTCCAATCGATTCCTAGTCAAAACTCTCTAAAATCCCCGTCAAAAGCTCTTGAGCTCGCTCAAAAATGGTGGAAATAACATAACCCTCACGGATGAAGAATGATTTTAAACCCCTACTGGCCTTCAGGGGTTTCCGCTTCTACAGTCCCCACGCTCGCTTCCGCATGACCGCTTCTGCGGTCCTTGTCCACTTAAGTGGGATCTCATTAAATCTTAGAGGCCGATTTTGCGACTCACATTCCCGCTTCTGTGGAAATTTCACCCCCATGACGAAACCGCTTCTACAGTGACCTTTCCGCTCAGGCAGAGCCGCTTTTGCGGATACCTTTCCGCCTCTACGAAACCTACTCTACCTTACCCTCTTTCGCACCTCCGATGGATCCTCCACTTCCGCACAGCCGCATCTATGGTTCCCTTTCCACGGATGCGGAAATACCTGCTGCAACTAAGAATCTGCAATTTCCAATTTCAAATTTCTTCTATTTAATCACCCCAAGTCACCCCGAAGCCCCCAAAACCTCAATGAAAGGCACCAACATATCCCAAAATATCATACAAACTTATTCCAATCATCACAACACATTAAACAACACTAAAATCATCAATTCATATCGGATTCAAGCTAAAGTTTATTTAAATCTTCCGAAACACGCCTTCGATCAAAACCCCAACCAAAATCCGAATGACCTGAAATTTTACCCGCACATCTAAAATCCTCTAACAGAGCTACTGCAACTCTCGGAATCCCATTCCGACCCCCAGATCAAAATCTGACCAACCAACTGAAATTCGCCAAAATACTAACTTCGTCAATTCAACCCTAATTCTATACCGGACCTCCATAATCACTTCTGATCGTGCTCCTAAGTCACCAATCATCCCCCGATGCTAACCAAATCACCAGAAATAGCATTCGAGCCCTCTAACTAAATAGTCAATTGCCGGTTGACTTGTCCAATACAAGCTTTCCTTAAGAAGACTAAGTGTCTCATTTCCATCTAAAACCAATCCAATTCAACTCAATCACCTCAAATACCGATAATGAAGCATAGATGTCACGACCCCAAACCCGGCCGTGATGGCGCCCAGCACACTACTAGGCCAGCCCGACCAATCAACAATGTCACGGAGCCGGCAACTCATATTTAACCACTTTTAGGCATAATCAAGTTAATCACAAATAAAATATTCTAATACGGGGATCACGTCCCAAACCAACAAAACTTCCCAAAGACTAGGAGTCACGAGTCATGAGCCTCTACAGAGTATATAAAGTGTGATAGTGTCTACGACGGTGCTCAAGTGCAGAAATAGATATCAACATGAATAAAAGTAAGCTGGAAAGTCAGGTCCTACGGACGCTGGCAGCTACCTCGACTGTCCAAATGCACTCCCGAGCAGCTATAGAATCAGCTCTGCTGTGATGTACCTGGATCTGCACACAAGGTCCAGGGAGTCGGGTGTGAGTACTTCCAACTTAGCGATTATAAAAGTAAATAATGCTGAAGGAAAGAAAACCACGCAAGGCACTATCTCAGCTACACAATACAGAACTATCTTTTAATTCCTTTCTAGCATATGTGAGTAGATTATTTAGAAATCTCAATTTTTAGCTTTCTTTCTTTCATTATAACATACCAATACCTGGGCACAATCTCAAGCAGTGAAAATCTGCACTCAAATCAGCCCCTCGGGCTCAGCACTCCTTAATAATTTCCACCAGGAGATCTGGTCAATAAGGCAAATAATGCATGTGTGTCAGTAATGTATGAGTGCAAAATGTTATGCCACATAGTACACGTAAACCAATGTATGTATGCCATGCAATGCATATGACGCTATGGCGTACAACCCAATCCATGTAAAGGCGCCCGCGCTTACTGTGGGGGTTCAGACTCCGTAGGGGCTCCTACAGCCCAAGCGCAATATCAATATCACACCTGCTGCGGCGCGCAGCCCGATCCATATACCACTGCGGCGTGCGGTCCGATCCATGCATGTGTATGCATATGCTCACATAAATCGTCATGGTCTAACATATGGTCCTCGTCCCCAATCAGTCTAACAAATAATCAAGAAAAGCCCCTCGGGCAACATTATCATATTAGCTCACAACTAGAAATGTCATTAAGACCTTCTTCAAGTTTTTCATAACCTTATAAAACTGCTGAGTAGCAAAATACCATTTAAAAACCTTAGACCGAGACAAAAATATGCACAGTGTAATCAAGACACTGATACCAATCCCTGAAGGATTCAAATAATCGGCACGAAGCCCAAGCATGATAATTAGTGCAATTCATGATAATTAATATCTTTTATTAGGGTGTCAATTCAATTTCAAGCAATTAGGTATTTTTATTTATTACGTGGGATGGACCAAGTCACAATCCCCAATGGTTCTCTACCCCACGACCGTTATCTAGCGTGTAAGTCACCTCAATACAGCACTAAGATGTGCATGTCCGGGGTTTACTAACCCTCGATCTGGCAAAAACTTAAGCTCCGCGACGCCTTAGCTCCTCGAACCAGCATCCACGTATGCCAAAACTAGCCAAATTCAGTAGAAATATATCAAAATCGGATAACGGAACAACACCCAATCGAGCACAATCAAATTACATGAAAAACCACAAAGTTGCCAAAACCCGACTTTTGGTACGCTTCTCGAAAAAATACAAAAGTTACATATTCGGATTCCTTATCTCAACACAAGTCTATACATATAAAGTAATATCGGACTCTGTTTGGCCATTCAAATCGATGATTTTCCATAACCCAGGCTTAGGGCAAAAATCTCCCATTAATCCTCCTATTTACAGTGAAATAATTGAAGATTCTAAGATAAAATCGCGTATTTAGACCATAGAACTTACCTCCAATGTTTGTCCGGTGAAATCCCCTTTTGAAGCTCTCCAAAATCATCCAAACAAAATGAAATCAATGAAAGAAATAAACCAATTTCGTGTTAAAAAAGAATCTGCCCGTGCTTCGTCGAGTTATACCTTGCACCTGTGCTATACAAGTTGTACATCCTATTGCTCCAGCAGTCCTTTTTCGTCGATCATAACATCCAGTACAGATGTCCCAATTACGAGTTCTTTAGCTTTCTGGAAACTAGTCACGAAGGTCTACAACTTTTGTGCTTTGCACATTTTGTGATTACTTATAGATTACAAGATAGCAGCTCCCAAAGTAGCCAAAAAGCTGCGGAATATCTGCTACAACAACAACTTTTTCCAAAACCAAAAATACCCGTTAGGCATCCGAAATCACCCCGAGGCCCTTGGGACCTCAACCAAAAACACAAACTCAACCTAATACTTCATTCAAACTTGCTCGGATCATAAAAACGGTACTTAAACATCAAAAATCACAAAAATCCTAGATTTGATTCAAACTTAAACTTAAACTTTCAAAATTCACATTCGATCAAAAACCCGACCGAACGATGTCCGAATGACCTGAAAATTTGAAGACATATCCAAAATCACCTAACGAAGCTACTGCAACTGTCGGAATTCCATTCTGACTCCCCGGTCAAAATATCACCTATCGATCAAATTTTGCCAAAATTCCAACTTCGCCAAAATAGGCTAACTTCTTCACCAGACCTCCAAAATTACTTCCGGTTGCGCTCCTAAGTCTTAAATCATACCCCGAAACTAACCGAATCATCAAAATTCAGTTCCGAGTCCTCTAACTCATAAGTCAGCGTTGGGTTGACTTTTCCAACATATGATTTCCTTAAAGAGACTAATTGTCCTATTTCCTATCAAAATCGATCCGAATTGACTTAAAGTTTGCACACAAGTCACATTCGACATTACGGACTTGCACCAACATTCGGAATCGCATTCCAACCCCGATATCAAAATTTTCACTTCCGGTCGAATTTTCTCACAAACCTTCAAATTCCTATATTTAGCCAAATGACTTCAAAATGACCTCCGGACATCCGAATTCACTTCCGATCGCGTTCCCAACTCCAAAATCACCATACATATCTTTTCCTAGACTCGGAATCCCAAATGGACATCCGTAACTCTAAAATGCCTTCCAACCCAAATTTATGAAATTCTTCTAAAATACTAACTTCCACCATATACGCCGAAATGCTCACGGGTTATCAAAAATCAAATCCGAACATACGCCTAAGTTTAAAATCATCATACGAGCATGCCGGAACTTTTAGATCCCAATTCCGAGGTCATTTACTCAATATTCCAGTCCTAGTTCATTTCTTCAACTTTAAGCTTTCAAAATGAGAATTTACATTTAGATTTGACTCCAAACTTCCTGAATTTTAATTCTGACCATACACACAAGTCAATATACCTGAGATGAAGTTGTTCATGGCCTCAATCTACTGAATGACGCGTCGAAGCTCAAAATTAACAACCGGTCGGGTCTGTCACACCTCCCTTTTTACTACCCCACACACATACCTAAAAAAGAGGTTTTGTACCAATCCATTTGGAATGATACGTAGGGTATACCTCAGTGTTCAAATACCCGAGATGGATATAACAACAAAGAGGAAGGAGTTTTTCCACATAAAGGACAATCGGTTCGGGATTTTTATTTAGTTATCAGAGTCGCCACTTGGGAAGATAATGGTGTCCCAAGTCACCGGTTAATCCCGAATCCGAGGAAATTGACTCTGTTATTATAGTCCGCGAAACAAAGACCTGGATAAGGAACTCTGTTAACCCGGGAGAAGGTGTTAGGCATTCCCGAATTCCGTAGGTTTTAGCACGATCGCTCAATCATCGTTTTCGAATCTTATTTGACTTGTTATAGATTTTAACAATATGTATGTGCTTTTACTTTTAATATTTTTAAAGAATTGCGACATCGTGAAAACGCACTTCGAGTCACACCGCAACCAGTACGCCTGTGACCTTTAGTACATTTAGGCTCTGCCGGGATTTTGGATTTGAGTCGCACCGAGTGCACACTGGTATTTAAGGAAAGTATATTAAATTCGTGCCTAGTAGAGTCTATCGACTTTTAATTCTTTTGGAAAAGGATATGAAGTTTACTAGTAGCCTTCCCGATTCTATTTATTCATTATTTTATTGCTAAGGGGGCCCCACTATTGGTGTCATATGAGGCTTATCCCGATTAATTTTATAGTTCGACCCTATCGTTTAACTATATTTTCTATACATGTTTTTTCCTTAATTAACTATTATCATTTCAGAACTGGGCCCAGGCCATTGTTATTGCCTTTACTGGGCTTGGGCCTCTGCACCCTTATTTAAATAAGTGCTGGGTCTCCCTGGGTCTTAGAAGCCCAAGTTATCTTCAGGCTTCTGCCCGATAGCCCAGTCAATTTGATACCACAGTTCAGGCCCACGTCACATATTGGGCCCAAACCATATAGGAACAATAATAATGAGAGTAAATAACTGAAGATAAA
The DNA here is from genome assembly GCA_032618575.1 of Nicotiana noctiflora. Classification (NCBI taxonomy): domain Eukaryota; kingdom Viridiplantae; phylum Streptophyta; class Magnoliopsida; order Solanales; family Solanaceae; genus Nicotiana; species Nicotiana noctiflora. The sequence continues at coordinate 52,211 of JASVEL010001633.1, forward strand.
CATAAACATCTGAATTAATAATGAAATCAAATTGCACTTTTATTTATCAAAAAGGAAAAATCAGTACACAAATCATCAGTGTTAATTCTGAATCACAACTATCTACTGTACATGAGCATTAAATTAAAAGACTGTTTCTATCTTTGATCCCTAATGATGGATTTACACTAACATCTGAGTTACTTACTAGTTGAAAGATTAAGAAATGGTTTGATTATACATAAGGCTCGATTGGAATAAACAGTTCAACCAGTTGCCTATGGTATCCAGATTATTAAAGCTGAGGTGAGTTATTCACAGTTACGCTGTTATACTACTGATTTTTTTATACGAATTAAGCCTATTTGATAATCTCAAAGCCAGTCTCACCCCAATTATTACTTCATATGTTCATTTCCAACTTTAAACATACTCAAATCTGGACATTAACCTCCGAGCATGCTAATTACATGAACAAGATTTACGGTTCTGATTACTTGATTATAATAACTTGAGTATCTTTATTTAAGTGATTCAAGGCTTAAACACAACTACACCACTGATTATACTACGACTTAGCTCATTACAGTATTATTAACCCAGTTATGAACGGATCGAGGCTCGAACTAACGTTTTTCTTCTTCAAAACTTACTTACGCTTAAGTGCAGATCCACAGCATACGAGTAACTACACGATTATGGCTTACGATACTATTGTGAAGAACAGTTAATGAGTTAAAGTCGTGGTTAACTAACTTATATTTTAAAGTTTTTACCTATTTTAACTAGGTGATGTAGTATCAATACTATACTATAAGCGATCTATTACACTGTTTTTGGTTTTTGTCTCTCTACTAATATGTATCGACCCAACCGGTCGTTTTGAGATACGGCGCGTCATCAGCATTTTGAGGCCATGAGAAACTTTGTCTCAAGTATATTGACTTGTGTGTATGGTCAGAATTAAAATTCAAGAAGTTTGGAGTCAAATTTAAATGAAAATTCTCATTTCCAAAGCTTAAAATTGAAGAAATGAACTAGGATTGGAATTTTGAGTATACGACCTCGAAACTGAGATTTGAAGGTTCCAACAGGTTCATATGATGATTTCGGACTTGGGCGTATGCCTGGATCGGGTTTTGGATAACCCGGGAGCGTTTTGGCGCATATTATGGAAGATAGCATTTTAGAAGAAATTGCATCAATTTGGCTTAAAATGCATTTTAGTGTTATTGATGTCCGTTTGGGATTCCGAGACCGGGAGTAGCTCCGTATGGTTATTCTGGATTTGGGAGCGCGATCGGAAGTGAATTCGGAGGTCCGTGGGTCATTTTGGAGTCGTTTGGCTAAAGATAGAAAATTGAAGGTTTTTGAGAAAATTTGACCGGAAGTGGAAATTTTGATATCGGACTCAAAATGCAAATCTTATGGTTCGGATAGCTTCGTTAGGTGATTTGGGACTTAGGAGTGTGTCCGAAATATTTTTGTGATGATCGGTGTAGAATTAAGCTTGAATTGGCAAAGTTAGTATTTTGGCGAATTTCGGTTGATAGGTGAGATTTTGATCCGAGGGTCAGAATGGAATTCTGAAAGTTTGTGTAGCTTCGATATATCATTTTGGACGTGTGTACAAAATTTGAAGTCCATCGGATGCGATTTGATAGGTTTCGACATCGAAAATAGAAGTTGGAAACTTCAAAGTTCATAAAGTTTGAATCGGGGTATAATTCTTGGTTTTAGAGTTGTTTGATGTGGTTTGAGGCCTCGAGCAAGTCCGTAATGTGTTTTGGGGTTGGTTGGTATGATTGATTGGGGTCCCGGGGCCTCGGGTGTGTTTCGGGTTGTGATCACGCTCTTATTTGATGTTTCAACCTTTGCTTCTTTGAACATAAAGGGGTACCATATTAGGTAAATGTTCTCCAAATTCAGTTTTGTTTGAACCATTAGATCCGTATCGTAATTTCGGAGCCATAGCAAAAAGAATCGTCGAATTTGGACATCGTATGAGGAAGTTATGCTCATTTCCGTACCGAGGAAAAGTGCTGGTGTCTGTCAGAACAGCAGAAGCGGAATTTGACCGCGGATGCGGAACCGCAAAAGCGGAAATAGAACCGCAAAAGCGGTCCCGCCTATGCGAAAATTATCCGCAAAAGCGAAAATAGGCCTGGTTAGTGTTTAAAACCGAGAAGTTTAGTATTTTGGGCATATCTTGAGTTCTAGAGCTCCAATTGAGGTGATTCTCGCGGTGTTGTTCTCGTCTCATCAAGGAGGTAAATATAAGAACTTTATTTTGATATTTCTCCATGATTATTTCACTGTTAATGGAGGATTAAAGGAGGGTTTGAGCCCTAGGCCTAAATTTTAGGAAATCTTTGATTTGAATGGGCAAACGGAGTTCGATTTTGATAAATTTTATATGCACGGACTCGTGTTGAGATAAGTAACCTGAATATATAACTTTCGTAATTTTTCGAGAAGCGTACCGAAAGTCGGGTTTTGGCAACTTGTGGGTTTTGGTGTATTTTGAATTGTTTTGGTTGGGTAATGCCCAATTGGTCTATTTTGATGTGATTCTATTAATTTTTATCAGATACTATGCCTGTGGAGGTCGACATTCACGGCAAGAGAGTTGTCTCTTAGCGGTTTTGTACCGGAGTCGAGGTAAGTGGCTTGTCTAACCTCGTGTGGGGGAATTTTCACCCCTAGGATATTATGTGATAGTTTAAATGCCTTGTACGCGAGGTGACGGGCGTGTACATGCGCCGGTTGTTGAACACATACTTTAATTAAAATGTTCGATGAGTGATATTACTGTTTTTAGCTGTTAATTCGATATTCTTACCCGGTAGTAGTTAGAAAACCATGATTTGGTAGTATTCAACTGTCTTGTTGCCTAATTATCTTACTTGAGTTTTCTTGGTAATCGCTGACGCTGTTTATCGGTGAAGTTATAGTTAAGCATATTATATTTCTCTCTGTGTATTCCTTTACTTCCTGTGTTTCTGGACTGCGGGTTCAATTCCCGGTAATCCCAGGGCTGTGGGTTCGATTCCCAGAGACCCGGAGTGATAATGATGTGGACTACGGGTTCGATTCCCGAGATCCTGAGATTGTTGAAATGTGGACTACGGGTTTGATTCCCGAGATCCTGAGATTATCGAAATGTGGACTACGGGTTCGCTTCCCGAGATCCCGAGATTATTGAAATGTGGACTACGGGTTCGCTTCCCGAGATCCCGAGATTATTGAAATGTGGACTACGGGTTCGATTCCCGAGATTCCCGAGATTATTGAAATGTGGACTACGGGTTCGATTCCCGAGATCCCGAGATTATTGAAATGTTGACTACGGGTTCGATTCCCGAGATCCCGAGATTATTGAAATGTGGACTACGGGTTCGATTCCCGAGATCCCGAGATTATTGAAATGTGGACTACGGGTTCAATTCCCGAGATCCGGAGATTATTGAAATGTGGACTACGGGTTCGATTCCCGAGATCCCGAGTTATTGGTAGGGACTGCGGGTTCGATTCCCGGAGATCCCGAGTTATTGATTATTTATTGAGACATGGGCTGCGGGTTCGATTCCCGGAGACCCGGAGGTACTGTCAATGGGACGGTGGGTTCGATTCCCACAGGTCCTGGACTTGTTTTATTGAGTTGGTTACTTGTTGTTAGCTTAATTGTAGATGGTTGCAGTAATCATTTTATTGTTGTTATTGCGGGAGTTATTATCATTTAAACTGTTTATTATTATTATCATCACTATATTATTGTTTCTCAGTAGGGCCCTGACCTTCCTCGTCACTACTCCATCGAGGTTAGGCTTGGCACTTACTGAGCACCGCCGTGGTGTACTCATGCTACTCTTCTGCACACTTTTGTTGTGCAGATCCAGGTACATCAGGACAGGCTCATATTAGGTAATTCAGCAGCATTTTGGGAGATCTCGAGGTATGATCTGCTACGTCCGCGGATCCGGAGGCCTTCCTTCTATTCTGATAGTATTAGTAGATGTTTTCTCTCATGTCGTTGTTAGATACTCTTCACACATAGAGCCACAGTTGTATACTCTCTTTTAGTCTGTGTTGCCCGTGGGATTCCGTGTCTTGGTGGTGTTTTATACAGTGTGTTGACGAGTGTATGTGCCAAGCGGCATGGATTACATTCCTATTTATATTGTTTTCCGCTATTTCTTGTTTAAAGTTCATAGACTTGTATATTCCGCAACGTGTTAGGCTTACCTAGTCGTGGGGACTGGGTGCCATCATGACATGTTCACGATTGGTGAACTAGGGTCGTGACAAGTTGGTATCAGAGCTCTAGGTTCATAGGAGTCACGGGACACAGACCGGTTACTTAGATTCTCGCTGATCGATACGGAGACGTCTGTATTTATCTACGAGGGGCTATGTAATTGTTTAGGAAACTCTTTAATTCTTTGAATTCCTTATCGTGCGCCATTTATTCAGTTGGAGCCTATGTCATATGTTTTTTTGCATCTACTCGTGTATTGAAATTTCGCGCTCGGTATCAAATATGCGCCAACGGTTCGTGACGTTACAGAGAGATCTCAAGGGAGTCAAGAATTTACTCAACCATTATTACCGCGTGTCATCCATATCGATAATGCAAGAGAATTGAGAGATCTTCAATTGTGCACATGGGGGTGCACTAGGTTCTGACATTCGGTTGATAAGTACGGTCTTGAGAAGGTTTACTTAACTGCCTAATCGTCACAGCAATGGTAGAATCACAAGGTGGATGTAGATCTAAAGATAGTTGGTGGTAATAAAGACTATATGGTTCATATGAGATATCTATTTAGCGAAGGATTCAACCAGCAGAGATACTGGGAAAAAAAAATGAGTTTAACTGTCTTAAGAAGAACATGTACCAAACCAATGTCTTGGGTTGTCTTATGATGAATACGTACATATGATAAAGGCTATTGTCGTGGATTAGCAAAATGTATCTTTAAGGCTTCGTGCTAAGTGAAAGGATTTCACTATCAACGATCTAATTATGGGTCATGTGTCATATCAAATTTGACCTGCGATGTATTTAGGTGCTATTAAAAAAAAAGTTCTTGAAAACTTGCGGATGGGCAAGAGTTGAGGCTCATATGGTATGATGTTGAGACTTTGGATGTTCTTGTGTCCCTAATAAACTCTACATTTTTTTTATCAGCAAGGAAATATTCGACAAGGGCTACATGGTGCTTCGTAGGTGTGTGAGAATCATAGTATGTTTTAAGGTGTCGTTGGTAGAGAATGCTCGGTGCATGGAGCGGGGTAATGTTTGGTTGTATCGGAATGAGGTCATACCCTATGGGGTCAGAGTGCTAATAGGGCATAAGTGATTATGTTCGTAGGTTCAAGTGAATTGCGGTTGAATAAGAGTAGATGACTTGAGTGAATGTTTCTAATGTGCTCGAGAGTCGTGTAATAGTGGCTTTGAGCTAGTGGGAGAGTCTCACCGCTTATGATTTGGGTCGCATGGCTAATTACCTGCTTAAATTTTGGATACTAGCATATTAATGGGTTATTGCAGCCACGGAAAAAGGACCATGTGTGGTAATTTGAGTATATGTATTGTTGAATGAATGTTATGTTTAGCCTTACTGGCTCATGTTCAAACTTGAGGGAAAATTCATGATTTATGCCTCGTATAGGTGCAGGCTTCGCGGGAAGTGATTCCGCTAGGTGCTTTATCGAGAGGGTACTCATATGTTATAAAGAAATTCAGTAGAGTTGGTTGCGTACTGGGGCAAGTTAGAACCGGATGGTTCTCAATAGCGGTCCTAGTGAATTCAAGAGGTAAAGTGTGGTGCCTGATAATTCTGAGTCTATAAGTACAGTTAAGGCTCAAGCTTTTGAAGCAACTTATGAAGAAAGGCAAAAAAACGATCTATGATGTTTTGACTTGTGGTGTAGTATTTGAGAGACATGAAATGGTCGTCGTTCTTGAGATAGCATGGCCTCATGATTTAAGGTCACTCGGGGTAAGTGCGGTTGGAATAAGTTAGGTATTGAAGGAAGATATTAACATTTCTAAGGTAATCAAGGATAACCTGGAAGGAAGTAGATTGATCATCCATAGTTGAGTTGGCGTATTGGTGTCAATGATCGGTTCATGCAACGTGATCGAATTATGCATGTGATTTGTGGCGGTACATTTGAGACTTGTCGGCCGCGGTGATTGATGTTATTCTAAAGTATTCGTCTGTTAGGGGCCTGTTATGAGTAGGCAGATCTCGGGAAGGGTTATGATGGCTTGGACCACTACTTAGATATTGGCATATTCGATGGCTATGAGAATTCGCCGTATGTTGTTATAGCTCTCCTGTAATGAGTTAAATGGAAGGTCTTATGTGATGAAGTATTAGCCTATCGTCAGTTCTAGAGCTATGATGGAAATTGTGTGTATCGTATATCGGCACGTGGGGTACAGTGAGTAGTATGAAATTTGAAGTAAGGACCAAGGTCATAGTTTGGTCAATAAATGTGGTATAAAGAGCTCGGATGAGCAGGAAAGGAGTTTCAGTGTTTTGAGTAAGATGGGTATTAACATCAGTATCATTTGAGGTCGGTGTCCTGTGGGAAAGGCTTTGCATCACGGTTAGGGACTCCTGATCGCTTTTCAGTGTTAGTGCAGCTGGTGGGTTGAATGTGCAAGCCCGTTTAATTATTCGGAAGATAGTGGGAGCTTGACCCACAAGAAGATTGTATAGGTGTGACTTGTAGTCACTTGATTGGTTAGAAATTTAAACCAAGTATAAGGATTTTGGTGATATCATTCAATTGAGAATTTATGTTGGAGGGCACTCTGCTTATTGGGTTATAGACCTGTGAAATATTATTGACTTAGCTTGGCACGACCAGGATAGACTTAAGGTCGGTGGATAGATTTAAATGTGGAAGTGAGCCTTGCATCAGGTCGGTTGTGTTTCTTACAGTAATGCGCCCTTTGTGGAGGGATAGTCGCGATCTTATTTCACGGTTAGTTAATTCATGTAAAGATATATTGCGCCGTATGAGTTGTGAGACGGCTTGGTAAGTCCCTTATGTGTTGAGGTTCCGCTCAGCGGTGATGTTATATGAGCATGATGGCTCTTAAGACTCAGATCTTATATCGCACCTCAGTTGTACTTGAGTTTGTAGCCTATAGTGCTATATGTTTCCTTGTGTCTGATATCATGCACCTTAGTATGCTTATGATCGATATTCAGCATTTTGATGTGATGAGCTATTCAGCTCGACGTATGGCTCCTTGTGTGAGTTTTATACAGGGATCGGGTGGCACGCCGCCATGGTTATATTGTTTGGATCGTGTGGCACGCCACCATGGTTATATTGTTTGGATCGTGTGGCACGCCGCCATGGTTATATTGTTTGGATCGGGTGGCACGCCGCCATGGTTATATTGTTGGGATCGGGTGGCACGCCTCCATGGGTATATTGTTGGGATCGGGTTGCACGCCGCAACATTGTGATGTTTATTTCAGTGTCCATAATTGCTTTTATGTGTTCTGTTTCCTATTTTTCTGAGGAAGTCCATGTTAGTGTGAGAGTTGAATAGTTCTCTCTAGTGTTCGCCTTCCTTTTGTATTACATACGAATTAGTAGCCTATTGGCACATTGTGTCATCTTGCAGGACTTTTGATTATGTCTGAGGTGGCTTATCGCCTGAGCAGTTCGTACTTGGTGAGATGAGGTTATGGGATTTGGGGTCGGTGCAAACTGATTATATGAAGTATATTATAGAGGAAAATAACATTCTCTGGTTTAGGACAAGGTAATGGATCTTGTTAGAAGTATAGACTGAATGATTTGTTGACTTGGCAACTAAATATGAATTCTCTGCACATCTCTTCCGTCGTATCGGTGTTGTAAAAGCTAGAGCAAGACCCATGTAGGTCATGAGATGCAATGAGAGCATCGGATTTGTGGAATTTCGACTATTATATTTAAAGAATATTATTGTGGTCCCATGAGTAAAGTGATGCAAAGTGTAAATTCAACAAAGTTATGCAGTCATGTATGGGTACAACGTGTGAAGAATGATATTGTGGTCGTATGATGGAAACATGCTAGGCAGGAAATTCTGGATGTTGGAATTGGGTCTAATAGCTTATTTACTCGAATAAAGGAGTATATCTATAGAGTTATCGAGCTAATGTGCTCAAATGAGTTGTGGAAGCACAGGAAGTTGCAAGAGATGTTAAACCAGTGATTTTAGACTACTTCAGTGTAGTTCTCAGCACGTTCGAGGACGAACGTATGTTTAAGTGGGGGAGATTGTAACGACCCAACCGGTCGTTTTGAGATACGGCGCGTCATTCAGCAGTTTGAGGCCATGAGAAACTTCGTCTCAAGTACATTGACTTGTGTGTATGGTCAGAATTAAAATTCAAGAAGTTTGGAGTCAAATTTAAATGAAAATTCTCATTTCCAAAGCTTAAAATTGAAGAAATGAACTAGGATTGGAATTTTGAGTATACGACCTCGGAATTGAGATTTGAAGGTTCCAACAGGTTCATATGATGATTTCGGACTTGGGCGTATGCCTGGATCGGGTTTTGGAGAACCCGGGAGCGTTTTGGCGCATATTATGGAAGATAGCATTTTAGAAGAAATTGCATCAATTTGGCTTAAAATGCATTTTAGTGTTATTGATGTCCGTTTGGGATTCCGAGACCGGGAGTAGCTCCGTATGGTTATTCTGGATTTGGGAGCGCGATCGGAAGTGAATTCGGAGGTCCGTGGGTCATTTTGGAGTCGTTTGGCTAAAGATAGAAAATTGAAGGTTTTTGAGAAAATTTGACCGGAAGTGGAAATTTTGATATCGGACTCAAAATGCAAATCTTATGGTTCGGATAGCTTCGTTAGGTGATTTGGGACTTAGGAGTGTGTTCGAAATATTTTTGTGATGATCGGTGTAGAATTAAGCTTGAATTGGCAAAGTTAGTATTTTGGCGAATTTCGGTTGATAGGTGAGATTTTGATCCGAGGGTCAGAATGGAATTCTAAAAGTTTCTGTAGCTTCGATATATCATTTTGGACGCGTGTACAAAATTTGAAGTCAATCGGATGCGATTTGATAGGTTTCGACATTGAAAATAGAAGTTGGAAACTTCAAAGTTCATAAAGTTTGAATCGGGGTGTAATTCTTGGTTTTAGAGTTGTTTGATGTGGTTTGAGGCCTCGAGCAAGTCCGTAATGTGTTTTGGGGTTGGTTGGTATGATTGATTGGGGTCCCGGGGGCCTCGGGTGTGTTTCGGGTTGTGATCACGCTCTTATTTGATGTTTCAACCTTTGCTTCTTTGAACATAAAGGGGTACCATATTAGGTAAATGTTCTCCAAATTCAGTTTTGTTTGAACCATTAGATCCGTATCGTAATTTCGGAGCCATAGCAAAAAGAATCGTCGAATTTGGACATCGTATGAGGAAGTTATGCTCATTTCCGTGCCGAGGAAAAGTGCTGGTGTCTGTCAGAACCGCAGAAGCGGAATTTGACCGCGGATGCGGAACCGCAAAAGCGGAAATAGAACCGCAAAAGCGGTCCCGCCTATGCGAAAATTATCCGCAAAAGCGAAAATAGGCCTCGTTAGTGTTTAAAACCGAGAAGTTTAGTATTTTGGGCATATCTTGAGTTCTAGAGCTCCGATTGAGGTGATTCTCGCGGTGTTGTTCTCGTCTCATCAAGGAGGTAAATATAAGAACTTTATTTTGATGTTTCTCCATGATTATTTCACTGTTAATGGAGGATTAAAGGAGGGTTTGAGCCCTAGGCCTAAATTTTAGGAAATCTTTGATTTGAATGGGCAAACGGAGTTCGATTTTGATAAATTTTATATGCACGGACTCGTGTTGAGATAAGTAACCTGAATATATAACTTTCGTAATTTTTCGAGAAGCGTACCGAAAGTCGGGTTTTGGCAACTTGTGGGTTTTGGTGTATTTTGAATTGTTTTGGTTGGGTAATGCCCAATTGGCCTATTTTGATGTGATTCTATTAATTTTTATCAGATACTATGCCTGTGGAGGTCGACATTCACGGCAAGAGAGTTGTCTCTTAGCGGTTTTGTACCGGAGTCGAGGTAAGTCGCTTGTCTAACCTCGTGTGGGGGAATTTTCACCCCTAGGATATTATGTGATAGTTTAAATGCCTTGTACGCGAGGTGACGGGCGTGTACATGCGCTGGTTGTTGAACACATACTTTAATTAAAATGTTCGATGAGTGATATTCCTGTTTTTAGTCTGTTAATTCGATATTCTTACCCGGTAGTAGTTAGAAAACCATGATTTGGTAGTATTCAACTGTCTTTTTGCCTAATTGTCTTACTTGAGTTTTCTTGGTAATCGCTGACGCTGTTTATCGGTGAAGTTATAGTTAAGCATATTATATTTCTCTCTGTGTATTCTTTTACTTACTGTGTTTGTGGACTGCGGGTTCAATTCCCGGTGATCCCAGGGCTGTGGGTTCGATTCCCAGAGACCCGGAGTGATAATGATGTGGACTACGGGTTCGATTCCCGAGATCCTGAGATTATTGAAATGTGGACTACGGGTTTGATTCCCGAGATCCCTGAGATTATTGAAATGTGGACTACGGGTTCGATTCCCGAGATCCCGAGATTATTGAAATGTGGACTACGGGTTCGATTCCCGAGATCCCGAGATTATTGAAATGTGGACTACGGGTTCGATTCCCGAGATCCCGAGATTATTGAAATGTGGACTACGGGTTCGATTCCCGAGATCCCGAGATTATTGAAATGTGGACTATGGGTTCGATTCCCGAGATCCTAAGTTATTGGTAGGGACTACGGGTTCGATTCCCGAGATCCAGAGTTATTGGTAGGGACTGCGGGTTCGATTCCCGGAGATCCCGAGTTATTGATTATTTATTGAGACATGGGTTGCGGGTTCGATTCCCGGAGACCCAGAGGTACTGAGAATGGGACTGTGGGTTCAATTCCCACAGGTCCTGGACTGGTTTTATTGAGTTGATTATTGTTGTTAATCTCGGAAATTATTATCATTTAAATTGCTTATTATTGTTGGATTTATTATCATTTAAACTGTTTATTATTATTATCATCACTATATTATTGTTTCTCAGTAGGGCCCTGACCTTCCTTGTCACTACTCCATCGAGGTTAGGCTTGGCACTTACTGAGTATCGCCATGGTGTACTCATGCTACTCTTCCGCACACTTTTGTTGTGCGGATCCAGGTACATCAGGACATGCCCATACTAGGTAATTCAGCAGTACATTTGGAGACCTCGAGGTATGATCTGCTACGTACTCGGATCCGGAGGCCCTCCTTCTATTCTGATAGTATTAGTAGATGTTTTCCTCATGTCTTTGTTAGATACTCTTCACACATAGAGCCACAGTTGTATTCTCTCTTTTAGTCTGTGTTGCCCGTGGGATTCCGGGTCTTGGTGGTGTTTTATATAGTGTGTTGACGAGTGTATGTGCCAAGCGGCGCGGATTACATTCCTATTTATATTGTTTTTCCGCTATTTCTTATTTGAAGTTCATAGACTTGTATATTCCGCAACGTGTTAGGCTTACCTAGTCGTGGGGACTGGGTGCCATCACGACATGTTCACGATTGGTGAACTAGGGTCGTGACATAATACATACTACACTACAATTTAAACTATAGATCTACACTAGTACTAAAGCTAATGAAAAGAGTAATTAAAGAATACATAATATCATATGAATTTAAAATTGGAAATTCATTTCATTCAACAATTAATCATTACAGCTTCATTTGAACAAGGAATGTACCTGAATCAGCAAATAGAAGCCAATAAGTTCTAGGGAATTAAGCAAGTAATCAACAACAGACTCAAACAGCAATGCAACAGTGAAGATGAATCCCAAACGAGTAGAGAACCACAACAGCAAGCAAATAAGAAATCCAAGCAGAACTCGAGCAGAAAACCACAGAAACAGGCAGCTAAACCAGATCTCCTCACTCGAAAAATTCCAGAAAAACTACTTGCTATTACTATATTTTCACTCTGATTTATCTATTGAAAAAAAAAACCAGTCTTATCTATATTTTTCTTTGAACTTTTTTCTTTCAAAAGCCAACCCTTATTTGGCTCTTTTTGGGGGTATTTATAGGTATAGGAATGGCAGATTTCTTGGGGGGAAAGAATGAAAATAAATTCCACTTCTCCCCCTTTAAAAATCACTAAATCTACACTTAGACCCCATTTTATGTTAAAAGATCCCTTCCAGCATGTGCTGGAAGGTTCTTTTTGATTCTTTTCCTAAGATTTTACCAAAGTATCCCTACTAGTTATAGATTTTTACTGATTTCCCTTTTTAGGGAGACCATTATACCCTTCAATCTCCGCAAAATTGCAGAAATCAGGGGTAGAAATGACTCCCATGACCCTATATGTTTTATGTAATTCACCATTTTACCAATTTGGGTTCCTTTTATGCCCCTAATGACACTGCTGATTTACCCGACCTACCTAGGTCACGTTTTCAGCATTTTTGGATTTATTTAACTAATGGCCAGTCCTTGCATTGGTATTTTAGGACTGATCAGTTCTATCTTTAAAGAACTATTTCCAACTTAGCCAATTTGTTTCATTTTCGGTTAATTAAGACCTTTTATTTCATTTTTAAACTAATTGCAGGATTAGCCTGCTTTATTGTTGTACTTAACCTATTTAAGATTTAGCCAGTCTCAAGTTGAGTCTTGGCTTGGGTAATTGAAACCCATTTGCTGAACACAGGCTGGGCCAAAGCCTTTGCAGACTTAGCCACCTGTGATTCAGGGCTCAAATGAGCCTTGGTAAGTCTGAACTTGCAGACGTAACCAATCATTTACATAACTAACCTATTTAACTGAACACAGGCTGGGCTAAGGCCTTTGCAGGCTTAGCCACCTAGATTCAGGGCTCAAATGAGCCTTGGTAAGTCTGAACTTGCAGACTTGCACCACTTGTTGCACAACTTAGACCTTTTAGGTGGGCCAGTGTGTTGGACCTTGTAGAGTTGGTCAATTTGTAAAATTGACCACTCTTTGGTCACTTATTTATCTTATAACCTATTGTTATTTGATTTTCAGTTTTAACCTATTTCAAAACTAGCCATTTATGAAACTTAGCACTAACATCTATAACCAATTCCCCTAAGGTTAATGGGTATTAATCACTGCTCATCCTAACAATAAAATATTGCAAACTCAGTCATTTAAACATACAATTGCACACATAGCCACATGAGACCAAACATTGTGCATCAATCAACTAAAATTCAGAAGGAAAATTTGATAGTGATGAATCTTAATCAATCAATTCACATGACCCAATTTCATGTAGCAAAGTGTCAATTAATATCAATCAGACTTAATTACAACCAGTTCATGTCAGATGATACATTGAAAAACCCCAAAACCTTTAAAGTACATGGGCATAGACATACATAGAAGCTAAATCTCACAAAACAATCAACAAGAAATGAAACATGGCTCATTTTTAGACATACGGTCAATAGAATAACATAAGCATGGTAATCATAGTCTATTTTCAAGTACTAACCCTAGCTTTGATATATATATATATATATAAGATAGACTAAGGTGATGATAAAAAGAGAAGAGACATGAGGAAACAGTGAAAAGGGATTCTACATCCATCATGCCAAGTAACAGAAAGAGAAGCAGAATCAGATTAAAATTCTTATTTTAGCAAATGAAGGAATAGAAGAGGTGGTATAAACCAATCATTAAAGAAAAGCCCTGGTTTTAATCATGAAATGAAGAGGAACATGGAGACTAGAGAAATAGACAATGGTAAAGCAAAATAACCCTAACGAAGGGGAATGGGGAGCCAAACGGCTAATCCTAGCACTAAAACTAACCATGCAAAGAGACAGAAGAGAAGAACATCCAAGCTATTGAAAGCTAACAAAAGATAACCTAATATAAAGATGACGCTGAATGAGAGTCAAAAACTGAACTAGTACTAGAACTAGACATGCAAAACAACAGAAGAAATATCAAGATCCAACAAGATAAGGAATCCTACTACTAACAGAAGAAAAAGAACAAAGATATCGAGGTCAAATCTTCAAAACAGAGAATCAAAAGAGGATCCAAACAAACTAGATAACCATAGTATAAGAGATGAATAAAAATGACTAGAGAACTAAACATGTAAGGAATCATAAAAAGAGGAATGGTCATGCTGTTGAAAACTAACAGATCAGGAATCACAATACCAAGAAGATGAAGAAGAAAGGGTGAAAGATAGATCTTTTAAAACCAAAGCAACTAAACATGATCAAAGCAAACAAAACAGAAAAAGACATGAAAAATGAACAAGTTAAGAAAAACCCTAATACTACAGAAGATGAAGAAGCAGAGGGGACAAAGAAATAAACAAAACACATCAAGACAACAAACACAAAACAGAAGAAAGCATGAACATGAATCAAGTAAAAGAAAGCAAGTAAGCAAATAGAGAGGGGGACTTAGCTTGCAGGGCCGGTCCCCTGAGCTTCCCTCTTCACTCTTCTCACTCTTTTTTTAGGCTCTTTCAGCCTCTTTTCTTTTATTTCTTTTTCTTTATTTTCTTTTTTCTGGTTTTCTTTTTTTTTAGACTTCAAGATGAAGTCTTTGAGGTTTTTTGGTTTGGACGGGGTATTCAGGAAGGGTAAATGTAAGATCTTGAAGAGGGCTATGAGTTTGAGTCGCCGGAGTTAGGGTTCCGGCGACTTCTTTTTGGATATTCGACGAGATCAAGGCAGATTTGAGGGCAACAAAGGTTGTGGGGGGTTAGATCGGACCATGGTGGTTCTTTTGGTGTTGGTTTGGAGAGGAGTCTCATAGTTTGTGGTCACTAGAGGTAGATTCCGGTGACCGGACAATCAAGAACATGGGAGGATTTTTTTTAGGGTTTCAATGTTCTGAGGGGTGTTTGAGGTGAAGAAGATGAAGAAGGAAAGAGGGGAGGTAAAGGGGTGGCCGGAGACCACCGTGGAGGGTTGTGGCCTCCATGACCAGCAAGCTTTCAGAAGGGGAGGTGAGGAAGAAGGAGAAGAACATTCAAGGCGGCTAGGGTTTGGGGAGATTGTAAAATGGCTGGTCTTCAACAGACCGAACCCTTTTATAGTCGGGGAGGTTGAGGTGATCTAGGCCGTTGATTTGCTGATGATCAACGGCCACCAACAGTGTTACTAAAACGGCACGGTCTTGTTGCTAATGAGACCAAAGGTCTCTTCCGTTAGATCAATTTAAACGGACGGCTCAGATCAATCCTTTTTATTTAATTAACTAATTAATTTCGGCCAATTATCTCAACCGTTGGATCTAGCCTGATGGACGGCTGAGATCACCTATCACTTAGTGAATTTGGACCGATAATCTTTGGGCCAAGGTATTGGGCTACTGATTTCAAATTCTTTTGGCCCAAAGTATTTATACCTATATATTTCTTGTATTTTTATAGTATTTTAATTATTCTTTATGTATTTTCTTATTGTATTTTATTTCTTATTTTTATACTCCTTCCTAATTACTCAAACTCTTTTAATTTCCTATTTTTTCCAATTTTTCTGATATTTTTTGCTATTTTCTACCATATTCCGCTAACTAACCTATTTTTTGTTAATTTTCTTTTTTAATTACTTAAATCAAACAATGCAAATATTTAACCTTTTTTTTTATTTTTCTAATTTCCAATTATTCAAACACACAGAGTGTAGCTAATTTCAAACAAAGCGTGCAATTACATTCAAAAAATATTATTTTATTTTAATTTGGGAATTTGTTTACCTAGTGCAAAAATCATGTGCTCACAGCTGCCCCTCTTTGCTTGGGAACACGAAGAGTTTCAGTGCAAAGACAAGTGAGCAGTAATGAGATATTCTTGCACATTGACATATTCCGTGGAAGCATTTTAAAAACCTTTTAACCGCACCCTGCTTTAGAGGTTGCCTACATATCCTGGGCTAAACAGGAATCAGGTCGGTGTAGTTTGGGAAGGTCTGGCAGTTAAAAACTACCAGACTCACTGTTACATTGACTCTGTTGAGACTTGCTGACTTACTCCTTATTACACCGGGAGGGGGGGGAGGGTAAATGTAAAATGAAGAAGCTATTCTAAACTAAGATTCTACAAATTACAATAGTTCCTATCTAGCTTCTTCTTTGCTCTTCCTTGTCTCTTTTTCTTTGATTTTCCGTGATGCTGACTTTCTCTTTTTTTTTTTGTTGATTTTCTTTTCAAACTGATGCCTGCTCAAAACAAAACAAAACAAACAAACTTTTTCTTCTGCCCCAGTATGGGCTTTTCATGTTACGGTATTACTCATGTTAGCTAACACAAACCAAAGTTGCAGAAATATAAATTGCGGAAAAATATTCCCTTGTTATCCAAGTGGGCACCTGATGCATAAAATTAAAAATTTACAGAAAAGTATTCCCTTGTTATCCAGGTGGGCGCTTGATGCATGATACTAAAAATTGCGGAAATGTATTCCCTTGTTATCCAGGTGTGCGGCTGATGCATAAAATTAAAAATTGTGGAAAAGTATGCCCTTGTTATCCAGGTGGGCGCCTGATGCATGAAATTAAAAATTGCGGAAAAGTATTCCCTTGTTATCCAGGTGGGCGCCTGATGCATGAAATTAAAATTGCAGAAATGTATTCCCTTGTTCTCGAGGTGGGCGCCTGATGCATGAAATTAAAAAATTGCGGAAAAGTATTCCCTTGTTATCCATGTGGGCGCCTGATGCATGAAATTAAAAATTGCGGAAAAGTATTCCCTTGTTATCCAGGTGGGCGCCTGATGCATGAAATTAAAAATTGCGGAAAAGTATTCCCTTGTTATTCAGGTGGGCGCCTGATGCATGAAATTAAAATTGCAGAAATGTATTCCCTTAGTTTGATAACTAGGGAGTGGATTTCAAAGATGATACCTTCCTTTTGTTTTGGTATTTTCTTTGATTGAATGACTTTTCAACCATGAATTCCTTCACTTATTGCCAAACTTTCTTTTGGTGTTTTCTATCTTTCCACATTGGTCACATTCACTTTAGAGTGATTAGTGACGATTTGTTCCTGTCTAGATCACAAAACAAAATTTATTAGATATAAGCTGCTGGCAACTGGCATCTGCCGTCCCTGCCTCTTATTGCTCTCCTCTTTTTGCTTTTTCTCCCACTGTGTGGCCTTTCAGTTGACTATCTTTTGCAAACTCTTTTTGGATTTTCTTGCTTTTCACTTTTGTTTTCTTTTCTTTTGGCTCTATTTGCCAAACTCCTTTATTTCTTTTCCACCACTCTTCTTTTCTTTTCTGATCCAGTGTTATTTTAGCTCTTATCATCGGAGCTGGTAGTTAGCTTTTTAAAAAGGCAAACAATAAAATGCAGAAAAAATGAATCCCCAAAGGGGTAAGGGTGTTTCGAAGAGGTAGTAGAACTTATCTGGGTATGTCGACTGATTCCGTTGACCATGCCATGTATTAAAACTCCGACCCAGTTCTTTCAATCCCATTATTATGACTCCAAATTTGTTCTTGACCCAAACCGGTCCTATTTTTAGTTGCCTTTTCTCCTTCCCATAATAATCCTTATGATCGCCCTATGGTGCCTCGAAAAGTTTTCACCAATAGGACTCTCTCATTTATTCTCTCTCAGCCTCACGATCGCCCTGCAGGGCCGTTAAAGGTTTTCACTGACAAGACTCTCTCATTTTTTTTCTCTCGACATCACAGTCGCCTCACGGTGCTGGTTAAGGTTTTCACCGATGAGACTCTCTCATTTTTTTCATTTTCCATTTTTCCTTTTGTCTTTTGTTTTTCTGTACCACTGATGTTGTCCAATGTTACGTTCTTCCTTTATTTCATTGCATTTGTTATTCTTTCGAAATTGATCAGAAGGTCTTTCTTTGGACTGTAACGTGGCTTTTGGATGGGTTAAGAAAGAAGGGTATAAGGCTCAAAATTTACGAGGGTTTAAAAATATTTACAACTCTCCGAATTATAAAACATAACTTCTGCCCCAGTTTCAATATGTGGGGAAATTTTGGATTTTTCCTTTATTGTGATTGAACCTCTATGAGGCTGCCTATGTACCCTTTCGGGATCAAGTAAAACGTAGTTCATTACTACGCCAACAATTAATGAATTTCTTTTGACTTTTTCCCGATTTCTTTGTCTTTTTCTTTTCTTTTTCTTTCTTCTTCTTCTTCTCTTTTTTTTCCATTTTCATTTTTTTTTCATTTTTCATTCATCACTTTTCATTTTCTGTATTGTGCCATAAGCATCCGAGAGAGGGGTATGAAAGAATATATCAAACATGGCTCAAAGGGGTGTCAATGAATAAAGTGTTTGGATAGAGAATAAAATGCCTTCATCATTTCAATTCCAAAATCACAACAAAATACAATCATTCAATTGAAAATGAATCATACATAGTATCTTTTGACCGCATCTGAATTGATAGCAGTCTCTACGCACTTTCCTTCAACGTCTGTCAAATGTAATGCCCAATTGGACAACACTCGTGATACCATAAATGGTCCCTGCCAGTTTGGCACAAATTTGCCCTTTTCTTCGGCCCAATGCGGTAAGATACGCCTCAATACGAGGTGTCCAACTTCAAACTTCCGAGGGCGCACCATCTTATTATATGCTATGGCCATTCTCTGTTGATACAATTGCCGTGGCAAACTGCTGCCAACCTTTTCTCATCAATCAGACTTAATTGTTCCAGCCGGGCTTTTACCCATTCTTCGTCATCTATTCCAGCTTCAGCTATGATCTTAGTGACGGTATCTCTATTTCTGCGGGTATAACAGCCTCTGTCCCGTACACCAATGAATAGGGTGTGGCGCCGATAGAAGTGCTCACCGTTGTGCGATAACCCATAAGAGCAAAAGGTAACTTCTCATGCCATTGTCTGGATTCCTCCACCATATTCCTAAGGATCTTCTTTATATTCTTGTTTGTAGCTTCTACTGCCCCATTTGCCTTTGGCCTATATGGTGTGGAATTGCGATGTGTGATCTTAAATCTCTGGCAAGCTTCCGCCATGAGGTGACTATTCAGATTGGCCCCGTTATCTGTGATGATTACTTTGGGAATTCCAAACCGGCATATAATATTTTCATGCACAAAATCCACCACAGCTTTCTTCGTCACCGCCTTGAATGTCTTTGCCTCAACCCACTTGGTGATGTAATCAATTGCAACCAAAATGAATTTGTGCCCATTGGAAGCTGTTGGCTCTATTGGTCCGATAACATCCATGCCACAAGCAACAAACGGCCAGGGTGCAGACATTGTATGCAATTCATACGGTGGGGAGTGGATTAGATCTCCATGTACTTGGCATTGGTGGCCTTTCCTCACATGCCTGATACAGTCTCGCTCCATGGTGATCCAATAATAACCGGCTCTCAGAATCTTCTTTGCTAAGATATACCCGCTCATATGGGGTCCACAGGCTCCGGCATGCACTTCAATCATGATCTTATCAGCTTGTCGCGCATCCACACACCTTAACAATCCCATGTCTGGTGTTCTTTTATATACGATTCCTCCACTGAGGAAAAAGCCATTAGCCAAGCATCTTACAGCTCTCTTCTGATCTCCGGTGGCTTTCTCCGGGTATTTACCAGCTTTCAAGTATTCCTTGATATCGTGATACCATGGTTCTCCATCCAACTCCCTTTCCACAGCAAAGCAGTAAGCATTCTGATCACGTACCTGGATTTGAAGTGGATCTATATAGGCTTTGTCCGGATGATGTAACATAGAGTACAGTGTGGCCAGAGCATCTGCAACTTCGTTGTGCATTCTTGGGATATGTTTGAACTCTATAGACTGGAATCTTTGGGACAACTCATGCAAACAATGCCGATAAGGTATCAATTTCAAATCCCTTGTTTCCCATTCTCCCTGAATTTGGTGCATCAAAAGATCCGAGTCACCCATGACCAAAATCTCTTGAACACCCATATCTATTGCCATCCTCAGTCCCAAAATGCGCACCTCATATTCAGCCATATTATTGGTATAGAAAAATCAAAGCTGAGCGGTAACGGGGTAGTATTGACCCGTTTCTGAAATGAGTACTGCTCCGATACCAACTCCTTTACTGTTGACGGATCCGTCGAAATACATCTTCCATCCTGGCTTTTCACCTTGTTCTATTTTTTCAACATTCATTGCCTCCTCATCCAGAAAATATGTCTTTAATGGCTCATATTCATCATCCACTGGATTCTCTGCCAAGTGATCTGCAATTGCCTGCGCCTTCATCGCCGTACGAGTTACATAAATGATATCAAATTCTGTGAGCAGAATCCGCCATTTAGCAAGTCTTCCTGTAGGCATGGGCTTCTGGAATATATACTTCAAAGGATCCAACCGTGATATCAAGTACGTGGTGTTTGCTGACAGATAGTGCTTCAGCGTTTGAGCCACCCAAGTCAATGCACAACATGTTCTCTCTAGCTGAGTATACATTACCTCGTAAGATGTGAATTTCTTACTCAGGTAATATATAGCCTACTATTTCTTGCCCGTCTCATCGTGCTGTCCCAGCACACAACCAAAAGAATTGTCAAGCACCGTCAGATATAAGATCAAAGGTCTTCCTGGCTATGGAGGAACTAGCACTGGAGGATTTGGTAAATATTCCTTGATTTTGTCGGAGGCTTCCTGACATTCATCGGTCTATTTCAGTGCTGCATCTTTCTTTAACAACTTGAAGATCAGCCCGCATGTTGATGTCAACTGAGCGATAAACCGGCTAATATAATTCAGCCTTCCCAGTAAGCTCATCACTTCCTTCTTGTTCTTTGGCGGAGGTAAACTCTGGATGACTTTGATCTTTGATGGATCTAGTTCAATACCCCGCCGACTTACTATAAATCCCAATAGCTTCCCTGAAGGTACTCCAAAAGCGCATTTTGCAGGATTGAGTTTAAGATTGTATCTCCGAAGTCTTTGGAAAAACTTCCTCAAATCCCTCACGTGATCATGTTGCTTCTTGGACTTTATGATGACGTCATCCACATACACTTCGATTTCTCGATGCATCATGTCATGGAACATTGTGGTCATTGCCTTCATATAAGTAGCTCCGGCATTCTTTAACCCAAACGGCATCACTCTATAGCAATATGTTCCCCAAGGTGTGATGAAAGAAGTTTTCTCCGCATCTTCTTAGTCGATCAAGATCTGGTGATAACCCGCATAGCAATCTACAAAAGAACCGATCTCATGCTTGGCGCAATTGTCGATTAGTATATGGATGTTTGGCAATGGGAAATCATCCTTTGGACTGGCTTTGTTGAGGTCTCTGTAATCCACACACATGCTGGTTTTTCCATCTTTCTTTGGAACGGGCACAACATTTGCTAACCAGGTGGGGTACTTAGTAACTCGTATGACCTTTGCCTCAAACTGCTTATTCACCTCCTCTTTTATCTTCACGCTGATGTCCGTTTTGAATTTTCTCAACTTTTGCTTCACTGGCCGGCACTCAGGATAAATAGGCAACTTGTGCACCACCAAATCAGTACTAAGTCCGGGCATGTCATCATAAGACCAAGCAAAAATGTCCTTGAATTCGTGTAGCAACTTTATTAACTCTTCCCTGTGGGAGGTTTCTCAATGTACACTGATTTTTGTCTCCCGGACATTATCTTCGCTTCCCAAATTGATAGATGCTGTTTCACTCAAGTTCGGTTTGGGTTTTTCCTCATATTGATTCAGGTCTTTACTTATTTCTTCCAGTATTTCCTCATCCTCATATTCTATCTCACTATCATTCTCAATTTCATGTATAATAATTCGATTGTCAGAACTGGGCCGGGAATTCTTCATGCATGACATATCATCAGAAGTAGCACATATGGATTTGTACAAAAGAAAAAAAAATAAGGCAAAAAATGAAGAAAGAAGAAAAACTGCATTTCATTGATATTTCAAAGATGAACAAAGTTTTTGGGTACATTTTGATTTCCATGGGAGGTGGGGGACTACAGAAAGTAAAATTGCTTTTTGGGGAAATGATGATGAATTTCAAAAGCTGACTACCAAGACTCCTTCCTGATTGGGAAAGGAGTGGCTTCCCAGTTGTTGAGCGTAACACCAGATCCCACGAACTGAACGTCTATCTTGCTAGTACCCTCTCCCATTTCTACCATGTTCACGTCCCCAAATAACATTTCAAACCTCATCAAGAGCTCCTCATCGGGTCTAGTCTCAGCATACCTAGATGCCGCAGATGTTAGATGTCGTTTTGTACCAGGCTTGGCAAAGGTGTCAGACAGTTTTGGTATAGGTTTAGGAAGGGTCCAGTTTTTCTTTTTGGTTCTCTGGGCTTTTTGGATGTCGGCATGGGTGGGTTTGAATCCCAAGCCAAAGGTGTCTTTGTTCACTGGCAGATGGACTGGTTGACTTATTCCTTGCAAGGCTATTCCTAGCCCTTTCCCTGGTGTAAATCCATTTTTAAGAATCTCCCTGGGTACCATCACAGCGGCAAGTGCCACTGTAGGGATTGGCAATTTCTCACCTTCAGCAATCTTGTTCACTGCTATAGTATCTGTCACCTGGTACACCCAGGGACCTTTGTCTCCATTAACATCTTGTCTCCATCAACATCCTCGAATGGCATTATGGCGTTGCAGGTGTCTCCCTCTCCATGCACTGTGATTTCTTGCTGCTCTAATTTGAACTTGACCATCTGGTGCAAGGATGATGGCACGGCCTTAGCTACGTGGATCCATGGTCGACCCAGCAATAGGTTGTAGGACATAGCAATGTCTAACACCTGAAACTCCATCGTAAAGTCTACTGGCACAATGGTGACCTCCAAGATGATATCCCCCAAAGTGTTCTTACTTCTTCCGTCAAACCCTCTCACATTCACACTGTTCCTCCGGATTCTGTCAGGATTTATATTCAGCTTTCCAAGAGTCAAAAGCGGGAAAATGTTTTCACTTGAGCCATTATCTATCAACACCCGAGTGACCACTGATTCTTCGCTTTTCACAGTGAGGTAGAGCGCTTTGTTATGTTCAGTCCCCTCAATGGGCAATTCACTATCTGAGAACGTAATCTTGTTGGATTCAAAGATCTTGTTGGTAATCTTCTCGAGATGAAGACCGAGATCTTTTCAGGGACATGCGCCTTATTCAATATCTTCATCAATGCTTTTCTGTGTTCTTCCGAATGGATTAACAATGAGAGCAGAGAGATCTGTGCGGGTATCTTCCTCAACTGTTCTACTATTGAGTAATCTTGAGATTTTATCTTCTTAAGAAATTCTTCTGCTTCTTCTTTGGACATAGGCTTCTTCATATGACTCTCTTTCACCACCATTATTTTTCTTAACTCTTCCGGGGCAAAACACCTCCCGGAACAAGTTAGACCGTGCGTCTCGTTGATCTCTCCAGTCACTTCTTTTCCTTTGTACACTATTGCCACCTTGTTGTAATTCCAAGGTAAAGTCTTGGTATCTACCACCGGCATCTCTACCACTGGCCTTATAATTACCGGTTCCATGCTTGCACCTTTCACTGCCAACACTGGTTTCACACCTGGCACCACAACTTTCAAAGTCTCCACCACTGGTTGCTTTTTCACTGGTACTTCAACTATTCCTTTTTCTCAATTTCCTTTTCTGCTTTGCTGTTAGCTTTTATCATCATGAGCGACAGGGATGGCTTCCGGCTGCTCTCCTCTTGTGCCAAATCTATCATATGTGCTTCATGATGAGTCGGCAGTGGATTCTGAGTAATGTTCGGAGACTCAGGAGCCTGTACCTCAATCCTCCGACTATCAATGAGCTCTTGAATAGCAGTCTTCAAATGCTAACATTTTTCAGTGTCGTGTCCCGGTGCCCCAGAGCAATACTCACACCTGACCGACTGATCGATATTCCTTGGAGGTGGGTTCGAAAGCTTTTATTCGATTGGGCTCAACATCCCCAATTCCTTCAATCGGTGATAAAGGCTGGTATAGTATTCCCCCAACGGGGTGAACGTTTTCTTTGGCTGGTTTATGTTCCTCATCTCTAGGTCGGGCCTGAAGTTGGGTTTGTTCGGGTTTCTGTAAGTTCTAAAAGAGGGGAAGGTATTTTGTGTGTGATAAACATTTTGCGGGGCCTGGGCTCGCCATACCTGTGGTGGTGGTGGATAAGTTTGGGCTTGTGGGTTATGGTAGTGTGGGGTAGTAGGTGGGCAGTACGGCGGAGGTGGGTTGTATGGTGTTGGTGGGTTGTATGGGGTTGGTGGGTGTGGCCGATATGGTCGTGGTGGGTGATGGTATTGGCTACGATTCCAGGGTTTACTCTCCACAACCGGCACTTCTTCTTTCTTCTTTTTCCTAATGGTTCCTCCACTGCCTGTCTGGATGGCCTGATTTGTAGCTTTAATTGCAGAAAAGCTCATAATCTTGTTAGTTTTCAATCCTTCTTCTACGAAACATCCTATTTTTACGACTTCATTAAAATTCTTTCCATTGGCTGACACCAGATGTCCATAGTAGGTAGGCTCCAAGGCCTGCAAGAAACAGTCTACCATTTCACTTTCTTTCATCGGCGGATCCACCCTCGCCGCCTGCTCTCTCCATCTAAAGTCGTATTCTCTAAAGCTTTTACCAGGTTTCTTTTCCATTTTAGTGAGTGACAACCTATCCGGTATGATTTCCAAATTATACTGGAAATGGTTAGCAAACGCTTGTGCGAGATCATCCCAGATGAACCATCTGGTGTGGTCTTGGCGCGTGTACCATTCCAGTGCAGATCCACTTAAACTTTGGCTAAAGTATGCCATCAGAAGCTCATCTCTTCCCTCTGCACCCCGCATCTTTCTGCAGTATCCTCGAAGATGGGCCACCGGATCTCCGTGTCCACTGTACATGTTAAACTTCGGCAACTTGAACCCGACGGGGAGTTGCACTACTGGAAATAGACATAAGTCTTTGTACGCCACACTTACTTGTCCACATATCCCTTGTATGTTACGAAAGGACTGCTCCAAACTCCTCATCTTTCTGGCCATCTCCTACTATTCTAAGTTCTTGGCAGGTTTTTCCTCAATCGCCTCCATTAACGGGGTGTGAGATTCATGCTGCCGAAAGGTTAGTTCAGGAGGGTAGTAGTGGGTGTCTTGTACATGGAACAAAGGCTCACTGGATGACTTATGGAAGGCGGCAAGTGGAGGTGCTACATATACCGGGGCAACCTACGGTGGCTGGGGTGGCATTTGTTTTGACAGCGGTGGTGGTACCTGAGAGGTGGAGGCATAATAGTGGTGATAGTCTGGATATGTAGAGGATGAATTCATTGTGGGTGGCTTAGGGTTGGGATTGGCTGGAGGGATGTATGCGGGGTTAGCGGGATGAGTAGGTAAGGGTTGACCCCTCGACCAAGCCTGGTACATCTCAGCCATCTGTTGTTTAAGCTTGTATATTTCCTCTTTCATTCCCGTCAAGTCCACAACTTCCTCCTCCTGGACGGGGTCCATGACTGTTGGTTCAATTTCTTGAGATACGGCCTTTGTCATTGTCCTAGATCTTGTGTTGTAGGGATGAGTAGCTAGAATGCCTGTTGCTAGCTAGAATCTGGATCTCATAAACAGCAACACCCATTAGTAGTTAGCACATAAAGAGATAAGATGCAACGATTTGGAATAATCACATTTTTGCCTCCGGTCGTTATGCATCATCCCGACCTTTGTTTTATTTTAAACCAATCTCATCAGTCTCTTTTTTTCTTTTCTTTTTTTTCTCTCTTTTCTTTTCTTGCTCCTTTTTCTTTTTTTCTTTTTTTTTCTTTTTTTCTTTCTTTTTTCTTTTTTTTTCTTTTTTTTTTCTTTTCTCTTTTATTTCCCTTATTTCTTTATTGATTCGCATTCCTATTTATTTGCCTATCGTGAATAAAGAATTGACATAAAGCAAAAGGATTGACAATAACTCTTGATTTTTTCATTGATAGTTCAAAAATATCGGTTTAGAAGATGGTGTTGTGCTACTAATGCAAAGAAACATGAATACAAAATGCATGTCCTATGAATACATTAATGCTCCTAGTGCCCGCGAGACATCGTTCGGTCTTGCCACGGGCCTATATGCTAATTCCTTTTGGAGCCTGTCTAGGTCAGACATGACTTGCTGCACAAAGAATTTCCCTGCTGACACAAATGTTGTCTGGGACATTTCTTCACATAGCTGGCTTTTTCGGGTAATGTACTGAGAAATATGAACAATTCTCTCTCGAATAACCCCTTTTTCTTGAAGCAATCGGCTGATCTGTTCGGTGCGAGCATCTAAAGTGCGTTGGTTCTCCTTTTGTATTTGTTATAGCTCAAACTCTAGCCGAGCCATAGTCGTGTAACAGTGTTCTCTTCCTTCTTCGAGATCCTTGATGATCTTGTTACTTTTGACAGTGGCTGTGACAATTTTCTTTCTCAATCGAGCTACCTTAAACTCATGCTTATCCTGTAGTTGCTAAACCAACTTGGCCCTTTCCTCGGCATCTTTGGCTAGTTGCTTCTGAGCCCTGGCTAACTCCTTTTATGGTTTGTCTAAGTCGAAGCTGTAGTCATTCACTTTGCGCCGAATAGTTTCAATCAATTTCTCGTCTCGTGCCAAGCGAACAGGGGTCTCGGATGCAATTTTCATCATAGCAACCTGAGCCTTCAGAATTTCATTTTCTTTCTTTAGCTGCTTTTTCTCTCCCTCGTCGAATGCTGCCTGCAAACCGCTTTCAAACTGGTAGTCTCTTATCTGTTTTTCCAGCAAGCTGATCTTGGCCTTATATTCACTCTCCTTGGCCGCCCAATTCCTATTTTCTTTAGATTGCTCCACCGGATCTTGCAAGTGAGGTCTTTTCGAAGGCCGATCGTGCTCAATACCCCATCGATACCATGCGGAATATCCGGATGACACTTCACCTCGAGCTCTGTTCTGTACACAAGTATCTACCTTCAAGTTATGACATTCATTCCAAATTTGAGGGACCTTTGCTTCCGGGAATTGCCCATCCGGACTAATCTCTATCACTTGCGAACCGAGGTCCCCATCCTTTGGTATAACTTGACATCTACCAAGCTATCGCAGGGCTCTGTATGGGGCTTAAGACTGGATGCTTTTCAAACCCATGATCAAAAAGTGTGACCCTTCTATTGGCATATAAATTACCTTGTCGAGAGGCAACTAATCATATGCCCAATCGATCTGGCCGTCAGTCAATGATAGTAGATGCAAAATCCAATCCTTTACTCCCTCTGGCAACTTAACTTCTTTTGTTCTCTTGTAAAATTCTTCGAGGCACGTTCTTTCAGTCGGCCCATAGCTTGAGAACGAAGGATGATGGCATAGATGTTCGATCAACCAGATTTGCAAGATCAAGTTGCATCCCTCAAAGAAGTTGGCCACTGCTTTGCATGTAGTCAAGGCACGGTAGATGTCTACTAAAATCATTGGAGCCAGAGTATAATTATCCTGTACTACCAAAGTACTAGCTACCCCGACAACCTTTATATTGATATGCCCATCTTTTCTCGGAAATATGATAATCCCGAGAAACGCCACTAAGAAAGCAAACCGCCGATGCTCCACCCATTTTTCCCGGTTGGACTTGCTACAAATCTTGTTTGTGGAGTTGTTGAAACCCCTGACATGTCCATATCTGCTATAAATGAAGTTCAGGGAGCAAAATCCGTTGGCTAGATCCTCGTTGTGGACATTTCTAGCAATTTTCAAAGAATCCAAGAAGCGGTGCACCGTTACTGCTCTCGGGGCCACCAGGTATTTTTCTTTCAAGGGGACCTCATTCTTCCCTGCGCAGGATCCCAATATGTGACAAGTGCTCTGATTATTTCGCCTCGGGGAATTATGTCTAATAACCCCGTGAGGTCCTTTAAGTAGCCTTTGATCCAGTTTTGACCCTCTATTCCCATGTCGTTCCACCATAGTCTTAGCTCCAAAGGGATTTTATTCATTAAGGCGAAAGGTTCATTCTGTATTGTGCTCATCCTGTACATTTATTAAGGCGATTTTATTTAGAAAAGAGAAAAATGTTTTTCAATGCAAATTTTCATTTTTGAAAGAGACATGACTCTCAAAGTGGCCATTTTTGCCAAAACAGCTTTCCGGCGCCATTTCGAAACATTTGGCCGTTTCCAAAAATAGCGATCACTCCGATTATTTTAAATGAAAATATTTTTTGGTCTTTTCTAAAAATGTGGTTGGACCCATTCAAGGGTTGCCTACGTATCCCGCCTAATGGCGAGAATCAAACCTGCGTAGTTTGGTCAGATTAGTTGACCAATTATTTCACTGACAAAGCCATTTTTTTCTCAAATTTTCAGATTTTCTGATTGCACTTTTTCACTACTTCTTGTTTCTCTCTCTCTCTCTTCTTTTTTCTTTTGAACACTTTTCTATACTCGGGAATTTTGCCGGTCCGCATAATGATTAAGGACAATAAAAATGCAACACATAAGATGCTCGGTCTTTTAAATACTGGGTCACCTGTCCTAGACGGACCCAACCCCTGTGTTGAGTCCCCTAAGTCAGATATGATGCAAATAATCGTCCTAGACTTATGTTCAACATCTTAAAGTTTCAGAGAGTGCTAGATCGTGTACCCAAGCGGACAACTCGAATCGAGGAGGGGGATACGTACCGGTGACTCGCGGAGTCAATCGGCTTTGTAACTTATCCGGGCTCTGTTTCTTAGTTTTGGTATAACTTAACAGAAAGGGGAGTCTCAACCAGTAAGCACATCCTCGTGGGTGAAGAAGAGAAGGGTTTTCGGCACAATTTATATACAATCCACGTAATATCAAAGCGGTAAAACACATAGCATGTTGTTCAAATCATATAACAAAGTCAAATAATATTAAGGACTGTGATTCTAAGGAGCTCGAGTTCTTAAACCCTGAAACCGCAGTTCTGGGTTGGGAATCCCCAGCAGAGTCGCCAGAGCTGTCACACCTCACTTTTTACTACCCCGCACACATACCTGAAAAAGAGGTTTTGTACCGATCCGTTTGAAAAGATACGTAGGGTATACCTCAGTGTTCAAATACCCGAGACAGATATAACAACAAAGAGGAAGGAGTTTTTCCACATGAAGGACAATCGGTTCGGGATTTTTATTTAGTTATCATAGTCGCCACATGGGAAGATAATGGTGTCCCAAGTCACCGGTTAATCCCGAATCCGCGGAAATTGACTCTGTTATATAGTCCGCGAAACAAAGACCTGGATAAGGAACTCTATTAATCCGGAAGAAGGTGTTAGGCATTCCCGGATTTCGTGGTTTTAGCACGGTCGCTCAATCATCGTTCTCGAATCTTATTGACTTGTTATAGATTTTAACAATACGTATGTACTTTTACTTTAAATATTTTTAAAGAATTGCGACATCACGAAAATGCACTTCGAGTCACACCGCAACCATTATGCCTGTGACCTTTAGTACATTTAGGCTCTGCCGGGATTTTGGATTTGAGTCGCACCAAGTGCACACTCGTATTTAAGGAAAGTATATTAAATCGTGCCTAGTAGAGTCTATCGGCTTTTAATTCTTTTGGGAGAGGCTATGAAGTTTACTAGTAGCCTTCCCGATTCTATTTATTCATTATTTTATTATTAAGGGGGCCCCACTATTGGTGTCATATGAGGCTCATCCCGATTAGTTTTATAGTTCGACCCTATCGTTTAACTACATTTTCTATACATGTTTTTTCCTTAATTAACTATTATCATTTCAGAACTGGGCCCACGCCATTGTTATTGCCTTTACTGGGCCTGGGCCTGGGCCTCTGCACCCTTATTTAAATAAGTGTTGGATCTGCCTGGGTCTTTGAAGCCCAGGCTGTCTTCAGGCTTCTGCCCGATAGACCAGTCAATTTCATACCACAATTCAGGCCCACGTCACATATTGGGCCCAAACCAAATAGGAACAATAATAATGAGAGTAAATAACTCAAGATAAACATAAACATATGAATTAATAATGAAATCAAATTGCACTTTTATTTATCAAAAAGAGAAAATCAGTACACAAATCATCAGTGTTAATTCCGAATCATAACTATCTACTGTACATAAGGATTAAATTAAAAGACTGTTTCTATCTTTGATCCCTAATGATGGATTTACACTAACATCTGAGTTACGTACTAGTTGAAAGATTAAGAAATGGTTTGGTTATACATAAGGCTCGACTGGAATAAACAGTTCAACCAGTTGCCTATGGTATCCAGATTATTAAAGCTGAGGTGAGTTATTCACAGTTACACTGTTATACTATTCATTTTTATACGAATTAAGCCTATTTGATAATCTCAAAGCCAGTCTCACCCCAATTATTATTTCATATGTTCATTTCCAACTTTAAACATATTCAAATCTAGACATTAACCTCCAAGCATGCTAATTACATGAACAAGATTTACGGTTCTGATTACTTGATTATAATAACATGAGTATCTATATTTAAGTGATTCAAGGCTTAAACACAACTACACCACTGATTATACTACGACTTAGCTCATTACAGTATTATTAACCCAGTTATGAACGGATTGAGGCTCGAACTAACATTTTTCTTCTTCAAAACTTACTTACGCTTAAGTACAGATCCACAACATACGAGTAACTACGCGTTTATGGCTTACTATACTATTGTGAAGAACAGTTAATGAGTTAAAGCCGTGGTTAACTAACTTATATTTTAAAGTTTTACCTATTTTAACTAGGTGATGTAGTATCTATACTATACTACTACTATTAAGCTATCTATTACACTGTTTTTGGTTTTTGTCTCTCTACTAATACATACTACACTACAATTTAAACTATAGATCTATACTATTACTAAAGCTAATGAAAAGAGTAATTACAGAATACATAATATCATATGAATTTAAAACTGGAACTTCATTTCATTCAGCAACTCATCATTACAGCTTCATTTGAACAAAGAATGTACCTGAATCAGCAAATAGAAGCCAATGAGTTCTAGGGAATTAAGCAAGTAATCAGCAACAGACTCAAACAGCAATGCAACGGTGAAGATGAATCCCAAACGAGTAGAGAACCACAACAGCAAGCAAATAAGAAATCCAAGTAGAACTCGAGCAGAAAACCACCGAAAAAGGCAGCTAAACCAGATCTCCTCACTCAAAAAATTCCAGAAAAACTACTTGCTATTACTATATTTTCACTCTGATTTATCTATTGAAAAAAACCAGTCTTATCTATATTTTTCTCTGAACTTTTTCCTTTCGAAAGCCAGCCCTTATTTGGCTCTTTTGGGGGTATTTATAGGTATAGGAATGGCAGATTTCTTGGGGTAAAAGAATGGAAATAAATTCCACTTCACCCCCTTTAAAAATCACTAAATCTACACTTAGACCCCATTTTCTCTTAAAAGATCCTTTCCAGCATGTGCTGGAAGGTTCTTTTTTATTCTTTTCCTAAGATTTTACCAAAGTATCCCTATTGGTTTTAGATTTTTACTGATTTTCCTTTTTAGGGAGACCATTATACCCTTTAATCTCTGCAAAATTGCAGAAATCAGGGGTACAAATGACTCCCATGACCCTATATGTTCTATGTAATTCACCATTTTACCAATTTGGGTTTCTTCTATGCCCTTAATGACACTGCTGATTTACCCGACCTACCTAGGTTAGGTTTTCAGCATTTTTGGATTTATTTAACTAATGGCCAGTCCTTGCATTGGTATTTAAGGACTGGCCAGTTCTATCTTTAAAGAACTATTTCCAACTTAGCCAATTTGTTTCATTTTTAATTAATTAAGACCTTTTATTTCATTTTTAAACTAATTGCAGGATTAGCCTGCTTTATTGTTGTGCTTAACCTATTTAAGATTTAGCCAGTCTCAAGTTGAGACTTGGCTTGGGTAATCGAAACCCATTTGCTGAACACAGTCTGGCCAAAGCCTTTGCAGACTTAGCCACCTGTGATTTAGGGCTCAAATGAGCCTTGGTAAGTCTGAACTTGCAGACTTAACCAATCATTTACATAACTAAACTATTTAACTAAACATAGACTGTGCTAAGGCCTTTGCAGGCCTAACCACCTGTGATTCAGGGCTCAAATGAGCCTTGGTAAGTCTGAACTTGCAGACTTGCACCACTTGCTACTCAACATAGCACTTTTAAGGTGGGCTAGTGTGCTGGACCTTGTAGAGTTGGTCAATTTGCAAAATTGACCACTCTTTGGTCACTTATTTATCTTATAACCTATTGTTATTTGATTTTAAGTTTTAACCTATTTCTAAACTAGCCATTTATGAAACTTAGCACTAACAGCTATAACCAATTCCCCTAAGGTTAATGGGTATTAATCACTACTCATCCTAACAATACACTATTGCAAACTCGGTCATTTCAACATACAATTGCACACATAGCCACATGAGACCAAACATTGTGCATCAATCAGTTAAAACTCAGAAGGGAAATTTGATAGTGTTGAATCTTAATCAATCAATTCACATGACCCAATTTCATGTAGCAAAGTGTCAATTAATTTCAATCAGACTTAATTACAACCAGTTCATGTCAGATGATACATTGAAAAACCCCAAAACCTTTAAAGTCCATGGGCATAGACATACATAGAAGCTAAATCTCACAAAACAATCTATAAGAAATGAAACATGGCTCATTTTTAGGCATAAAGTCAATAGAATAACATAAGCATGAGGAAACAATGAAGAGGGTTTCTACATCCATCATGCCAAGTATCAGAAAGAGAAGCAGAATCAGATTAACATGCTTATTTTAGAAAATGAAGGAACAGAAGAGGTGGTATAAACCAATCATTAAAGAAAAGCCCTGGTTTTAATCATGAAATGAAGAGGAACAGTGAGACTAGAGAAATAGACAAAGGTAAAGCAAAATAACCCTAATAAAGTGGAATAGAAAGCCAAACGGCTAATCCTAGCACTAAAACTAAGCATGCAAAGAGACAGAAGAGAAGAACATCCAAGCTATTGAAAGCTAACAAAAGATAACCTAATATAAAAATGACACTAAATGAGAGTCAAAAACTGAACTAGTACTAGAACTAGGCATGCAAAACAACAAAAGAAATATCAAGATCCAACAAGATGAGGAATCCTACTACTAACAGAAGAAAAAGAACAAAGATATCGAGGTCAAATCTTCAAAACAGAGAATCAAAACAGGATCCAAACAAACGCGATAACCATAGTATAATAGATGAATAAAAATGACTAGACAACTAAACATGTAAGGAATCATAAAAAGAGGAATGGTCATGCTGTTGAAAACTAACAGATCAGGAATCACAATACCAAGAAGATGAAGAAGAAAGGGTGAAAGATAGATCTTTTAAAACCAAAGAAACTAAACATGATCGAAACAAACAAAACAGAAGAAAGACATGAAAAATGAACAAGTTAAGAAAAACCCTAATACTACAGAAGATGAAGAAGCACAGGGGACAAAGAAATAAACAAAACACATCAAGACAACAAACACAAAACAGAAGAAAGCATGAACATGAATCAAGTAAAAGAAAGCAAGTAAGCAAATAGAGAGGGGGGCTTAGCTTGCAGGGCCGGTTCCTTGAGTTTCCCTCTTCACTCTTCTCACTTTCTTTTCAGGCTCTTTCAGCCTCTTTTCTTTTGTTTATTTTTCTTTATTTTCCTTTTTCTGGTTTTCTTTTTTTTATACTTCAAGATGAAGTCTTTGAGGTTTTTTTTGGTTTGGAGGGGGTATTCAGGAAGGGTAAAGGTAAGATCTTGAAGAGGGCTTTGAGTTTGAGTCGCCGGAGTTAGGGTTCCGGCGACTTCTTTTTGGATATTCGACGAGATCAAGGCAGATTCGAGGGAAACCAAGGTCGTGGGGTGTTAGATCGGACCATGGTGGTTCTTTTGGTGTTGGTTTGGAAAGGAGTCTCATAGTTTGTGGTCACCGGAGATAGATTCCGGTGACCGGACAATCAAAAACAGGTGAGGGTTTTTTTTTAGGGTTTCAGTGTTCTAAGGGGTGTTTGAGGTGAAGAAGATAAAGAAGGAAAGAGGGGAGGTAAAGGGGTGGCCGGAGACCACCGTGGAGGGTGGTGGCCTCCATGGCCGGCAGGGTTTCAGAAGGGGAGGTGAGGAAGAAGGAGAAGAACATTCTAGGCGGCTAGGATTTGGGGAGATTGTAAAATGGCCGATCTTCAATAGACTGAACCCTTTCATAGTCGGGGAGGTTGAGGTGATCTAGGCCGTTGATTTACTGATGATCAACGGCCACCAACAGCGTTACTAAAACGGCACCGTCTTGTTGCTAATGAGACCAAAGGTCTCTTCCGTCAGATCAATTTAAACGGACGGCTCAAATCAATCCTTTTTATTTAATTAACTAATTAATTTCGGCCAATTATCTCAACCGTCGGATTTATCCTAATGGACGGCTGAGATCACCTATCACTTAGTGAATTTGGACCGGTAATCTTTGGGCCAAGGTATTGGGCTACTGATTTCAAATTCTTTTGGCCCAAAGTATTTATACCTATATATTTCTTGTATTTTTTCTAGTATTTTAATTATTCTTTATTTATTTTCTTATTGTATTTTATTTCTTTTTTTTATACTCTTTCCTAATTACTCAAACTCTTTTAATTTCCTATTTTTTCCAATTTTTCTGATATTTTTTGCTATTTTCTACCTTATTCCGCTAATTAAACTATTTTTTTGTTAATTTTCTTTTTTAATTACTTAAATCAAACAATGCAAATATTTAACCTTTTTTTAAGTTTTCTAATTTCCAATTATTCAAACACACAAAGTGTAGCTAATTTCAAACAAAGCATGCAATTACATTCAAAAAATATTATTTTATTTTAATTTGGGAATTTGTTTACCTAGTGCAAAAATCATGTGCTCACAAGGATCGATATTCAGAATATAAAACAACTTAAACTATTTTATTCAATAAGAAGAAGAGAAATACAAAATTACAATAATAAACTAGGACTTTAAATGTTCAGTGTGAATTAAGTCTAATTAACAGGCTATTTTTGTTTTCATATTTAACAACTATTTTGAACTACTGAATCTAATTACTTTGTATCCAGAGCTAATCAGTATTATTATTATTTCATATCATGCTAATCTCAATTACTGGCAAATTTCAGAGAACTACAGAATGTATTAAGCATTAAGCTATATATATATATATATATATATATATATATATATATATATATATATATATATATATATATATATATATATACTATGTGTGATATGTGACTTTATACTAAAATACCAATTAACCGAAGTGTTTATTTATTACTAACAATGTTCAGATTAAACTAAATATTACCGAATTAAGCTATCTACTGCATGTTAATGTCGTTAACTATCTACTTGTATTAGGTTTTTATGTTAGATTAATGATTAACCTATTTTAATTAACTAGGCGATTACTACTATACTAGGTTACTTACTACATTATTACGTTGTTTCCAGTTTATCCGTATCTCATATGAGTCAATTATACAACACTTCCTACACAAATTACAATTCCCGCTAAGTCATAATCTAACTACAAAAGCCAAATCTAGAAATCAGTAACAGAACTTGTAGCAAATAGATTGTTTATTTCTTCAACTTCAATTCCAATTGCAATTACATGGTTCAAGTCGTGTACCTGATTCAGCAATAGAAACCAATGAGTCTAAGGGAGATGAAGGCAGGAAATAAGCAGGTAGATCACAGCGAGCAATGCAACAGCAATGGAAGAGAATGAATCACAGCAACACGAATGAATTCAGTGAACAAATTTGAATCCCAGAAATAACAAAGCAATATCCAGCAGAAGACCAGTAGAAAAACCAGTAAAACAGCTAGAGATTTCCTACAGCTTCAGAATATAGCTTTGACTAACCCAGGCAGAAATGTTCTATATCTCTTTATTAGTATATCTCTTAATTTTGTTCAAAAATCCAGCCTTTAATCAGGCTCTAACAAGGTCTATTTATAGGTGGAATTGGTGAAAATTTTGGGGAAAAATTTGAAAAGTTATTTCTATTTTCCTCCCCTTGAATTCTTTCAATTATTACACTTCAATACCCATTTCAGATTTGAATTTGCCTTCGAGCATGTGCTGGAAGGTTCTATTTGATTCTTTTTGGGATGTATTACTAGTATACCCTCA
The DNA here is from genome assembly GCA_032618575.1 of Nicotiana noctiflora. NCBI lineage: Eukaryota > Viridiplantae > Streptophyta > Magnoliopsida > Solanales > Solanaceae > Nicotiana > Nicotiana noctiflora. The sequence continues at coordinate 88,421 of JASVEL010001633.1, forward strand.
CTTGCTAAGGTTATTCACTGATTTGCCTTTTATTTAGGTCTATTATACCCTTAGTTTTGTGCAATGTTGCAGAAATACTAGGCCTAAATGTCTTAAATGTCCGTATAGGCTCTATTTAATCCACAATTATTCCATTTTCTATTCCTATTATACCTTTAATGGCAACTATTATTTACCCGACCTTATCTAGGTCTGAATATTCAATTTTAACTCTTATTTAATTTCTGGCCACTTCTTATATCATTCTTTAAGATTTAGCCAGATTAGGTATCAATTTCATTTCAATTTTAGCCTTTTTTTCTTTTCATTTTCTGTATTATAGTTAATTTACAGGACTAGCCTGCTTATTTACCTAAGTCTAAACTTTTTAAATTTTAGCCAATCTAGTGTTTGGACTTGGCTTTGCAAAATTAGTCAATTATCATTCACTGGCCACTTAGAATTAGATTAAGTCCTTAGCCAGTTTCCAATTTAAGTCATATTATTACAAAATTGGCCATTTTCAGAACTGGCCATTTAGATTTAAGCCTAAAGAATCATAGAGTTAGCCATTTTCAAAACTGACCACTCTATTACTTATTTCAATCGTAACCATTTTTATGTTATTTTCAATTTTAGCCAATTGAACTACTTAACATACTTTCAGAATTAGCCAATTATCTAACTACTTATCTGTTACAGCTATAACCAATATCCCCTAAAGCATAATAAGATTAGTTGTAGTCTAAAACATGAACTTATCACAAACATAGCCTTTTATATCCATTTGCACACATAGCCACAATCAGAAATCATTTATCATCTAACCAAAACTGAGAGAGAAATTTGAATATGGTTGAATTTCAATTAAACAACTCACAACTCAGATTCAGGCATAACATAACAAATTTGACATAAAGAGATATATTCAGAATATTTTCATGTTCAAACTCACAAAAACCCTAAAGGGCTCGAGCATATTTAATCAAGTGTAATGGACAGGATTATCAAAGAGACCAATGAAGCATGTTATCAAAAAAGAAACAGTTTTATTAACAGAAAACATATCAAAGAAAGAAGTTAAACTAAACATGCAACTAATTAATCGACTAAATCAAAGAAAACAGATTTAAACACATAAAAGCATGCTAAATCAATTAAACAGAAATAAAGAGATGGATAGGGGACTTAGCTTGCAGGATTGGTCTCCTGAGCTTCCCCTATTTTTTACTTTTTCTTTTTCTTGTTCTTTCTTTCTTTTTCTTTCTTCTTTCTTTTTCCAGTTTTCTTTCTTTTCAATTCAAACTTCAGACTTCAGATTTGAATTATTGAGTATCTAATGGTTTTTATTGGGTTTTGGGGTTGATATGGGTGTATCTTAAGGGTGGGTGTTACAAAGATTACCGGAGTTAGAGTTCCGACGACTTGTTCTCGAAGTTAGAGTTCAGTGTGTTATTTTGAAGGTTTGTCTCAATGGTTGTGGTCACCGGAGAAGAACTCCAGTGGCCGGAATTTCAAGAAGATTTGAGCTTTTGAGGTTTCTTTTGGTTTTCATGGAGGTTTGGTGTAAAGAAGCAAGAAAAAAGAGGCTTGGGAGTTGAAGATGGCCGGAGACGACCATGGAAATAGGCTAGTCTCCATAGCCGATGAGGAGAGAAGAAGAAGAAGATGAAGCACAAGGCGGCTAGGGTTAGAGGAAATAGGAAAATGGTCCGTCTCCTGAGAGACCAGGCCTTATATACTTGTAACGTTTGATTGGTTCCTGGTCGTTGGATCATTGATGATCAATGGCCAGGATTGAATTCCCCAAAACGACGCCGCTTAATTAAAAACAAGGGTTGACTCCTCTCCGTTAGATCACAGTGAACGGACGGCTCAGATTCGATCAACAAAAACCTTATTAAATTGATTAATTTTCAGATTGATTCTCATCTGTTGGATTAGGTAAATGGACGATTGAGATCATTGTTATTTAAAGACTGGACCGGCTCTTCTTATTTGATTTGGGCCAATTGCATCTGGGCCTGTACAAATGGCCCAGACGTATATTTTTTGTATTTTTCACGTATTTTATTATTTTTATGTATTTTCTTGTTGTATTTTATTTTCTCTTTTTATATTCTTTTCCAATTATTCAAATTCTTTTATTTCCTATTTTCTCTAATTTTTCTGATATTTTTTGCCATTTTTTGCTATGTTTCTTTATTTTTCGGAATATACTTGTATTTTGCTAATTTTCCTTTAATTCCTTTAATTGTGATATTTATACTTAACCTATATTTTTAATTTTCTAATTTTCATTTTTAATTTTTCACACACACAAATGCATCTTATTTCAAACAGATATGTAATTGCACACAAAAATATTATTTATTTAATTTTGGAATTTTATTGCTTACGACAAAAATCACGTGCTCACAGCGCCTAGCTGCCTGATCCTCACCCCTAGCTGGCGGGATGTGTGCTGAAGAAGATGGGCCAAAAGACGAGGGTTGACCCCTCTGCTGAGACTGATTACCATGTTGCCGAGGATAATGCCCACATGTGCCCAACCTCCCCGCACTCATAACAGCCCGCGGTGCCGAAGAATGGGACTAAAGGGAACCCTATGCGTCAGACTGGATGACGCACTCGGTGTAGAGGAATCTTGAATAGATGGAGCTCGTGATTAACCTTGAGCGGGAAGAGTGCTTAGAGACGGCTGTCTCTACTGATAACCCTGATGACCTTAGCCGGAAGATGACCCATGATACTCAGAGCGAGCTGACTGAGGAGGCCTGAATGAAAAACCTCTACCCTGCTGGAACTAACCCCTAGACGGTGCACCATTAAAGCTACTAGAACATTGAGGCCTCTTGGGCTCGCTCTACTCTTTGTCCTGACGGCGACCCAACTCAATATCTTGAGCAATATTAACTGCATCCACAAAGGAAATACCTAGAACTCTCTCTTGAGTCATCAGAACACGAAAGTGATAGTTAAGTCCATCTACAAACCTCTTGATCATCTCTCTATTGGACGGAACTATCCATAAGGAATGACGGGCTAACTCAGAAAATCTCGCCTCATACTGGGTCATAGTCCTGTCTCCCTATCGAAGCTACTCAAAGTGCCTACACATCTCATCCCTCTAAGACTGTGGTACCCATTTCTCCAAAAATATAGTGGAGAACTCCTTCCTTGACAAAGGCGCTGCGCATGCAGGCCTATTCTGCTCATATTCCTTCCAGCATGTGAAGGCAATGAGGTGAATGCTACCCGCTGGACTCCAAAATCCCTGCCATCCGAAGCATACGCTAACACTTGTCAAGAAATCCCTGGGCATCCTCTCCCTGAGTACTGGAGGCTAGAGCCTACTAAACCTCTCGAGACGATGCTGCTCATCGTCTGGCATAACTGAAATAATAAAATCTTGAACTAGTAGAACCGGCTAAGCTGGAGCTGCTCCCAGTGTCTGTTAACCTTGCATCACCTGCTCGGGTGTGCAAGTAGTGAGGGTCTGGCTTCCTCCCCCTACTTAAGAAGTAGCTGCTGAGTAGTCGCTGAAACTACCTGGGCTAAGAGAGTGCAAACTAATAATATCTGAGCCAAGGTCTCCTGGAGACCTAGAATCACAATGGGCACAGCCCATGCTTGAACAGGTGCTACTAGAATGTCTGCACCTGGGGCCTGATTCTAAGCTGGGGCAATTCGTGGAGCAACAGGTGCGGCCCTCGCGGCTCTGCCCCTACCATGACCACGACCACATCCATGACATCTAGTTCCCACAGTAGGTGGTACTGGTGGTCGTCTGATTTGTCCTTTATAGCGGGTTCTCGCCATCTGCTCAAGAATAGAACATAGAATTTTAGTTCTCATATCAACAAAGTCGCACGACAAGAATTTCAACAATGTGAAGTTTTCCTAAGGGTTTTGCTACCTCTCAAGGATAAATATAGACGTCTCCATACCGATTCGCGAGACTCTACTAAACATGCTTATGACTCGTGAGACCTAGTAACCTAGGCTCTAATACAAACTTGTCATGACCCAATTCCCAAACCGATTGTGATGACGCCTCTCGTGAAGACAAGGCAAGCCAACAGAACATTAATACTTATTTCAACAACTTCTGAACATAAATAGGTCTAAATCATAGGTACTGAATAATCATAAGTGCAGAAATTAAATATAACATAATGGGGAAACAACCATCCAAAACTTAGCCGGATGATCAGAGTGTCACAGGTCATGGGCTACTACAGAGTTTAAGGAAAATACCACAAGTATGTATCTAGGAACATAGTCCAATGATAAAAGAAATATAGAAGATAAATAATAAAATGGGGTTGTGGATGTCGACAACTACCTTGTTTCTCTGGGTCTGCCTTGTTTGGGAGAAATCAGCTCTTAGGAACGAACTCAGCTATGCCTGTATCTGCACACATAGTGCAGGAATTAATGTGAGTAGTCCGATCCAGTGAGTAATAAAAATAAATAATGACTTAGAACATATGATCTCATAAAGGCACAAGTGATACTATCTAAAGTAGTAAAACTAGATAAATAGCAAAACTGGTGAAATATAGCAAGAAATTCTCTTTAAAAACAATTAAAACAATTATGCACAACCAGTAAGAAATGCACAGAGAAACTGCCCTTCGGGCATGATTTTTGTTCCTAGCCAATCATTGTTACCTGACCGGTTAACCATTGTTACCTGACCAAAGCGTGTGTTAGACTGCCATTTTTACCACTTGTCAATCATTGTTACCAAACCAAAATGCATATAACAGTGTCATTGTTACCACTATCAACAATTTAACCGCTCTAGATGTGTACCCACACTTACTGTGGGTGTGCAGACTCCAGAGGGGTTCCTACAGCCCAAGCTCTATTAACAAGGCTTGAAAGCCTGAACACAATACACTCGAAGCCAGAAAGCCTTCTCATATAACACTCGAGGTGTGAAAGACTCCTCACATCACTCATCATTAGCTCATTATGGTCCTCGACCTTAATCAGTCCAAAAATAGTCAGAAGCCCCGCGGGCATCAGTAAAATGATAATACTTAGCTCAAACAATAGTTCAAATATTAGTTAAAACTCCAGGTTTGACTAAAATATAACTTAGTTCATGAAACAGTGTAAATCACATGGACTGAGTTCAAATAATATTTTAAATAGTGAGAAAAACAGTGATGATATTTCAAAAAGAGTGCAAACAGTCGGCAATAAGCCCCAAATATGGAAACCAGCTCAAATCATAGTGGAAACAAGAAGTCATAGCTAGTACACGGTAAAATATTATCCGGAATGGACCAAGTCATAGTCCCCAATAGTAAATGACCCCGCGCTCATCATTGAACGCATGTATAATCTCAACACGAAACCCATTAGTGCAAATTCAGGCTCTCAAGCCCTCAAAACATCATTTAAAGTCATTACTCACCTCTAGCCAGCCAAAAGTCTAGATCACCAAGCCTTTTCCCCTCGAATCAACCTCCCCGTGCATCGAATAAGATCAAAACCATAAGGAATACATTACAATATGCCAAAGAAACATAACCCAATCGAAAATACTCGAAAAACGTCAAAAATCATGAAGTTGGCAAAACCTGAACCCTGGTCCCACTTCTCAAAAAATTATAAAATTTACATCTCTGGATTCCTCGTCTCGCCACGCGTCTATGCCTATCAAATTTACCAAAACCATAGCCCAAATGCCCCCTGAAATCCCAAATTTTTATTTCGAAAACCAAGCCCTAGTTCATCCAATTTTTACCCAATTTTTCGAACGATTAAAGGTTGATTATTCAATAAAATGATGTATTTAGGCCATAGGACTTACCTCCAATCGATTCCCAGCCAAAACTATCTAAAATCCTTGTCAAAATCTCTTAAGCTCGCTAAACAACGGTGGAAATAACATAATCCTCGCGGATGAAAAATGATTTAAACACCTACTGGCCTTCATGGGTTTCTGCTTCTGCAATCCCACGCTCGCTTCTGCGAGACCTCTTCTGCGGTCCTTGTCCACTTAAGTGGAATCTCATTAAATCTGAGAGGCCGCTTTTGTGACTCACATTCTCGCTTCAGTGGAAATTTCACCCCCATGCCCAAACCGTTTTTGCAGTGACCTTTCCACTCATGCGGATCCGCATTTGCGAATACATTTTCGCCCATGTGGAGCCTCATCTGCCTCACCGTCTTTCGCACCTGGGATGGATCCTCCACTTCCGCACAGCCGCATCTGCGGTTTCTTTTTCACAGATGCAGAAATACCTGCTGCAACTAAGAATCTGCAATTTCCAATTTCAAATTTCTTCTATTTAATCACCCAAAGTCACCCCGAGGCCCCCGAGACATCAATGAAAGGCACCAACATATCCCAAAATATTATACAAACTTATTTCAATCATCAAAACACATCAAACAACACTAAAATCATCAATTCATATCAGATTCAAGCTTAAGTTTTTTTAAATCTTCCAAAACACGCATTCGATCCAAAAACCAACCAAAATACCTCCGAATGACCTGAAATTTACCCGCACGTCTAAAATCCCCCAACACAGCTACTGCAACTCTTGGAATCCTATTCCGACCCCTAGATCATAATCTGACCAACCAACCGGAATTCGCCAAAATTCTAATTTCACCAATGCAAGCCTAATTCTACATCGGACCTCCAAAATCACTTCTGATCACGCTCCTAAGTCACCAATTATTCCCCGATGCTAACCAAATCACCAGAAATAGCATTTGAGCCCTCTAAATAAATAGTCAATTGCCGGTTGACTTTTCCAAAATAAGCTTTCCTTTAGAATACTAAGTGTTTCATTTCCATCAAAAACCAATCCAATTCAACTCGATTACCTCAAATACCGATAATGAAGCATACAGAAACATAATATGGGAGAAACAGGGTGGTAACTCATGCGATAACGAGTTGGGTCATCACAGAGTAGATTCATTCATCATAAGGATCTTGTATGCAAAATTTGGTGCCAATTAGAGTTGATTTGATATGATTCGGATGCTTGGTTGCGATTGTAGAAGTCCATGAAGTTTATTTTGATCTTCATGAATTTTAGCATCCGATTGTGGTTTTAAAGGTCATTTTGATGATTTGAACGCGCGAGCAAGTTCGTGGTTTTTTTTCAATACTTGGTTGCATGGTTAGTTTGGAGCATGTGGGGCTCGATAAGTTTCGAATTGGTTTCAGAATTATTTTTCATAATATTTGAGTGCTAGTACTGTTGTTATCACATTTGGGATGTTTTTGTCGCAAATGCGACACTCACAATCGTGAAGGATCCATCACATTTGTGAAATTGGGTTGCTCGGGGGAATGTTCACATTTGCGAAGAAGCCACTCGCATTTACGAAGTGTGGCAGTTCGCTTTTGTGAGGACCCCTGTCGCTTTTGCGAAATTATTGCATTCGTATTTGTGAAATATTGGGTCGCACACATGTGGCCTCAATAGGAGGCCTTATGGTTTGCTTTTGCAACAGTTTGTTCGCATTTGCGAACCACATGTCACAAATGCGACATCTGCAGCTTACATATAGCTGAGAATTCCAAGACTTAGCTTTTATTTTGATATATTTTTAACCCTAGCTTCGATGGGAGGCGATTTTGTGAAGATATTTTCATGTCAAATAATTGGGTAAGTACCTTTAATCAATTCTCAACTATATTTTATGATTTTATTTAGATTTAACATCAAATTCAAGAGAAATCTTGGGAAAATTTTGCGGATTTCGTAAAAATATTGAAAAAAAATTATTTTGGATTTCAGAGTCATATAAGAGTCGGATTTGAAACAAAATATGTATTTGGATTCGTGAGGCTATGGGTAGCCAAGACCTACCCTTGGACCCATGTTTTGATCGGATGAGCCCAAAATATGACTTTTGTTGACTTTTTAGAAATTGAATAAAATCACAACTTTATTAAATGAAATTATTATCTCTTGCATTTTGTGATTTATTCAAGTCGTCTTTTCCTTGATTGAGCCGAGCAGAGGTGAATTAGTAAAGAAGAAAGCTAAATTTGAGTATTGAGTTAGCCGAATTGAGGTAAGTATCTCATCTCACTTTTTTGAGGGAATTTTTTCTACTATTTGACATTGTTTGCTACATGCGGGGATGATACATATATGAGGTGAAAAGCGTATATGTATGTGCCATGGTTAGTCATGCTTGGGGGTAGATTATGTTATAATTTTATTTTGTAGAGTTATGTGACCTTCTTGCTTCATGCCTTACTTGAATCATAGAAACTAAGAACATAGTATTAAATGTAAGAAATCAAGACTTAGCTTATTATAACTTGATCAAATATGATGAAATTATGAGAATACATTAATGTGACTAATTTGGTTATCACTATGCGTAGTCATCAAGACATTGCTACAACTGATATTCTTGAGATATTAGATTTTATATTCGTGTTGTTGATCATTCGTGAGAATTGTTGAAACACTTGAGTTATATGGTTTTAAGGTTTTATTGAGTTATTGATGGCATTGTGAAGTTGTGATTGGGATTCATTTGGAATATTTGTTTAAAAACTCTCCTTGATGCTATTTATGCTCCATGCCTTATTCGTCATTGATATATATATATATATATATATATATATATATATATATATATATATTTGGTAGGGAAAGTGTAAAGCACGAAGGGTGATGTCGTGTCATTGTCAATACATTATCATCTTAGGGAGAGTTTAAAGCATGAAGGGTGATATTGTGCCATATCATTTGAGAGTAAAAGCACAAAGGGTGATGTCGTTCCATATTATTGAGAGTAAAAGTATGAAGGATGATGTTGTACCACATTATTGAGAGTAAAAGCATGAAGGTGATGCCATGCCATATCATTTGAGAGTAAAAACATGAACGGTGATACCGTGCCATCTCATTTATATTGTTATGCTTTTATATTATCGTGATATCATGGCACAATGGGTGTGTTCGTGTAGGCAAGGATGAAGGACAAGGATTATGTTGTGATATCTCTTTTCCGTGTGTATGTTCATGTCTGTATCTTGAGCGGTTATTGTCGTACTTATAGATTTTCTTTGACTTTTTGTTATTGTCCTATCCTATCCTTTCCCTCTATTTTAATCGTTCTTGTGTTCTCCATATCTTCCACTTGTTTAATTTGCAAATACATGCCTACTTCCTATTGTTTTATTTACATCAATGTCGTGTCTATTCTGTTGCACGTTAGTACAATCCCTTTTTATATATTAGTCATTCATGCCTCTAATTGTTAACTTGTAAAGCATGTGCTTCCTTCTTATTTGTTATACCTCTACCAAGGCCTCCAGCATGCTAGTTAGTTGAAGTCGATATTCCTTGTTTTCCAATTGTTGTTATTGCTCACATGCTTTCTGCCTAGTCTTCTACTATTGTCTATATGTATATCCTCGTTCATTATTGTTACTTGCGTATTTCCCAATTTGTAAATCTTGTTATCAGTATTTCTATCATCTGGTTGGTGTTGTTATACGTATAATGGGTGAGGATGAGATAAAAGCACGAAGGATGTTGCTATGTAATTGACTTGATATCTGAGTACATTCCTTGAAAGTTATGAAGTGATTGTCATGGTTTTTTGGTTTCATTCTAAGAAAAGGACTGGCCGAGGTATTGTAAGATGCTTAATTGTGATCTCTGCTAGCACTGGGTTATTATTTTGTGTATTCATTGCATGTAATCTTCTCTGTTATATCGGGGTATAGTCCTATTGCTGATTTACGGTGCATGTTTTATCACTAAGTATCTTTTAACTAAAAATTCTCAACATTACTTTGATTAGGTTATACTGGGTACATTGAGTCGGTTATACTCATACTACATTTCTGCACCATGCGTGCAGATTTTATTTTGGAGCAGAGCTGCTAGTGATGTCAGGAGCTGACCATGAATATGTTCGTGTATTTCGTATATTACTTCCACTTGTACTTGCTAGCTTAGGTCTTGTTAATCTGTTATGTAAGTAATGTTTTATACTTGAATACCACTCAAGAGGGGGGGTAATTTGTGTGGTACCCAACATGGGTCATTTGTGTGGTACCCAACTTTTTGCGTAACTTGATTATAGAAGGACCTGGTTCTTCTATGTGTTCCAACTACTAATGTTGTGGAATAAATATTACATATATTAAAGAACACAAAGATTTTACATAGAAAACACCTAGCTCAAAAGGTGAAACACCACGACCTACTTTCCAGTGGGAGTTTCCCAAACTCTTCACTAAAATCACTAAGCTAGAAACTGCATTTACAAACACTCTTTTGTAAACCTAGGATTAACTCTAATCCGTTGTAGCACACAGCCTCAACTGTTGCGACAACTTCAAGTGAAATGACCCGATCAGTTGCTCTGAGAAATTAATATTTTTCGGCAACATAAGGATTGGAACAAATTCATAATATAAGTATCGGCTTGCGTGCATGGCAGAATTTAGTTTAAATATTATTCACAGTCAAATTGGAAGAAGGAATCTAGTTTTGGAAGTTGGAATGGTAAGAATTTGACCAGAGTTGGAATTTTGTCAAAACGACTTCGGAATGGGTTTTGAGTGATCTCAACAGCTTCGTATGGTGATTTTGGACGTAGGCGATTCTTTGATCGTGTTTAGGAGGCCTGTAGTTAATTTTGAAGTCAATAATTTAAAAGGATTAAGACCATAACCTCCACTAGACTCGACTACTAAATATCAATAATTAGCATTAAGGCATTCAGTTCTCCAAATAAATGCATAGAACGTGGTGGTGTTTGTTCGGGTTTCAAGCAAACCCGGTGGACTTTGGACGAGGCTATCCTAAAGAGTCATTATGTGTCACGACCCAAATCCGGTCGTGATGGCGCCCAACAATTAAGCTAGGCCAGCCAGACCAACAATTACTTATCACAACAAGTATCAGTCCCAAAAGGACATCCCAAGAAGAATATGTGATTCAAAGAACTCCAATAATAATAATGATGAACAAAATACTGAGAAGTGCGAAAACAACTGACACTCCAAAAAATCTGGAGTCACAAGTCTAGAGCCTCTAACAAAACCCAACAAAACTGGAGAATAATATATGGAAATACTCAAGTCTGAATATAAAATAACAACTAGAAAGAAGAGGAGAAGCTAGGTTCAGCGAACGTCGGCAGCTACCTCAGCAACTCGGTGTGACTCTGCAATGCTGGAAAAGCCTGTCTACTGCTCCTGAGTACTTGAGTCTGCACACAAAAGGTGCAGGAAGTATGGGTGAGTACAAAGTACTCAGTGAGTAATAAATATATATAAGCAGCTGAAAGTAGGAAATCCACAGAATACTATATGAAGCTAAACTGCAGTCCGAATCTCCTACGAACTAGCATCAACAGTACAATACAGCTACCACAGAATAATACAACAAATAAAGATGCAATGCAATGCACATAACCGCTACGGCGTGTAGCCCGATCCATTTAACGTCGATGACGCTCACTAGGGGTGTGTACAGACTCCGGAGGGGCTCCTACAGCCCAAGTAGAATACTGCTGCGGCGTGCAGGCCGATCCTCATATCAACCGATGCGGCGTGCAGCCCGATCCATCCTCAGTCCACATTAATTAGATAAGTCACAAAACAGTTCATTTTTCTTAATTCCAGTTTCCAGTTCATAATTTATGAAAAATACTTTAACTTTTATTTAATTTGCAAAAACCGGTGACTTAGCATTTCAATACTGTGATTTCAAATTCCAGGACTGAGATCAGTGATTAAGCAAGTACAGCTATCACATAAATATTATCCCCTAGGGATACTACAGGTCGGCACAAGACCCCTAACACGGCTTACAGCCCACAGATATGTCAACACAGTGTATTTCCATCACTAATAGCATATTATTTATATCTAGGATGGACCAAGTCTCAATCTCCAGTCACAATCAATCCCGCACCTGCCACGGGGTGCGAGCCACGCCCTACTAGCGTCACAATGTGCTAAGTCGGGGTTTCGAACCCTCACGCTACCATATACACTAACTACTCACCTCTAGCCGGTCGTAGACTCGTCCGCAATGCTCTTTCCTTTTCAATTCGCTGCCTCGCGTGTAGAATCTATTCAAACCACAATAATTGTGTCATTTACGGGCCAAATAAACATAACCAATTTCAATTTACATGAAAAACTCATAATTACGCTAAGTTGGTAAAAACCCGACCCCGGGCCCGCTGTCCGAAAAATTCAGAAAATTATACCAATGTGATCCTCGTCTCGCCACGAGTCCGTGCATATAAATTTTATCAAAATCAGAGTTCGAATGGCCTTTCAAAACCCAAAATCCCATTTTTAATACCTAGGCCACAATTCATCACAATTTCTACCCAAATTCATGAAGATTGATGTTAATTCTACCATAGAATTATGTTTTTGAGTCAAGAATCTTACCTCCAATAAATACCCGATGAAATCCCAGTGTTTTCCTCGTGTTTTCTTCTCTCTAGGGTTCAAAATTGTGTTTTGGGTGAATGAACCCGTGAGCTCTCTGTTCTGTAATTTGTAATTCACTGACAACATTTTATACTTACGCGTTCGCGACGCTCTTCACGCGAACGCAACGCCCAGTTCTGTTGTTTCATCGCGAACGCGACGTCCCTTCACGCGTCCGCGATGTTCATTTCCCCAGCCGCCTGATTTAACTTCTACACGAACGCGTAGGTCTACACGCGAACACGTAGGTCTGCCTGGTTATTCTTCGTGAACACGTTCCCCTATCTCGCGAACGCGATGTTTCAACTCACCTGGCCTTCGCGAACGTGACCCATGTCACGCGATCGCGAAGGTCTAATTGCCTGAACAGTAACCAGCAATTTTCTGCAGTTTTTGCCAAGTTCAAAATGGCCGGTTGATGGTCCGAATTCATCTCGAGGCCCCCAGGACCCCAACGAAAACCACCAACATACTCCAAAACATGATACGGAGTTGTTCTAATAATAAAAACACCATCCTAAACATCAAAATCACCATTTCCACACGGATTCAAGCTTAAGTTCTTCAAAACTTCCGAAACTAACATTCAATCCAAAACCCAATCAAACGATGTCCGAATGACCTGAAAATTTGCAGACATATCCAAAATCACATAACGAAGCTACACAAATTTTTGGAATTCGATGCCAACCCCCGAATCAAAATCTCACCTACCATCCGGTTTTCGCTAAAATTCAACCTTCGCCAATTCAAGCCTAAAACTACATCGGACCTCCGAATTCGATTATAATTGCTCCCCTTAGTCATAAATTGTCCCCCGAAACTAGTCGAATCATCAGAATCCTATTCCGAGCACTCTAACTCCATAGTCAACTCTAGGTTGACTTCCCATATTCAAGCTTCCTTCAAACATGCTATTTGCTTTATTTTCAACCCGAATCACTCCTAAATCACCCGATATACTCTAATACTGATATAAAAGCATAAAATATGAAAATGCAAGGTAACGGGGCAGAAATTTCCGTAATGACGGGTCGGGTCGTTACATTCTCCCCAACTTAAAGAAATGCTCGTGCGCGAGCGGGTTAAGAAACATACCTGGAGTATCAAATAAGTGTGGATATCTGCTCCGCATCTCCTGCTCGGTCTCCCAAGTTGCTTCCTCCACGCGACGACCTCTCCACTGCAATTTCACTGACGCTATGTCCTTGGATATCAGCTTACGAACCTGTAGACCCAAAATGGCTACTGGCTCCACATCATAAGTCAGGTCCTCATCTAGCTGTATCGTGTTGAAGTCGAACACATGAGACGGGTCTCCGACATACTTCCGGAGCATGGATACATGGAACACCGGGTGAACTCCCGACAAGCTGGGTGGCAAAGCAAGCATATAGGCCACCTCCCCAACTTTCCTAAGCACCTCAAAAGGTCCAATAAACCTTGGACTCAACTTCCTTTTCTTCCCAAACCTCATAACGCCCTTCATAGGCGAAACCTTTAGCAACACCTTCTCACCCACTGAATAAGACACATCTCGGGCCTTCCGGTCCGCATAACTCTTCTGACGCGACTGAGCTGTGCGAAGTCTCTCCTGAATCACCTTCACCTTGTCTAAGGCATCCTGAACTAACTCTGTCCCCAATAATCTAGCCTCGCCGGGCTCAAACCAACCGACTGGAGACCTACACCGCCTCCCATATAAAGCTTCATACGGTGCCATCTGAATGCTGGACCGATAGCTATTATTATAAGCAAACTCCGCAAGAGGCAAGTAATCAGCCCATGAACCACCAAAATCAATGACACACTCACGCAACATGTCCTCCAATATCTGAATAGTACACTCAGACTGCCCATTCGTCTGTGGATGAAATAATGTGCTCAGCTCTACCTGTGAACCCAACTCTCGCTGAAATGTCCTCCAGAATTGAGAAGTGAACTGGGTACCTCTGTCTGATATAATATAAATGGGAACTCCATGCAATCTCACTATTTTAAGGATGAATATCTTTGCCAACCGCTCTGAGGAATACGTAGTACACACTGGGATGAAGTGAGCTGACTTGGTCAACCTATCCACCACCACCCAAATTGAATCAAACTTCCTCGCCGTCCGAGGGAGTCCACTAACAAAGTCCATAGTAATCCTTTCCCACTTCCACTCCGGAATATCAATACGCTGGAATACACCACCAGGTCTCTGATGCTCATACTTGACCTGCTGACGGTTTAGACACCGAGCCACATGGCTCACAATATCTTTCTTCATCTTTCTCCACCAGTAATGCTGCTTCAAATCCTGATACATCTTCGCGGCTCCTGGATGAATAGAATACCGCGAGCTGTGGGCCTCCTCCAATATCAACTCACGAAGGCCGTCAACATTGGGCACGCATATCCGGTGCTACATCCGCAATACACCATCACTATCAATAGTGACATCTCTGGGATCATCATGCTGAACTCTGTCTTTAAGGACAAGTAAGTATGGATCATCATACTGGCGCTCTCGGATACGATCATATAAAGAAGAACGAGCTACTACACAAGCCATCACCCGACTGGGCTCAAAAATATCCAGTCTCACCATCTGATTAGCTAACGCCTGAACATCAACTGCAAGGGGTCTCTCCCCAATTGGAATATATGCCAAACTGCCCATACTAATAGCCTTCTGGCTCAATGCATCAGCCACTACATTGCCTTTCTCGGGATGGTACAAGATAGAAATATCATAGACTTTAAGCCATTCAAGCCATCTCCGCTGTCTCAAATTTAGATCTTTCTACTTAAACAAATGTTGAAGGTTGCGGTGGTCTGTATACACATCACAAGATACACCATATAGGTAATGCCCCCAAATCTTCAAGGCGCGAACAATAACAGCTAACTCCAAATCATGAACATGGTAGTTCTTCTCGTGGGGCTTTAGCTGACGAGAAGAATATGCAATAACCCTACCCTCTTGCATCAACACACAACCAAGCCAACTCTAGAAGCATCACAATACACCGTATATCACCCTGAGGCTGATGGCAACACAAGTACTGGAGCTGTGGTCAAAGCCTCCTTGAGCTTCTGGAAGCTCTCCTGACATTCATCAGACCACACAAATGGAGCATTCTTCTGTGTCAACTTAGTAAACGGTGAAGCAATAGATGAGAAACCCTGAACAAACCGGCGATAATAGCCTGCCAAACCGAGAAAACTCCGAATCTCGGTAGCTGAGGAAGGTCTGGGCCAATTCTGCACTGCCTCGACCTTCTGTGGATCAACCCAAATACCATCACTGGACACTACATGTCCCAGAAAAGTCACAGTATCAAGCCAAAACTCACACTTAGTGAACTTTGCATAAAGCTTCTCTTCTCTCAACCTCTACAATACCACCCTCAAGTGTTGTGCATTCTCCTCCTAACTACGTGAATACACCAGAATATCATCAATAAACACAATCACAAAAGAATCAAGGTACGGCCGAAATATGCTATTCATCAAGTGCATGAATGCAGATGGGGCATTAGTCATCCCGAAAGACATCACCAGGAACTCGTAGTGCCTATATCGCGTCCTGAACGCTGTCTTCATAATATCTGAGTCCCTGATCTTCAACTGATGATAGCCCGATCGAAGATCAATCTTAGAAAATACACTAGCTCCCTGGAGCTGATCAAATAGGTCCTCAATACAAGGCAATGGGTACTTATTCTTCACTGTTACCTTGTTCAGCTGCCTGTAATCAATGTACATTCTCATTGCGCCATCTTTCTTCTTCACGAACAATACCGGTGTACCCCAAGGTGACACACTCGGACGAATGAAACCCTTATCTAAGAGTTCCTAAAGTTGTTCTTTCAATTCCTTTAACTCCGCTGGCGCCATGCGATAGGGAGGAATGGAAATGGGCTGAGTGCCCGGCACCAAGTCAATACCAAAGTCAATATCCCTGTCAGGCGGCATGCCCGGCAGGTCTACTGGAAATACATCCGGAAACTCCCTCAAAATGGGGACCGAATCAAGACTGGGTGTCTCAGCCTCGACATCTCTAATGAAGGCCAAATAAGATAAGAAACCCTTCCCAATCATTCGTTGGGCCTTTATATAAGAAATCACCCTGTTAGACACATAATCAGTCAAGCCACGCAACTCAATCCTCGGATTACCTGGAATAGCTAGTGTGACTATCTTGGCATGACAATCCAGAATCGCATGGTAAGGAGATAGCCAATCCATGCCTAGAATCACATTGAAATCTACCATGCCCAGTAGTAATAAATCAACTCGGGTCTCCAGACCCCCAATAGTAACAAGACAGGATCGATATACCTGATCCACAACAACAGTGTCCCCCACCGGGGTAGACACATGTACGGGCAAACCAAGAATACCACGGGTCATACCCAAGTGGTGTGCAAAATAAGTAGAAACATAGATATAGGTGGATCCGAGATCAAATAAGACACAAGCATCCCTGTGGCAGACTGAGATAATACCTAAAATGACCGCATCTGAAGCACTAGCATCAATCCTATCCGGAAGAGCATAGAAATGAGCCCGGCCTCCACCAGTACGATCCTCACCCCTAGGGCGACCTCTGGATACCTGGCCACCAGTCCTAGCCGACTGTGCTGGCGCTGAAGAAACAGGAGTAGAAGATGAGGGTTGATCCCTCCACTGAGACCGCTTACAAAGCCAATGAGGACACTCTCTCCTGATATGGCCCAAGTCACCGCACTCAAAACAACGGCCTGAAGCAGGGAGACATGGCAGTTACTCAAAACAACGGCCTGATGGAGAACTGCTGCCAAGTGAGGGGCACTGCCCCAGCGGGCCTATGCCTCTCAAAATCCTCCCACCACTAAAATGCTGCACCTGTGAACCGAAAGGTGGTGAAAGAAACACTGCTAGACTCTAGAATACCCGCGGTGCGAAGCATGCGCTGACATTTGTCAAGAAATTCCTGGGCGTCCTCGCCCTCAGCACCACTGAATGCCGGAGGTTGTAGCCTCTCAAGCCTCTCCAAACAACGCTGCTTATCGTCGGCATAATTGGAACCACATGAGGAGGAGCTGGTGTAACAGGCGCAACTGGCTGAACTGGAGCTTCCCCAAGTGCCTGAATACCCTATATCACCGGCTCGGGTGTGCGAGCCACGGGGGTCTGATTCCCCCCTGCTTGTGAAGAAGACACTGCAGTAGAGGCTACAACGACCTGAGCCAAGCCTGTGCATACTAATAAGATCTGAGCCAAGGTCTCCTGAAGACCCGGTATCATAATGGGTACTGCCGGTGGCTGAACTTGAGCTGCCGGAGCGTCTGCAGCTGGAACCTGGTACTGAACTTGGGCCACTAGTACAGGAATCTGACCCTAAGTCTGGTCAGCTGGTGGGTCAGCAGGTGCTGGTACTGCTGCCCTACCTCTACCACTACCACGGCCTCTAGGTGCCAATGGTGGTCGTCTGCCACGTCTGCTAGCACGTGTTCTCGCCATCTGTGAGAGAATAGAATAGGGAAAAGTTCAGTTTCACAATAACATAAACCGCACGGGGATAGATACGGACATTTACTTACTGATCCGTGAAAGCCTACTAAACCGGCTCATGACTCGCGAGTCCTAGTAACCTAGGCTCTGATACCAACTTGTCATGACCCAAATCTGGTCATGATGGCGCCCAACAATTAAGCTAGGCCAGCCAGACCAATAATTACTTATCACAACAAGTATCAGTCCCAAAAGGGCATCCGAAGAAGAATATGTGAGTCAAAGAACTCCAATAATAATAATAATGAATAAAATACTGAGAAGTGCGAAAACAACTGACACTCCCAAAAATCTGGAGTCACAAGTCTATAGCCTCTAACAAAACCCAACAGAACTGGAGAATAATATATGGAAATACTCAAGTCTGAATATAAAATAACAACCGGAAAGAAGAGGAGAAGCTAGGTTCTGCGAACGTCGGCAGCTACCTTAGCAACTCGGTGTGACTCTGCAACGCTGGAAAAGCCTGTCTACTACTCCTAAGTACCTGAGTCTGCACATAAAAGTTGCAGGGAGTAGGGGTGAGTACTAAGTACTCAGTGAGTAATAAATATATATAAGCAGCTGAAAGTAGGAAATCCACAAAATACCACAATATGAAGCTAAACTACGGTCCGAATCTCCTACGAACTAGCATCAACAGTACAATACAGCTACCACAGAATAATTAACCAAATAAAGATGCAATGCAATGCACATAACCGCTACGGTGTGTAGCCCGATCCATTTAACGTCGACGGCGCTCACGGGGGGTGTGTACAGACTCCGGAGGGGCTCCTACAGCCCAAGCGCAATACTGCTGCGGCGTGCAGCCCGATCCTCATATCAACCGCTGCGGCGTGCAGCCCGATCCATCCTCAGTCCACATTAATCAGATAAGTCACAAAACAGTTCATTTTTCTTAATTCCAGTTTCCAGTTCATAATTTATAAAAAATACTTTAACTTTTATTTCATTTGCAAAAACCGGTGACTTAGCATTTCAATACTGAGATTTCAAATTCCAGGATTAATCTCAGTGATTAAGCAAGTATAGCTATCACATAAATATTATCCCCTAGGGATACTACAGGTCCGCACAAGGCCCCAAACACGGCGTACAGCCTACAGATATGTCAACATAGTGTATTTCCATCACTAATAGCATATTATTTATATCAGAGATGGACCAAGTCTCAATCCCCAGTCACAATCAATCCCGCACCTGCCACGGGGTGCGAGCCACGCCCTACTAGCGTCATAATGTGCTAAGCCGGGGTTTCGAACCCTCAGGCTACCATATACACTAACTACTCACCTCTAGCCGGTCGTAGACTCGTCCGCAATGCTCTTTCCTTTTGAACTCGCTGCCTCGCGAGTAGAATCTATTCAAACCACAATAATTGTGTCATTTACGGGTCAAATAAACATAACCCATTTCAATTTACATGAAAAACTCATAATTACGCTAAGTTGATAAAAACCCGACCCCGGGCCCGCTGTCCGAAAAATTCAGAAAATTATACCAATGCGATCCTCGTCTCGCCACGAGTCCGTGCATATAAATTTTATCAAAATCAGAGTTCGAATGGCCTTTCAAAACCCAAAATCCCATTTTTAATACCTAGGCCACAATTCTTCACAATTTCTACCAAAATTCATGAAGATTGGTGTTAATTCTACCATAGAATTATGGTTTTGAGTGAAGAATCTTACCTCCGATGAATACCCGATGAAATCCTAGTGTTTTTCTCATGTTTTCTTCCCTCTAGGGTTCAAAATTGTGTTTTGGGTGAATGAACCCGCGAGCTCTCTGTTCTGTAATTTGTAATTCGCTGACAGCGTTTTATACCTACGCGTTCGCGATGCTCTTTGCTCGAATGCGATGCCCAGTTCTGTTGCTTCATCGCGAACGCGACGTCCCTTCATGCGTCCGCGATGTTCATTTCCCCAGCTGCCTGATTTCACTTCTACGCGAACGCGTAGGTCTACACGTGAACGCGTAGGTCTACACGCGAACGCGTAGGCCTGCCTGGTCCTTCTTCGTGAACGCGTTCCCCTATCTCGCGAACGCGACGGTTCAACTCACCTGGCCTTCGCGAACGCGACCCATGTCACGCGAACGCGAAGGTCTAATTGCATGCACAGTAACCTGCAATTTTCTGCAGTTTTTGCCAAGTTCAAAATGTCCGGTTGATGGTCCGAATTCATCCTGAGGCCCCCGGGACCCCAACGAAAACCACCAACATACTCCAAAACATGATATGAACTTGTTCCAATCATAAAAACACCATCCTAAACATAAAAATCACCATTTCCACACGGATTCAAGCCTAAGTTCCTCAAAACTTCCGAAATTAACATTCAATCCAAAACCCGATCAAACGACGTCCAAATGACCTGAAAATTTGCAGACATATCCAAAATCACATAATGAAGCCACACAAATTGTCGGAATTCCATTCCGACCCCCGAATCAAAATCTCACCTACCGTCCGATTTTCGCCAAAATTCAACCTTCGCCAATTCAAGCCTAAAACAACACCGGACCTCCGAATTCGATTCCGATTGCTCTCCTAAGTCATAAATGATCCCCCGAAACTAGTCGAATCATCGGAATCCCATTCTGAGCACTCTAACTGCATAATCAACTCTATGTTGACTTCCCATATTCAAGCTTCCTTCAAACATGCTATTTGCTTCATTTTCAACCCATATTCAAGCTTCCTTCAAACATGCTATTTGCTTTATTTTCAACCCGAATCACTCCTAACTCACCCGATATACTCTAATACTAATATAAAAGCATAAAATATGAAAATTCAAGGTAATGGGGCGGAAATTCCCATAACGACGGGTCGGGTCGTTACATTATGTGGACCACATAACTGGCTCGGCTAGGTTTGACCATGATGTATGCATAGTTAAATAGAGTAAGGTTTCTATGGTGTATTAGCTTGGTACCCTCGAGTGGACAACACCAGACAGAAAGGCCCAGAACCATTGACTGCACCGCTGATCGACTGATTTGACTGCAAATATGTCTTTGCCAAATTTATGGGGTGTAATATTGGAAGGGTGCAACCACTCACTATTAGCGTTGCATTGGTATCTTATTTGGCACGAGTGGAATATGATGTTGAAGATGCAATTACAAGAATGAAACAAGTTGTCACGTAATTGCTAGTTCATAATAATTACAATAATTGCTTATAATTATAATAGTATTGAAGGAAAGAGGTAAAAGAAAGCATTAAAGAAAAGAACCAAAAAGGCAATTAAATTTCGAAGTAAAAACGATAAAGACATTAAATTAAATCAAAAATGATAAAGACATTAAATAAAATCAATAATGAAGCAGAAAAGTCACAACTAACATGAAATGGTAAAAGCCTAAAGAATTCCCCAGCAGAGTCGCCATGCTGTCGACGCCCCCTTTTTCTAAGGCGAAATCAGGTTCATGATATTTCATTCCCTTTTGGGATTTGGGTTTTGAGAATTGAGGAGTCACACCTAATGATTAAAGTGCATTAGGACACTAAAAGGGTTTGAGTTTGAAGAACCAAAGTTTGGGTAAGGGCTAGTTATTATCTCGAGGGGAAGGTATTAGGCACCCTAAAGATCTACTTTTCACGACCCCAATCCCGGTCATGATGGCGCCCAACACAACTGCTAGGCAAGCCCGACCATTTACACTCCCATCCCGAGCATGAAGCTCAAATCAATTACCTGGATATTATTATCAACAATAAAGCTAAACTGAATAACCACCCAAAGATCTAGGGTCACGAGTCTAGAGCCTCTAAATATGATCGGATAGCAATATCTAAACCAAATACTCAAGTCTGAATAATGTATATACAAAGGAAAAATGGAATAAGAAGAGAAGTCAGGTCCTGCGAAGGCCAACAGCTACCTCAGCAACTCGGATAAATACTGATAAAAGCTGGAGTGCTCGTCTATCCCTCCTGTGTACCTGAATCTGCACACAAAGGTGCAGGGAGTAGGGGTGAGTACTAAGTACTCAGCGAGTAATAAATATATACATGAAGTTGAAAGCAAGAAATCCACAGAATACCACAAAATGAAGCTAAACTACAGTCCGATTCCTCCTACAAACTAGCAACAACAATAGTACATTACCACTATCACAGACAATCCACAGACAAAGAATGCAATGCAATGCACATAACCGCTACAGCGTGTAGCCCGATCCATTTAACGTCGACGGCGCTCAATGGGGGTGTGTACAGACTCCGGAGGGGCTCCTACAGCCCAAGCGCAATACCGATGCGGCGTGCAGCCCGATCCTCATATCAACCGCTGCGGCGTGCAGCCCGATCCATCCTCAGTCCACAACATGCATATGAGTCACACAACAACTCAACTTATTTATTTCTAGGTTCCAATTCATTTAATTATGAAAATACTTTAATGCTTATTTAATTTTCCAAAATAGATGACTTAGCATTTCAATACGGTGCTTTCAAACCAGGACTGAGATCAGTGATTAAGCAATTAGATCTATCACATATATAACTATCCCCTAGGGATACTACAGGTTGGCACAAGGCCCCAAACATGGCTTACAGCCCACAAAATATATCTAACACAATGTGCGTTCCAAACCTATATAGCATTTTATTCACATCCGGGATGGACTAAGTCTCAATTCCCAGTCACAATCAATCCCGCACCTGCCACGGGGTGCGAGCCATGCCCTACTAGCGTCACAATGTGCGAAGCCAGGGTTTCGAACCCTCAGGCTACCATATACGCTAACTACACACCTCTAGCAGGCCGAGGACTCGACCGTGATACCTTCTCCCTTCAAATATTGTGCCTCGTACGTCGAATCTAGTCAAAACCACGTCAATTATATCAATATGGGTCAAAGAAACATAACTCAATCTAATTTACTTGAAATACGTAATAATGCACCAAGTTGGTAAAACCCGGTCCCCGGGCCCGCTTCTCAAAAAATTAATAAAATTTTACCAATGAATGCCTCATCTTTCCACGAGTCCGTTCATATAAAATTTGTCGAAATCAGAGTTCGAATGGCCTTTCCAAAACCCAAAAATTCGTTTTCATGGTTTAGACCCTAATTCTTCACAAATTCTACCAAATTTCAGAAATTTTGGTGTTGATTCTAGCATAAAATCATGTTTTTGAGTCAAGAAACTTACCTCCAGCGATTACCTATTGATTTCTCTCTTAAAAATCGCCTCAGAAGCTTCTTCCCGTTGCAAAATAAGAAGAAAACTCGACCTTCTCAGTATAGGTATATTTGTCATGCGTTTTACTGCTGCCAATAGATTACTTGTGCAATTCTAATGAATTTAGGCTTTTGAATCACTCCATTTGACCTTATAATGAAGGAGATATGTAGGTTTTAAGATTTGCAAATAGTGCAGGTATTTAATACGCTGTCAGGGGCAGTTTCGTCATTAACCTGAAAATCTGGGCAACCTTAGTAAATTGGCCATAAAATCCTCATACGGTGTCCAAATTCGATGATTCTTTTTGCTACGGGTCCGTAATTATAATACGGATCTAATTCTTCATTCAAAAGAGTAATCAGAGCTCATGTGTTCAATATGATATCATTTATGCTTGAAGAAACGATGTCGAAGCATAAGAAAAACGAGCATAACGCAACCCAAACCTATTTGAAACTCACCCGAGCTCCTCGGGACTGCATACGAATATACTAACATGCCACATATGATCATGCAAACTTAGTTTCACTCTCAAAACACTAAAACTAACATCAAAACACCAAATTTACATCGGATTCAAGCCTAAGTTCTTCTAAAACTTCTGAAACTTGCATTTGATCTAAAATCCAACCTAAACACCGCCGATTGACTTGAAAATTTGCACACATATCCAAATCGCCTAATGGAGCTACTGCAACTCTCGAAATTCCATTCCGACCCTCGGATGAAAATCTCACCTACCATCCGGAATTCGCCAAAATTCAACCTTAGCCAATTCAAGCCTAAAACTACACTGGACCTCCGAATTCGATTCTGATTGCTGTCCTAAGTCATACATGATCCCCCAAAACTAGTCAAATCATTAAAATTCAATTCCGAGCTATCTAACTCATCGGTCAACATTCGGTTGACTTTTCCAACCTATTCTTCTCATAAAGAGGTTTATGGCCTCATTTTTATCTAAATTTCTTCCGATTTGCTTCTAACTTTACGAACACATATAAATTAGCATATTGAAGTTTTAAAAAAAGAAAACGGGGTGACAACTCCCATAACGACGGGTCGGGTCATTACACTACTAATTTACTTCCCGGGTTACAATTGTGACTTGATACAATTAAGTAAGCAATTTAGCAGTTCAAATAAATGGACTTGCATATAACATTACAAATAAGTTGAAAACTTTGAAGTTAAGTAGAGAGGGAAGAAATTTATGAAAAAGATGGGAATAGTTTTACTAGAAAAGTTGAAAGCAAATAAAGAGAGATGGGTCCTAGGTTTATGATTAATATAGATTACATTAATGCAATACCCGGTAATCACTCCTCAGAAGAGGGGCTACATGAGATATTAGCGCATCGGCTATTATCTTCATATTCTACCCTTCCCATCCTGTAAAGGTTATTTAAAATGTGTGGGTTGGTCATAAATGCTTATTGCGTGCTATTACCCGTCTCGTCCGATAAGTCCTGGAGGGTATTTAGGACCACTATTCTTACAAGGTAAGGACTAGGCTGAACTCTTAGGTTTAAAGGATAAAAGGCTAAGCGACATACATAACAAATAAAATCGCACATAAGGACAAATAAAGGCTCATAGATCCCTGCACAAGCGAACACGTAATTAGCACGTCTCAAACACATTCAAGGTCTCAAAGATAGAAGTTTTGAAAAGGGATAGGTAACAGTAGTTAAGTTAATGAAAGATAAAAGAACCATTAAAGCACGGTTTGAAAATGATGTAGTGACAACAGCTTAGCGAGGTGCAAGACAACTAAAATAGCAAGGTTCTGGGCAGAGATGGGAACCCACGTTTTGAAAACATAAAAATCAGAAACTCGGTGAGGGTAAATAGATGCACAATTTTAAAATTATTTCCAGAAAGAACGGGATTTTTAATAAAAATATAGTGAACATTGGAGAGTCAAAGCAAGAATGAGAGTGGCAGAGTTCAAAATTAAAAGAGGCTGGTTAGTCTTAGACTGGTAACAACATGATTAATCGATTCTTAGTAGGCCTAACGTTGCCTAGGCATAGTATGCATTGCCTAATTATCTTAACGGAAAAGGGCCTAAAATGCCCCTGAACTATCCGTTTTGGTACAATAATGCCCTCCATCCACCTATTGGGCCAAATATGCCCTTCCGTTAATATTTTTGGCTCACAAATGCCCCTTGAGATAACAGAGGGACATGTTTCATCGTCCTATTAGCCCATTCTAAATATTTCTTAATTAATTAAAAACACTCATTCTTCATACCTGAAAAATAATTTTCGAAAGCAATTTTTCTAGAAAAATGATTTTACTAAGAACTGAAGAAAAAAAAGAATTTATTTTCAGTTTTTACAAAAAAAATAGATTTTTTTTACTAGAACAATGCTTTTGTAAAAATAAAAATGAAATCTGAAAAGCAATTTTCTAAAACAATATTTTTGTAAAAACTGGAAAAAAGGAGATATTTTTTGCTAAAAACTGAAAAATGAAAATAAAATCAAGTTTTTAGAATAATATTTCTTTAAAAAACTGGAAAAAGAAATATTTTTAAAGAAATCCAGTTTTTAAATAAATATTTTTCTTAAAACTGGATTTTTTATTGATTAAATGTGACACTTATTATGAAATTGTTAAAATTCAAGGCCGGTGTTGGTGCATTTGGTACGACAGATTACATTTTTCAGAAAATATTTTCACATAATAAATTAATTTTTGAAAAATAAAAAAAGTTCATGATAACGTTCTTTAATTTATTACTTGTTTTGTGAGTAAAAAATAATTTGTAGAAAAATATTTTCTTAAACCGATGATACAGTTAGCAAAAAAAGAGTGTTTGTATGAGATTTTTGAGTATTAAAATTTTTTGTACTGATATAGTCTAATTGTAATAGGAATAATGATATAAAATCAAGAATCAAAGAAATAACTTTTATAATCAAGTAAGAGAAGTCATTTTTCGTAGATGCCAACCAAATATAAAAATGTTTTATACAAACACTCTTTCCCTTTACAAAGTTCATGAAAACTGAAAAAAGAAATATTTTAAAGAAATCTAGTTTTTTAAAGAAATATTTTACTAAAAACTAGTTTTTTTTTTGTTGATTTTTTCATTTTTTAGCAAAACAAATCTATTTTTTTGTAAAAACTGAAAATTAATTCCATTTTTTTTCTTCAGTTTTTAGTTAAAAAAAGTTTAAGAAAAATTGCTTTAGAAATTTATTTATCGAGTATGAATAATGAGTCTTTTTAATTAATTAAGAAATATTTAGAATGGGCTAATAGGATGATGACACGTGTCCCTCCGTTAACTCAAAGGGCATTTGTGAGCCAAAAACATTAACGGAATGACATATTTGGCCCAATAGGTATATTGAGGGCATTATTGTACCAAAACGGATAGTCCAGGGGCATTTTAGGCCCTTTTTCGTTATCTTAAAGGGTGAACATGCATATTTGATCCTTTTTTTAAGTTTTAAAAGACGTACACAAACAGTTAACCATACTTCATTTATTATATTAAGCATGCTAATGAGGAGTTTGACAATTGCAACTTAGACAAGTATAATACCCTAAATAATAGGATGTCTAATGCAAATAGGAGTTCCTAAAACATGATTTCTAAATGCTAATAAGAATGCAACAATAGTTATTTGCTTATTACAATTATTTGTTTCTTTTTAACTGATCATGGTTACAATATGAGCATAATAACATGCTAAAAATAAAGAACCTAAAGTAGGATCTCCAATGAATGAGATGCAAGTCCTATATAGGTTATTTATTGTGCAGATAAGTAAATAAAATCCTATAAGCATATTTTCTACCCATTACTTAAACTAAAAATGCATAACCCCCTTCTCCCGATTCACTATTCAGCCCACAATCATTAGTTTACAAATTATTACAAACAAACAATAGTTGAATTACAGTAATAAAGAACAAAATAAGAAGTTATTCTATATGGAGCTTTCAATCAGGCCCAATCTTCCAACCTCATTCCTTTCGAGTTTCACAGCCTTTGCCATGGTCTGGGTGTTGCAAAGCTCCCTAAGGCCCCGTTGAATCCCTGACCAATACCAGCACCAAGACACTTAGCAGAATGTTGAAGAAGTGTAGTGTAGGATTACCAGCCTTGTGTGTCAAAGTTCAGTGAGTACTGAGAGGTACCCAAAGAAATACTTACACGAAGGGGGTAGAACCTAATCTCTAAGAGTAGTGTGAAGTACAGGAAAGAGAGGTAAGTTGGTAGTTTAAAGAGTTTGTAAAAAAGAGAGTTCAAAAGTTGGACACAAGGGTAATGGGCAAATGGGACAAACATATCACGTGCGAATTCACAAACTCAAAAGAGTTTTAAGAGACCTTGAGATAGTCGAATTTAGACACACAACATGTAGTAATAGGATATAGTCATAACAACTAAATAGCTGTCATGAGCATGCAAGTTTCAACAGGCAAACCAGGAATCAATCACATGTAGTACAATAGAAGAATAAGTAGAAAACAATTAGGAATAGAACACACTGAAGTAGTAATAACAAAATTCGCTTGGAACATGGAATTTAATTAGGGCATACCAGCCACAAAGAGGGTACAACAGAATGCAAGACCCAAGTATAAGCACAATATTAGCCTTGGCTTATAGCCGACTAATAATAGTTAGGAGCAAGGAGAAACAGCAGAGCAAAAAAAAAAAAGTAACATAAGAGAGAGAGTAATGCTATTACTACGTGTGAGTATTTGTGATATGCATTGTATTGGTGTCACATGCAAAAAAAATTGGGGGGGGGGGGCATCGTATATTACTGAATACGAGTAAACAAACAAGGTAGAAGTCCCTAATTAAGGAAATATCATCAATCATAATCAAATCAGTATATGAACTCCCCTTTAATTAATGAATCAATGTCAAATGGTAATAAGAAGTTATGTGAAAGGAAAGATATCACAAAACATGGTATGATCACATAAGAAAATAGAATAGCATAATATATGCAATATAGACTAGGTACATGATACCCTAATTGGGGAAATAGGTCAGGCAAATCAATCAACATATTTGTGCACACATATTGGGCAAAATACCACTTTAATTCTAGAAAATAGTTTTCAAAATATTGAACGATATTGAAAACTGAGGAGATCAGTATTAATCGAGGAGAGTATCAGACAAACTAAGGAAGCAGTTCGAAATCAGCACCAAACTATATGGAAAATACGCATAATCACAATTTTAAGGCAAGTATCACATCATCAAAGTAGGATTGTAAGAATCAGTATAAAATCACCAAGTAAACTATCAGAAAAACCTTAAACAAAGAACACAAAATGGTAAAGCAACAAAATTAAAGCAAAGAGAACGTGTAACGACCTGGCCGGTCATTTTAGAAAATTTTGTCCCAATCCCCAATTTAACTGTTCCCCTAAGTTCATTTCTGCTATTGTGGTTTGCCGGGAGAGTCGGTTCTGAAATTTGGAGTATTTTGGGACACTTAGTCCCTAAATGAGAGCTTTAAAGTTAGAAAATGGTCCTGTAGCCGGAACAGTGGTAAGACGACCTCGAAACTGAAATCTGATGGTTCCATTAGCTCCGTGAGGTGATTTTAAAGTTGGGAGCGTGTTCGGAATGTGTTTTGGAGGTCCGTAGCTCAATTAGGCTTGAAATGCCGAAGTTTGAAATTTTGGCGAATCCGAACGATAGGTGAGATTTTGATCCGGGGGTTAGAATGGAATTCCGGCAATTTCTGTAGCTTTGTTATATGATTTTGGATATGTCCGCAAATTTTCAGGTCATTCGGATGTCGTTCGGTCAGGTTTTAGATCGGATGTGCAATTTGGAAAGTTTTAAGAAATTTAGGCTTGAATTTGATGTGAATTATGGGTTTTGATGTTGTTAGATGTGTTTTTATGATTGGAACAAGTTCGTATCGTATTTTAGAGTATTTTGGTAGTTTTCGTTGGGGTCCCGGGAGCCTCGGGATGAATTCGGGGGTCCAAACGGACCAATTTGTGCCAAAGGCACTGCTGTTTCTGCTGCAATAATTGCAGAGCAATTTTGCTCTCCGCGATCGCGTAGATAACCATGCGATCGCGTAAGGTGTGGTGGTAATGCATCGTGATCGCGATGCCTAGGATGCGATCGCATAAGTTTGGAAGTTGAAGTATCGCGATCGCGTGAGGTAGTATGCGATCGCGTAAGGTATTTGGGTGGAAGCAGTGCGATCGTGTGGCGCATGTCGCGATCGCGTAGGGTAGTTTGGGGAGCTGGCCGAGTTTGTTCTTCGCGATCGCGTTCGTATCATTGCGATCGCGTAGGGTCACTAAGTTGTTCACTGCGATCGCGTCCAAGCCCACGCGATCGTGTAGAAGAAAAATAGGCCGCCCAGGATTTGTGAATATCGAACGCACGCCCAGTGCTGCAATCACGTAGAGTTAATTGGCCTGGCAGTGACTTTAAGTCCAGAAACATTTCAGACGCGGCCTAATACACAAAAACGCCATTGTTGAGCTTCAAGAGAGGAAATTGAATGGGAAACGCTGGGATATCATCGGGAAATCATCGGGGGTAAGTTTCTTGACCTTAATTCGTTAGTTTATCATGAAATCCGTGATTATTTCACTGAAAATGGAAGATTAAAGGTGGGTTTGAGCCCTACGCCTAAATTTTAGAAAACCTTTGATTTGAATGGGC
Source organism: Nicotiana noctiflora (assembly GCA_032618575.1). NCBI lineage: Eukaryota > Viridiplantae > Streptophyta > Magnoliopsida > Solanales > Solanaceae > Nicotiana > Nicotiana noctiflora. Next base: position 118,301 of record JASVEL010001633.1, read on the forward strand.
AAACGGAGTCCGATTTCGATAAATTTTATATGCACGGACTCGTATTGAGATAAGGAACCCGAATATATAACTTTCGTGATTTTTCGATAAGCGTACCGAAAGTCGAGTTTTGGAAACTTGTGGGTTTTGGTGTATTTTGAGTTGTTTTGATTGGGTAATGCCCAATTGGCCTATTTTGATGTGATTCTATTGATTTTTATGACATACTACACCTGTGGAGGCCGACGTTCGCGGCAAGAGGGTTGTTTCTTAGCTGTTTTGTACCAGAGTTGAGGTAAGTGGCTTGTCTAACCTCGTGTGGGGGAACTTTCACCCCTAGGATATTATATGGTAGCTTAAATGCCTTGTACGCGAGGTGACGGGCATGTACATGCGCTGGTTGTTGAACACATACTTTACTTGAATTGTCCGATTTGTGATATTCCTGCTCTTAGCCGATTAAATCGTTACTTTACCCGGTATTAGTTAGAAAAGCATGATTAGCTAGGATTCAACATGTCTAATTGCCTAGTTGACTTACTTGGACTTTTTGATAAATTGTTGGCACTAGTTTTGGAGAGTTTGTAGTTAAACGTATTATGTTCTCTCTGTGTGTTTTCTTCATTTGATGTGTTGGTAGACTGCGGGTTAAATTCCCGGAGATCCCAGGGCTGTGGGTTTGATTCCCAAAGACCCGGAGTGATATTGTTTGTGGACTGCGGGTTCGATTCCCGGAGATCCTAATGTTATTGAGATATGTACTGCGGGTTCGATTCCCGGAGAATCCTGATGTTATTGAGATAAGGACTGCGGGTTCAATTCCCGGAGAATCCTGATGTTATTGAGATATGGACTGCGGGTTCGATTCCCGGAGATCCTGATGTTAATGAGATATGGACTACGGGTTCGATTCCCGGAGATCCTGATGTTATTGAGATATGGACTGCGGGTTCGCTTCCTGGAGATCCCGAGCTATTGATATATTATTGAGATGTGGACTGCGGGTTTGATTCCCGGAGATCATGAGATTTTATTAAGACATGGGTTGCGGGTTCGATTCCCGGAGACCCAGGGGTATTGTTAATGGGACTGTGGGTTCAATTCCCACAGGTCCTGGACTTGTTAATTGAGTTGTTACTTGTTGTTAGTTTAATTGTAGACGGTTACAATAATTCATTTTATTGTTGTTATTTCGGGATTATTATCATTTAAACTGCTTATTATTGTTATTACCATTTTGTAACTGTTTTCTCTCAGTAGGGCCCCGACCTTCCTCGTCACTACTCCATCGAGGTTAGGCTTGGCACTTACTGAGTACCGCCGTGGTGTACTCATGCTACTCTTCTGCACACCTTTTTTGTGCAGATCCAGGTACATCAGGACAGGTTCATACCAGGTGATTCGGTAGCGCTTTGGGGAGACCTTGAGGTATTTTCTGCTACGTCCGCAGATCCGGAGGCCTTCCTTCTATTCTGATAGTACTAGTAGATATTTTTCCTTCACTTCGTTGTTAGATACTCTTTATACATAGAGCCACAATTATATATTCTCTTTTAGTCTGTGTTACTCGTGGTGTTTCATACAGTGTGTTTGGCGGATGTATGTGCCAAACGACATGGATTGCATTTCTTTTTATGCTATTTTTCCGCTATTCCTTATTTAAATGTTCATAACTTGTATATTACGCAACGTGTTAGGCTGACCTAATCGTGGGGACTGGGTGCCATCATGACAGGTTCACGATTGGTGAACTAGGGTCGTGACAAGTTGGTATCAAAGCTCTAGGTTCATAGGAGTCACGGGACACGGACCGGTTACTTAGAGTCTCGTTGATCAATACGGAGACGTCTGTATTTATCTACGAGGGGCTATGTAACTATTTATGAAACTCTTCATTTCTTTTGGATTCCTTGTCGTGCGACATTTTTGGCACCTTTTTCCATTCTCTCACAGATGGTGAGGGCACGTGCTACTCGCAACGATCAGGTACCCGCGCCCTCTATTGCCGCTGTCAGAGGCCTGGGCCGAGGTAGAGGACGAAGACGCGCCTGAGGTGCAGCCACAGCACCCGCGCGTGTTGCCGCTGAGGTGCCACTGGTAGACTAGGTTGGAGCGCAGGCACCTGCTACACCGACTGCAGCTGCCACTACTCCAGCACTCCAGGACACCCTGGCCCAATTGATGAGTATGTATACCACTTTAGCTCAGGCAGGACTGCTTCCTCTCGTCGCAGCTACATCCCAGGCCGGGGAAGGGGCCTAGACTCCCGCAGCCGTTACACCTGAGCAGCGTGTGCCAGTGGGATAGGTTCCAGAGATTTTGGTTATGCCTCATGTCGCCCCAGCACAGCCCGGAGGTGAGCCAGCTGCCGCTGAGGAAGAGCAGCGTAGATTGGAGAGGTTCAAGAAATATTACCCTCCAGTGTTCAGTGGGTTGGCTTCAGATGATGCATTGGGTTTTCTGGAGGAGTGTCATTGTATTCTTCGTACTATAGGGATTGTGGAAACCAGCGGGATTTCTTTCACTGCTTTTCAGTTTTGTGGGGCCGCTTACGATTGGTGGCGCACGTACGAGTTGGATAGTCCAGAGGAGTCTGCTTCATTGACCTGGACTCAGTTTTCAGATCTGTTTTTGAGGGAGTTTGTTCCCCAGAGCCTTAGTGATTCTTGGTGCTCGGAGTTAGAGCGGTTGCGACAGGACTCCTTGTCAGTATCGGAGTACGCTATCAGTTTCACCCGTCTTGCCAGGCATGCACCGGCCTTGGTAGCCACAGTCCGGGAGAGGGTGCGAGGATTTATTGAGGGCCTGATTCCGCCGATTCGATCCAGCATGGCCAGAGAGTTGGAGACGGATATATCTTATCAGCAGGCCGTGAGCATTGCCAGGAGGATTGAGAGTATGCTCCATAGAGAGCGAGGAGAGAGGGAGGCTAAGAGGTCTCGTGAGTCGAGCCATTTCTCCGGTGCCCGCACTTCAACAGTCGGTCATTTTGGCAAGGGTTATTCCGGTCGTCCAGTTCATTCAGCATTGCCAGCAGCCGGTAGCACTCCAGCTCTTCCAGCAGCCGGTAGCAGTCCAGCTCTTCCAGCACCATAGGAGCCCTATTATGTTTCCCCAGTTTCCAGTGCACCTCCTGCGTAGGGTCCTTCCAGGGGTCAGACTAGTGGGGGTGAGGTCGGTCAGTCACAACCACCGCGTCCTCCCAGAGCTTGCTTTGAGTCCGGGGATACTCGCCATCTGGTTAGGGAGTGCCCCAGGCATAGGAGGGGAGCGCCTTGTCAGTCTTTGCAGCCTCAGCGTGGTTCTCAAGGCCAGCAGGCTATCATCCCAGCTCCAGCTGCCACTCCACCTGCCCAGCCAGCCAGGGGCGGGGGTCAGGGTGCTAGAGGCCGCCCTCGAGAGGGGGGACAGGCCAGATTCTATGCTATTCCTGATCGCGATGCGGCTGTTGCATCTGATTCTGTTATCACAGGTATTATTCTGGTTAGTCACAGGGAGGCATCGGTTCTATTCGACCCTGGTTCCACTTTTTCATATGTGTCTTCTTACTTTGCTTCTCATCCGGGTGTGCCTCGGGATTCTTTGAGTGCCCCCATTTATGTTTCCACTCCGGTGGGTGATTCTTTGGCTGTGGACCGTGTATATCGGTCGTGTTTGGTTACCATTTGTGGTTTTGAGACCAGAGCGGATCCATTATTGCTCGGGATGGTTGATTTTGATATTATTCTAGGCATGGACTGGTTGTTGCCCCATTATGCTATTCTTGATTGTCACGCCAAGATCGTGACGCTGGCTATGCCAGGCATTCCACGTATTGAGTGGAGTGGTACTCTAGATCACACCCCTAGCCGTGTTATTTCTTTTCTCAAAGCTCAGCGTATGGTTGAGAAGGGGTGTGCTGCTTATCTAGCCTATGTGCGGGATGTTAGTATTGACACTCCCTCTATTGATTCTGTTCATGTGGTAAGTGACTTTGCTGATGTATTTCCAGCTGATCTTCCGGGCGTGCCGCCCGACAGAGATATTGACTTTGTTATTGATTTGTTGCCGGGCACTCGGCCCATTTCTATTCCACCGTACCGTATGGCTCCTCCTGAGTTGAAGGAGTTTGAAGGATCAGTTACAGGAATTATTGGGTAAGGGTTTCATTCGACCCAGTGTTTCGCCTTGGGGTGCTCTGTGTTGTTTGTGAAGAAGAAGGACAGTTCTATGCGTATGTGTATTGACTATCGTCAGCTGAACAAGCTTACAGTAAAGAACCGGTATCCTTTGGCTCGCATTGATGATTTGTTTGACCAGCTACAGGGCGTACATGTGTTTTCTAAGATTGATTTGCGCTCTAGGTATCATCAGCTGAAGATTCGGGAGCCAGATATCCCGAAGACTGCCTTCAGGACTCGGTATGGCCATTATAAGTTCCTCGTGATGTCTTTTGGGCTGACTAATGCCCCAGCAGCCTTTATGCATTTGATGCACAGTGTGTTCAGGCCTTATCTGGACTCATTCGTGATTGTTTTCATTGATGATATTCTAGTATATTCCCGGAGTCGGGAAGAGGACGAGCAGCATTTGAGGATAGTGCTTCAGATTCTGAGGGAGAAGCAGCTTTATGCCAAGTTCTCTAAATGTGAATTCTAGTTGAGTTCGGTGGCATTTTTGGGCCACGTGGTGTCGAGTGATGGTATTCGAGTAGATTCGAGGAAGGTGGAGGCCGTGCAGAGTTGGCCCAAACCCTCCTCCGCTACTGAGATTCGCAGTTTCCTTGGTTTGGCGGGCTATTACCGTCGTTTCGTAGAGGGGTTCTCTTCGATTGCAGCGCCTATGACCAGATTGACCCAACAGGGTGCCCTTTTTCAGTGGACAGACGTGTGTGAGGCGAGCTTTTAGAAGCTCAAGACAGCTTTGACTTCGGCCCCTATATTGATGTTGCCTACAGGTTCGGGGTCCTATATAGTATATTTTGATGCCTCACGAGTTGGGATCGGTGCAATATTGATGCAGGACGGTAGGGTGATTGCCTATGCGTCCAGACAACTGAAGGTGCATGAGAAGAACTATCCTGTTCACGATTTGGAGCTAGTTGTAATTGTTCACGCCTTGAATATTTGGCGTCATCACTTTTATGGGGTTCCTTGTGAGATTTACACTGATCACCGGAGCTTACAACACTTGCTTAAGTAGAAGGACCTGAATATGCGTCAGAGGAGATGGTTGGAGCTATTGAAGGACTACGATATTACTATTCTCTATCATCCGGGCAAGGCTAATGTGGTTGTCGATGCCTTGAGTCGCCGGGCGGAGAGTTTGGGGAGTTTGGCATATCTACCAGCTTCGGAGAGGCCTATGGCGATGGATGTTCAGGCTTTAGCCAGGCAGTTTGTTAGATTGGATCTTTCGGAGCCTAGCTAGGTTTTGGCTTGTGTGGTTTCTCGGTCTTCTCTATTTGACCGCATCAAGGAGTGTCAGTTTGACGACCCTCATCTGCTTGTCCTTCAGGATAGAGTTCGGCGTGGTGATGCTCGAGATGTTACCATTGGGGATGATGGAGTTATGAGGATGCAGGGGCATATCTGTGTGCCCAATGTAGATGATCTTGGAGAGCTGATTATAGTAGAGGCCCATAGTTCGCGGTATTCCATCCATCCGGGTGCCGCGAAGATGTATCAGGACTTGAGACAGCATTACTAGTGGAGGCGGATGAAGAGAGATATCGTTGATTATGTTTCTAGATGCCTCAACTGCCAGCAGGTGAAGTATGAGCATCAGCGTCCGGGTGGATTGATGTAGCAGATGGAGATTCCAAAGTGTAAATGGGAGCGCATTACCATGGACTTAGTATCTGGACTTCCACGGACTGTAAGGAAGTTTGATTCCATTCGGTCATTGTGGATCGGCTGACCAAGTCCGCCCATTTCATACCGGTGAGCACTACTTATTCATCGGAGCGATTGGCGGAGATCTATATCAGAGAGATAGTTCGGCTGCATGGTATTCCAGTTTCTATCATTTCAGATAGAGGCACTCAGTTCACTTTACGGTTTTGGAGAGCCGTACAGCAGGAGTTAGGTACTCGGGTGGAGTTGAGCACAACATTTCACCCCCAGAATGATGGGCAGTCCGAGCGCACTCTTCAGATTTTAGAGGATATGCTCCGTGCATGCGTGATTGAGTTTAGAGGTTCATGGGATCACTTCTTGCCACTGGCGGAGTTTGCTTACAACAACAGCTACCAGTCTAGTATTCAGATGGCACCGTATGAGGCCCTATATGGTAGGAGGTGCAGGTCTCCCGTGGGTTGGTTTGAGCCGGGCGAGGCCAGGTTGCTAGGTACCGATATGGTTCAGGATGCTATGGACAAGGTCAAGGTGATTCAGGACAGACTTCGTGCAGCCCAGTCTACACAGAAGAGTTATGCGGACAAGTAGGTTCGCGATGTGGCTTTTATGGTCGGCGAGCGGGTTCTACTTCGAGTCTCGCCCATGAAGGGCGTTATGAGGTTTGGAAAGAAAGGGAAGCCTGAGTCCTAGATTTATTGGCCCTTTTGAGATTTTGAGGCGTGTTAGGGAGGTTGCTTGTGAGTTGGCCTTACCTCCCAGCCTAGCCGGAGTTCATCCCGTATTTCATGTCTCCATGCTCCAGAGATACTATGGTGACCCGTCGCATGTGTTGGACTTCACCTTTGTTCAGCTAGACAAAGATCTGTCTTATGTTGAGGAACCAGTAGCCATTCTAGACAGGCAGGTCAGGAAGCTAAGGTCAAAGAACATCGCTTCGGTAAAGGTTCAATGGCGGGGTCAGCCGGTCGAGGAGGCGCCTTAGGAGACCGAGCAGGATATGCGCAGCCAGTACCCTCATCTTTTCACTACTCCAGGTATGTTTTCTATGCTCGTTCGAGGACGAACGAATCTTTTAAGTGTGGGAAGATGTAACGACCCGGCCGGTCGTTTTAGAAAATTTCGCCCCAATCCCCAATTTAACTGTTCCCCTAAGTTCATTTCTGCTATTGTGGTTTGCCGGGAGAGTCGGTTCTGAAATTTGGAGCATTTTGGGACACTTAGTACCTAAATGAGAGCTCTAAAGTTAGAAAATGGTCCGTAGCCAGAACAGTGGTAAGACGACCTCGGAACGGAAATCTGATGGTTCCATTAGCTCCATTAGGTGATTTCGGGGTTGGAAGCGCGTTCGGAATGTGTTTTGGAGGTCCGTAGCTCAATTAGGCTTGAAATGCCGAAGTTTGAAATTTTGGCGAATCCGAATGATAGGTGAGATTTTGATCCGGGGTCGGAATGGAATTCCGACAATTTCTGTAGCTTCCTTATGTGATTTTGGATATGTCCGCAAATTTTCAGGTCATTCGGATGTCGTTTGGTCGGGTTTTAGATCGGATGTGCAATTTGTAAAGTTTTAAGAAATTTAGGCTTGAATTCGATGTGAATTATGGGTTTTGATATTGTTAGATGTGTTTTTATGATTGGAACAAGTTCGTATCGTGTTTTAGAGTATGTTGGTGGTTTTCGTTGGGGTCCCGGGAGCCTCAGAATGAATTCGGGGGTCCAAACGGACCAATTTGTGCCAAAGGCACTGCTGTTTCTGCTGCAATAATTGTAGAGCAATTTTGCTCTACTCGATTGCGGAGATAACCATGCGATCGCGTAAGGTGTGGTGGTAATGCATCGCGATCGCGATGCCTAGGATGCGATCGCGTAAGTCTGGAAGTTGAAGCATCGCGATCGCGTGAGGTAGTATGCGATCGCGTAAGGTATTTGGTTGGAAGCAGTGCGATCGCGTGGCGCGTGTCACGATCATGTAGGGTAGTTTGGGGAGCCGGCCGAGTTTGTTCTTTGCGATCGCGTTCGTATCATTGTGATCGCTTAGGGTCGCTAAGTTGTTCACTGCGATCGCGTCCAAGCCCACTTGATCGCGTAGAAGAAAAATAGGCCGCCCAGGATTTGTGAATCGCGATCGCGAGCCCAGTGCTGTGATCGCGTAGAGTTAATTGGCCTGGCAGTGACTTTAAGTCCAAAAACATTTCAGACGCGGCCTAATACACAAAAACGCCATTGTTGAGCTCCAAGAGAGGAAATTGAATGGGAAATGCCGGGATATCATCGGGAAATCACCGGGGGTAAGTTTCTTGACCTATTCGTTAGTTTATCATGAAATCCCTGATTATTTCACTGAAAATGGAAGATTAAAGGTGAGTTTGAGCCCTAGGCCTAATATTTAGAAAACCTTTGATTTGAATGGGCAAACAGAGTCCGATTTCGATACATTTTATATGCACGGACTCGTATTGAGATTAGGAACCCGAATATATAATTTTCGTGATTTTTCGATAAGCGTACCGAAAGTCGAGTTTTGGCAACTTGTGGGTTTTGGTGTATTTTGAGTTGTTTTGATTGGGTAATGCCCAATTGGCCTATTTTGATGTGATTCTATTTATTTTTATCAGATACTACACCTGTGGAGGCCGACGTTCGCGGCAAGAGAGTTGTTTCTTAGCGGTTTTGTACCGGAGTTGAGGTAAGTGGCTTGTCTAACCTCGTGTGGGGGAACTTTCACCCCTAGGATATTATGTGGTAGCTTAAATGCATTGTACGCGAGGTGACGGGCGTGTACATGCGCTGGTTGTTGAACACATACTTTACTTGAGTTGTCCGATTTGTGATATTCCTGCTCTTAGCCGATTAAATCGTTACTTTACCCGGTATTTGTTAGAAAAGCATGATTATCTAGGATTCAACATGTCTAATTGCCTAGTTGACTTACTTGGACTTTTTGATAAATTGTTGGCACTAGTTTCGGAGAGTTTGTAGTTAAACGTATTATGTTCTCTCTGTGTGTTTTATTTATTTGATGTGTTGGTGGACTGCGGGTTAAATTCCCGGAGATCCCAGGGCTGTGGGTTTGATTCCCAGAGACCCGGAGTGATGTTGTTTGTGGACTGCGGATTCGATTCCCGGAGATCCTGATGTTATTGAGATATGGACTGTGGGTTTGATTCCCGGAGAATCCTGATGTTATTCAGATAAGGACTGTGGGTTCGATTCCCGGAGAATCCTGATGTTATTGTGTAGGGAACGCGGGTTCGATTCCCGAGATCCTGATTTATTTGTAGGTACAGCGGGTTCGATTCCCAAGATCCTGAGTTATTTGTAGGGATTGTGGGTTCGATTCCCGGAGATCCCGAGCTATTGATATATTATTGAGATGTGGACTGCGGGTTTGATTCCCGGAGATCCTGAGATATTATTAAGACATGGGTTGCGGGTTCGATTCCCGGAGACCCAGGGGTATTGTTAATGGGACTGTGGGTTCAATTCCCACAGGTCCTGGACTTGTTAATTGAGTTTGTTCCTTGTTGTTAGTTTAATTGTAGACGGTTACAGTAATTCATTTTATTGTTGTTATTTCGGGATTATTATCATTTAAACTGCTTATTATTGTTATTACCATTTTGTAACTGTTTTCTCTCAGTAGGGCCCTGACCTTCCTCATCACTGCTCCATCGAGGTTAGGCTTTGAACTTACTGAGTACCGCCGTGGTGTACTCATGCTACTCTTTTGCACACTTTTGTTGTGCAGATCCAGGTACATCAGGACAGGCTCACACCAGGTGATTCAGCAGCGCTTTGGGAGACCTCGAGGTATGATCTGCTACGTCCGCGGATCCGGAGGCCTTCCTTCTATTCTGATAGTACTAGTAGATATTTTTCCTTCACTTCGTTGTTAGATACTCTTTATGCATAGAGCCACAATTGTATATTCTCTTTTAGTCTGTGTTACCCGTGGGATTCCGGATCTTGGTGGTGTTTCATACAGTGTGTTTGACGGATGTATGTGCCAAATAGCACGGATTACATTTCTTTTTATGCTATTTTTCTGCTATTCCTTATTTAAATGTTAATAACTTGTATATTCCGCAACGTGTTAGGCTTACATAGTCGTGGGGACTCGGTGCCATCACGACAGGTTCACGATTGGTGAACTAGGATCGTGACAGAACGAGACTCAGAGAAGAAACCAGAAGAACACACAAACAAGAAACTAATACAAAACACAAACATATAAAGCTAGGGTTTCATCAGACTTGAGAAAAATGTTTAGAAATAGTACGGATAATAAAAAATGAGTACTCAAAATCAAAAAATAAAGTGATTTTAAAAGGGGGTTCAAAAACATTAGTTTTGGAATAAAGGATAAAAATGTTTAAAACATGAGCATTCGTAAAGATCGGGTAGAGAGTAGTTCAAAACATAAAGGCTTGAGTTACAAAATTTCAAAGATACAGATATTTAAGAGGTTTGAGTCGAGGTTAGGGTTTCATAAGAAACCACTAAGAGAAATAAGATAAAACTGGGTGTGAAACTTTAGGAATAATAGGGTTTATAGGATCATTATACCAAAACCCATCATAGAAAGGTCAGAAACAAACCCAGGCAAAGCTTCGATGTCCATCTTACATGGTAAAGGTACTCTTGGAGTCTCAGGGACAGAGGGAACTGGTGAGATAACGCCTTCAAGGCGGCTGGTGGTCGAAAGAGGCGAGGCTGGAGGTGGCCGAAGATATGGTGATGGCCATCAGAGAAGAAACACCCGAAGGTTCTAGAGAGAAGGAGGAGGGGAAGAGACAGATAGAGAAAGAGACGAGTCTCGAGGAGTGAGGGGTCATAGGAGGGTAGGTTAGATTTTAATTAAGAAAAAAGGCCGTTGATCTTATTTGATCAATGGCTCTGAATAATTCGGAGCTGGGCCGAGTTAGATTAGAGATTGGGCTGGGGCGGATTTGGGTTGTATCTTGGGTCAATTGGATTTCATTAAAATCTGATGGGGTAGGCTAAATTAGGGCTAAAATTGCAATAATAAAAGGCTATGGGTTAAATAGCTAATTTTCCTATTTTATTTTATATAAAATAGTTAAAATAATTTTAAGTACAAATTAACAACACCAAGCTAATTAATAATTTATAAATATTAATCTAAAAATACTGAAAATGACCTTATGATTGTAAAACATTGTTAATCGTAATATAAACTATAATTACAGTTATACACAATTTAGCTTAGAAAATACCAAACAAATTTGTAAAAATATATAAAATATTCCTTAATTATATTTTTGGTGCAAATATGAGAATGGAAATAAATTATTCACCAAAAATTATAATCTGTAAATAATTATTGGATTTTGTACTGCTAAAATTGAAAATAAATTAATTTTAAAAATCTTAAAAGTTTGGAAAAAAACACCGAAACTCTTGGGCATGCTTATATATGCATATACATGTTATTTCGAGAGTACTTTAAGAATAAAAAATAAATAGGAAAAAATTGGGTATCAACACATTTCTCACACTATGAAAGTTATAGATCTACTACCGTGGTTGTTGGTTATCGCTATAAGAAAAAGATTTGTCGTGATATTTGAGGAATATCAAAATCGTGATTTATTCAAGTAAGCTTTTATTCTTTCACATAATTGATTCTTGTACTCGTTATTGTTATCTTCTCGTATTATTCTATTACTAGTCTACTACACAAGTTATATTAGTGTATATCTCTTAACTAAATAGTCTCATCACTATTTTACCGAGTTAACATATTTTTTGAGTACATATGGTCAGTTGTACTTATATTGTACTTCTGCACCTTACGTGCAAATTTGGGAATTGGAGTCTCTCTGAACGATGAGAGCTGAAATTAAAGATGTACATGTGTCCCGATTATAACATTTACTTGATCATGGTAGCTCAAACTTTTGCTAATCAATTTATGTACACTTCAAACTGATGACGTAATTATTCATACTCGTTGTTGTAAATTCTAAGTCTTAGAAGCTCACGATTTGTACTACCAGTCCTTGAGTTTTTGTATAGATGTTCCAATAATATTTCAATGTTTTCTGATAAATCTCATTTGGATTGTATTGACTGTTAGTTGGCTTACCTAAGTGAGCAGGTTAGGTACCATCACGACTTGCGAATTTTAGATCGTGACACCCTTCTAAAAATGGTAAAGGCGTTGGATGCTCTTAGTTTGTAAACTCGTTATTTTTGTTGGCTATGGTAAATACTTCACAAGTTTTACCAAAAAAAAAAGTTTCAACTTATATAGTTATTTGTAAGAGTAATTTAATAAAAAAAAAAATTTGACTAATGAAAAATATATTAAAAGAATTATCACAACCAAATCGGAATAAGGGAAATAAGCATAATATTACAATTATGAATTCCTGAATGCAAGTCTCCAAAATTATATCTATATTACATTTTAAAAGGGAAAGAACCCCCGCTTATTCTAAAACTCGACAAGAAGAAGAGATAGTTGTTACTGGAAGTCATGTGAAATCAAAATTATACTTACTTCGAGCGAATTCTTTTGGTATTATTATCATGGATAAAAAGAAAAAAAAAAGATAACATATTATAATTTTATTTCAACAATTAAAAAGGTTACCTCGTACAATTTTAATTCAACTTTCTTTTGAATCTCACTACTCGATTTTTCTTTATTCTACTGTAACGACCAGACCGGTCATTTTTGAAAATTATGCCCCGATCCCCAATCTAACTATTTCCCTAAGTTCATCTCTGTTATTGTAGTTCGCCGGGAGGTTCGGTTATAGAATTTGAAGCGTTTTGGGACACTTAGTCCCTAAATGAGAGCCTTATAGTTGAAAAATGTCCCGTATTTGAAATAGCATTAAGACGACCTCGGAATGGAAATTCGATGGTTCCATTCGCTCCGTTAGGTGATTTTGGGGTTGGGAGCGCGTTCGGAATGTATTTTGGAGGTCCGTAGCTCAATTAGGCTTGAAATGCCGAAGTTTGAAATTTTGGCGAATCCGAACGATAGGTGAGATTTTGATCCGGGGGTCGGAATGGAATTCCGGCAATTTCTGTAGCTTCGTTATGTGATTTTGGATATGTCCGCAAATTTTCAGGTCATTCGGACGTCGTTTGGTCGGGTTTTTGATTAAATGCGTGTTTTGGAAGTTTTAGAAGAACTTAAGCTTGAATTCGATGTAATTTGATGGTATTGGCGTTGTTTGATGCATGTCGATGATTGGAACAAGTTTGCATGATGTTTTAGGAGGTGTTAGTATTTTTGGTTGAGGTCCCGGGGCCTCGGGGTGATTTCGGATGGTTAACGGGAACTTTTGAAGTTGGAAAACTTCATAATAGGCGAAGATGTAAATGAGTGTGCACAAGACCTCACTTTATACGATCATATCTCCCGTTATATAAATAGTTGTGTGAGCTACAACCTATCAAATTAAAGCCCTTTGAGTCTAGTTTCCAATGCGATAAACCGTTCGTCATTTGGAGGTGTATACAGAAAGTTATGACCATTTTTCTGGGCATGTGTCAGTAGCGCGGCCTTAGCACGGGAGCGCTAGTAGCCCGCGCTAATGGATTATTTTCTGCCTCAACCCGCGCTAATTAGCGCGGACGCGCTAGTAGCAGGCCCCTAAATACCCCAAGACCGGGTATAGAGAGTTCCAAAGTCATTTTTGGGGCAAGGGCTTGCTCTCTCAAGAGGAATCCGTCCTACTCTTCATTTCTATGATCCAAGGTAAGATTTTTGGAGTATTTTGAGTTGATTACTACTCCTAAACACTTATATTAACATGGATTAATCTTGAAAATCTTTATATTTTCAAGAAATTCCTTCAAGAGCTCAAAATGGGGTTTTTGCAATATTTTTTCCAAAAGGTAAATCCTACACCTTAGACTTATATATATATATGGATATATTAAGGGAATATGAGTATGAATCAAGTATTACAACTTATGGCATGGTAATTGGAAGTCATAAATTCCCAATATAAATACATGAACATGGTAGGGATTGAAAGGTGTTTATTTGATGGAATTTTGTTGGTTGGGTGTGAATGGATGGTCATACATGTGTATTTGGAAGTTATAAATTGGTTAGGAATGATGGTGAGATGAATTGTTGGTTAATGGTGATAGTTGGAAGAACCAATACTATAGTTATGAGGTGAAAATAACCATGCCTACAAGGTGTTTGATAATATGCCTAAATGGCATAAGTTATGGAATTTATGATCAATATTGGCCTATTGAATGTTGAATTGTAGATTGAAGTTACATAACTATATTGGATCATCGTAGTATCATTAAGGGGCGAATTTCGGATATGTATGGCTAAAAATGCCGTCTTTTAGAAATCGAGCTTCATCGATGTTTGTATGATCTTGGTCATTTTTCATAAATTTTCGTATTAGCTTAGAATTTAATTGTAGAATAAATTACTTGAATTATTATTTACAATATGCAATTTATTTGGATAGAGTTGAGTCACTCGGAGTCGGATACTCGTGGCAACGGAGTCGTTTCTTAGCGGTTTTGTACCGGAATTGAGGTAAGTGACTTGTCTAACCTTGCGTGGGGGAACTTTCTCCCCTAGGATATTATGTGTTGATTTAGAGCCTTGTACGCGAGGTGACGGGCGTGTACATGCGCAGATTGTTGGAAAAACCACCTTTCTTGAACTGCTCAAATTGTCATATTCTTTTTATTTAATTGATTACATTGTAATACTTACCTGATATTCGTTAGAAAAGTATGATTAGATAGGATTATCCGTCTAAGTGCCTACTTGTCTAACTTGAACTTCTTGAACTTGTCGATGCTGGTTTGGTGTAAATTGTAGTTATTTGTTACATATTCCTCTGTGCTTTTCCTCTTACTGATTGTGTTTGCGTTTGTGGACTGCAGGTTCAATTCTCGGAGATCCTGAGTTATTGGTAGGGACTGCGGGTTCAATTCCCGGAGATCCCAGGGCTGTGGGTTCGATTCCTAGAAACCCATAGTGATATTGTTGTGGACTGCGGATTCGATTCCCGGAGATCCTGAGATTTATTGAGATGTGGACTGCGGGTTCGATTCCCGGAGATCCCGAGATTTATTGAGATGTGGACTGCGGGTTCGATTCCCGGAGATCCTGAGATTTATTGAGATGTGGACTGCGGCGGGTTCGATTCCCGGAGATCCTGAGATTTATTGAGATGTGGACTGCGGGTTCGATTCCCGGAGGTCATGAGATTTATTGAGATGTGGACTGCGGGTTCGATTCCCGGAGATCCTGAGATTTATTGAGATGTGGACTGCGGGTTCGATTCCCGGAGATCTTGAGATTTATTGAGACATGGGCTGCGGGTTCGATTCCCGGAGACCCATGGGTACTGTCAATGGGACTGTGGATTCAATTCCCACAGGTCCTGGACTTGTTAATTGAGTTTGTTACTTGTTGTTAGTTTCAATTGTAGACGGTTGCAGTAATCATTTATTGTTGTTATTTCGGAATAATTATCATTTAAACTGCTTATTATTGTAACTATCATTTTTGTAATTGTTTTCTCTCAGTAGGGCCCTAACCTTCCTCGTCACTACTCCATCGAGGTTAGGCTTGGCACTTACTGAGTACCACCGTGGTGTACTCATGCTACTCTTCTGCACACTTTTGTTGTGCAGATCCGGGTACATCAGAGGAGGCTCGTACTAGGTGATTCCGCAGCTTTCTGGGAGACTTCGAGGTATGATCTGCTACGTCCGCGGATCCGGAGGCTTTCCTTCTATTCTGATAGTATTAGTTGATATTTTTCCTTCATTTCGTTGTTAGATACTCTTTACACATAGAGCCACAGTTGTATATTCTCTTTTAGTATGTGTTACCCGTGGGATTCCGGATCTTGGTAGCGTTTTATTCAGTGTGTTGACGAATGTATGTGCCAAGTGGCACCGATTACATATATTTTTATGCTATTTTTCTGCTGTCTCTTATTTAAGTGTTCATAGCTTGTATATTCCGCAATGTTTTAGGCTTACCTAGTCATGGGGACTGGGTGCCATCACGACATGTTCACAATTGGTGAACTAAGGTCGTGACATCTACCTTTTCTTGTTCATCAACTTTAAATTTTCAAGTTAGCTTACGAATCAAAACATGAGTAGATATCTTTAAAATTATATCTTTATACACAGATAGAATGCCTTCTTAATCTAAACTCGACAAGAATTTTGAGATCACCATTATTATTAACAATTCCATAATGCATTAATAAAATTCACAAGGAGTCAAATTTATACTTACATCGAGAAAGTCATGGTTTTGTTAGGATGACAGAGAAAAAGAGCAAGAAGCAAAAATTTATGATTTAATTTACAGAACTAAAAAGATTACACCATACAATTTTATATCTCACTTTTCGCTTTTCTTTAATTCTTGTTACTCGATTTTCCATTAATCAAACTTTTTAAATTAATTCTAAATCTTCATTTTAGGTTTGACCCTTATTACTGAAATTTTATTTATCTTATTTAAAAAATGAAGGGGTTCTGTTTTCTAAGCCTCAATATGAGGAAATCTAGATGCTGCTAACTAATTTTCAATATTAGTGTTCAATTTCTGACAAAAATACTTTGGTAAATATAGGACTTCAAAAATTTTATTTATACTCTTGTCTTTTTCACTTTTAATGACATGATCAATGTTATATGACTGCATCTATTTTATTTTAAATTACCTCCGAACGTTGGTTGCAAAATACAAAAATGAGACAAGAAGTAAACATATAAAACAGATAGATGAAATTTTAGTAGAAATTTTTATCATTGTAATTCAAAGAAAGTATTAACAAAGATATTCACAAATACAAATAGCGTCAGGCAACATTGGATCTTCTACGCAAGATGCAGCAACTAATGAATCTTCATGTAACTCATTGCATCTATCATCACAATCTTTATCCACCAAACATCTACAGTCTTAAGCGCATCCGTGCATGTTGCCTGACCAAACAATTCATGCACTAACGGGTGATCTCTGGCAATTGCTAAGTTGACTATAGATAGATATGTGATTATAAGGATGAAACAACAAGAGACTGAAACTTTTGCCATAATTGATTACAATTATACTTTTGAGAGAAAGTTATGAATTTCCTTTGGAATGGTTGCAATATATAGGAGTCTAACTTGTCATTTCGGGCCACAAGCACGGAACTCTCATCAATCATAATAAAATTAGTATATGGACTCCTTTAATTAATGAATCAATGTCAAATGGTAATAAGAAGATATGTAAAAGGAAAGACATCACAAAGCATGGTATGATCACATAAGAAAACAGAATAACATAATGTATGCAATATAGACTAGGTACATGATACCCTAATTGGGGAAATAGGTCAGGCAAATCAATCAATATATTTGTGCACACATATTGGGCAAAATACCACTTTAATTCTGGAAAGTAGTTTTCAAAATAATGAACGAGATTGAAAACTTTGGAGATCAGTATTAATTGTCACGACCCCAATCCCGGTCGTGATGGTGCCCAACACAACTGCTAGGCAAGCCCGACCATTTACACTCTCATCCAGAGCATGAAGCTCTAATCAATTACCTGAACATTTATGTCAACAATAAAGCATAACTGTATAACCACCCCAGAGATCTAGGGTCACGAGTCTGGAGCCTCTAAACAAGATCGGATAACAATATATAATCCAAATACTAAAGTCTGAATAATTGATATACAAAGGAAAACTGGAATAAGAAGAGAAGCCAGGTCCTGCGAACGCCGGCAGCTACCTCAGCAACTTGATATGACTCTGTAAAAGCTAGATTGCTCGTCTACTTCTCCTGAGTACCTGAACCCGCACACAAAGGTGCGGGGAGTAGGGGTGAGTACTAAGTACTCAGTGAGTAATAAATATATACAAGTAACTGAAAGTAAGAAATCCACAGTGTGAACACATAATGAAGCTAAACTACACTCTGATTCCTTCTACGAACTAGCATCAACAGTACAATATAGCTACCACAGAATAACTTAACAAATAAAGATGCAATGCAATGCACATAACCGCTACGGCGTGTAGCCCGCATTTAACGTCGACGGCGCTCACTGGGGGTGTGTACAGACTCCGGAGGGGCTCCTACAGCCCAAGCGCAATACTGCTGCGGCGTGCAGCCCGATCCTCATATCAACCGCTGCGGCGTGCAGCCCGATCCTCATATAAACCGCTGCGGCGTGCAGCCCGATCCATCCTCAGTCCACATAAATCAGATAAGTCACAAAAATAGTTCATTTTTCTTAATTCCAGTTCCCAGTTCATAATTTATGAAAAGTACTTTAACTTTTATTTAATTTGCAAAAATCGGTGACTTAACATTTCAATAGTGTGATTTCAAATTCCAGGACTGATATCAATGATTAAGCAAGTATAGCTATCACATAAATACTATCCCCTAGGGATACTACAGGTCGGCACAAGGCCCCAAACAAGGCTTATAGCCCACAAATATGTCAAACACAACGTATTTCCATCACTAATAGCATATTTTCCATATCCGGGATGAACCAAGTCTCAATCCCCAGTCACAATCAGTCCCGCACCTGCCACGGGGTGCGAGCCACGCCCTACTAGCGTCACAATGTGCTAAGCCGGGGTTTCGAACCCCCGGGCTACCATATACACAAACTACTCACCTCTAGCCGGCCGTAGACTCGTCCGCGATACCTTTTCCCTTCAAATTTGCCACCTCGTGCGTAGAATCTAGTCAAACACAACAATTATATCAAATACGGGTCAAAGAAACATAACCCAATTCAATTTATACGAAATACGCAATAATACACCAAGTTGGTAAAACCCGGATCCCGGGCCCGCTTCTTGAGAAATTCCAAAATTCATACCAACAGATTCCTCGTCTCGCCACGAGTCCGTGCATATAAAATTTATCGAAATCGGAGTTCGAATGGCCTTTCAAAACCCAAAAATTCGTTTTCATGATTTAGGCCCTAGTTCTTCACAAATTCTACCAATTTCAGGAATTTTGGTGTTTATTCTAGCATAAAATCATATTTTTGAGTCAAGAAACTTACCTCCAGCAATTACCCATTGATTTCTCTCCTAAAAATCACCTCAGAAGCTTCTTCCCGTTCCAAAATTGGAAGAAAACTCGACCTGCTCGTTCTAGGTACACTGTTCACGCGTTTAACTGCTCCCAATGGATTCCTTGTGAAATTCTAATGAATTTAGGCTTTTGAATCACTCAATTTGACCTTATAATGAAGGAGATATGTAGGTTTTAAGATTTGCAAATAGTGCAGGTTTTTAATACGCCGTCAGGGGCAGTTTCGTCATTAACCTGAAAATCTGGCCAGCTTTAGTAAAATGGCCATAAAATCCTCATACGATGTCCAAATTCGATGATTCTTTTTTCTACGGGTCCGTAATTACGATACGGATCTAGTTCTTCATTCAAAACAATAATCCAAGCTCATTTGTTCAATATGATATCATTTATGCTTGAAGAAACGATGTCGAAGCATAAGAAAAACGAGCATACGCAACCCAAACCTATCTGAAACTCACCCGAGCTCCTTGGGACTGCATACGAACATACTAACATGCCACATATGATCATGCAAACTTAGTTTCACTCTCAAAACACCAAAACTAATATCAAAACACCAAATTTACGTCGGATTCAAGCCTAAGTTCTTCCAAAACTTCCGAAACTTGCATTTGATCTAAAACCCGACCTAAACACCTCCAAATGACCTGAAATTTTGCACGCATATCCAAAATCACCTAACGGAGCTACTGCAACTCTCAGAATTTCATTCTGAGCCCCGGATCAAAATCTCACCACCGTTCGGATTTCGCCAAAATTCAACCTTAGCCAATTCAAGCCTAAAACTACACCGGACCTCCGAATTTGATTTTGATTGCTCTCCTAAGTCATAAATGATCCCCTGAAACTAGTCGAATCATCAGATTTCCATTCCGAGCTATCTAACTCATCGGTCAACATTCGGTTGACTTTTCCAACTTGTTCTTCTCATAAAGAGATTTGTGGCCTTATTTCTATCTAAATTCCCTCCGATTTGCTTCTAACTTTCCGAACACACATAAATTAGCATATTGAAGTGTTAAATGAAGAAAACGGGGCGATAAATCCCGTAACGACGGGTCGGGTCGTTACATTAATCGAGGAGAGTATCAGACAAATTAAGGAAGCAATTCGAAATCAATACCAAACTATATGGAAAATACGCAGAATCACAATTTTAAGGCAAGTATCACATCCTCAAAGTGGGATTCTAAGAATCAGTATAAAATCACCACGTAAACTATCAGAGAAACCTTAACAAAAGAACACAAAATGGTAGGGGAATGAAACACTAGCAACAAAATGAAGGCAAAGAGCACGGGACTAAGAGAAGAAACTAGAAGAACGCACAAACAAGCAACTAATACAAACACAATCATATAAAGCTAGGGTTTTATCAGACTTGAGAAAAATGTTTAGAAATAGTACAGAGAATCACGAATGAGTACTCAAAATCAAAAAATAAAGTGATTTTGAAAGGGGGTTCACAAACCCTAGTTTTGGAATAAAGGATAAAAATGTTTAAAACATGACCATTCGTAAAGTTCGGGTAGAGAGTAGTTCAAATATAAAGGCTTGAGTTAAAAAATTTCAAAGATATAGAGATTTAAGAGGTTTGGGTCGAGGTTAGGGTTTCATAAGAAACCACTGAGAGAAATAAAATAAACCTGGGTGTGAAACTTTAGGAATAATAGGGTTTATAGAATAGGATCATTAGATCAAAACCCATCAGATAAAGGCTAGAAACAAACCCAGGCAAAGCTTCGGTGTCCATCTTACATGGTGAAGGTACTCCCGGAGTATCAGGGACGGAAGGAACTGGTGAGATAACGCCTTCAAGGCGGCTGGTGGTCGAAAGAGGCGAGGCTGGAGGTGGCCGAAGATATGGTGATGGCCATCAGAGAAGAAGCTAGAGAGAAGGAGGGGTGGAAGAGACAGATAGAGAAAGAGACCAGTCTCGAAGAGTGAGGGGTCATAGGAGGGTAGGTTAGATTTTAATTAAGAAAAAAGGCTGTTGATCTTAGTTGATCAATGGCTCTGATTAATTCGGAGTTAGGCCGGGTTAGATTAGATATTGGCCTGGGGCGGATTTGGGTTGCATATTGGGTCAATTGGATTTAATTAAAAGCTGATGGGGTGGGCTAAATTAGGGCTAAAATTGCAATAATAAAAGGCTTTGTGTTAAATAGCTAATTTTCCTATTTTATTTTATATAAAACAGTTAAAATAATTTTAATTACAAATTAACAACACCAAACTAATTAATAATGTATAAATATTAATTTAAAAATACTGAAAATGACCTTATGATTGTAAAATATTGTTAATCGTAATATAAACTATAATTACAGTTATACACAATTTAGCTTAGAAAATACCAAATAAATTTGTTAAAATATACCAAAATTTCCTTAATTATATTCTTTTGTGCAAATATGAGAATGGAAATAAATTATTCACCAAAAATTATAATCTGTGAATAATTATTGGATTTTGTACTACTAAAACAGAAAATAAATTAATTTTAAAAATCTTAAAAGTTTGGAAAAAAAAATACCAAAACTCTTGGGCATGCTTATATATGCATACACATGCTATTTCGAGAGTATTTTGAGAATAAAAAATACAACAACAACAACAACAACCTAGTATAATCCCACATAGTGGGGTCTGGGGAGGGTGGTGTGTACGCAGACCTTACGCCTACCCTGAGATAGAGAGGCTGTTTCCAAATAGACCCCCGGCATCCTTCCCTCCAAGAACTTCCCACCTTGCTCTTGGGGAGACTCAAACTCACAACCTCTCGATTGGAAGTGGGAGTTGCTTACCATCAGAGCAACCCCTCTTGTCTTAGAGAATAAAAAATAAATTGGAAAAAAATAGGTATCAACACATTTCTCACACTATGAAAGTTATAGATCTATTACCGTGGTTGTTGGTTATCGCTCTAAGAAAAAGATTTGTCGTGATATTTGAGGAATATTAAATCATGATTTATTCAAGTAATCTTTTATTCTTTCACATTATTGATTCTTGTACTCCTTATTGTTATCTTCTCGTATTATTCTATTACTAGTCTACTACACAAGTTATATTAGTGTGTATCTCTTAACTAAATAGTCTCATCACTATTTTACCGAGGTTAACATATTTTTTGAGTACATGTGGTCAGTTCTACTTATATAGTACTTATGCACCTTGCGTGCAAATTTGGGAATTGGGGTCTTTGTGAATGATGAGAGCTGGAACTAAAGATGTACATGTGTCCTGATTATAAGTGTCACTTGATCTTGGTAGCTCAAACTTTTGCTAATCTATTTATGTAAACTTCAAACTGATGACGTAATTATTCATACTCGATGTTGTAAATTCTAAGTCTTAGAAGCTCATGATTTGTACTACCAGTCCTTGAGTTATTGTATAGATGTTCCGATAATTTTTCAATGTTTTCTGATAAATCTCATTTGGATTGTATTGACTGTTAGTTGGCTTACCTAAATGAGCAGGTTAGGTACCATCACACTAGCGAATTTTGGATCGTGACACCCTTCTAAAGATTGTAAAAGCGTTGGATGCTTTTAGTTTGTAAACTCATTATTTTGGTTGGCTATGGTAAATACTTCACAAGTTTTACCAAAATTTTTTTTTTTCGGCTTATGATAGTTATTTGTAAGAGTAATTTAATAAAATTATAATTTTTTGACTAATGAAAAATATATTGAAAGAATTATCACAACCAAATCGGAATAAGGGAAATAAGCATAATATTACTATTAACTATATCATTTATAGCTTGTATTTAGGAGATAATTTCTCTAAGAATTATCTTCCTAGTTTGTAGCCTAGGATAGTGCTAATCTCTTGTAATTAGTTTCCTAGTTTGTAGCCTAGGATAGTGCTAATCTCTTGCTAATCTCTTGTAATTAATTTCCTAGTTTGTAGCCTAGGATAGTGCTAATCTCTTGTATATATTGACTGTCAATAGCAATGAGAAAGACAAGGAAAATTCTCCAAATCTTCCATGGTATCAGTTAGCCTAGGGTATTCTCTCTAATTCTGCTGCACCCTACGCTCTCCTTTTCCGCCCATATCTTCTTCTTCTTCTTCCTCTATTTTTTTTTTCTTTTCTCTTCTCACCGGCAGTTTCTATGGGGGAGTCTAAATCATCCTTCCATCCGGCTCTTGCTGTTTCTAATATCAAGAAAAATATTCCCATCAATCTTGAGATGGAAAATGTTCAATATTCTACGTGGGCGGAATTATTCAAGGTTCACGCAAAATCAAACAAGGTTCTTCACCATATCATTCCTCCGGCCAAGGACAAGGAGCAACCTCCTCCATCTACGGATGCGGAAACGGAATTGTAGGCAACCTTGGATGACACGGTTCTTTCGTGGATTTATTCTACTATTTCTCATGATTTGTTGAACACCATTATTGAGCCCGACTCTAGGGCTATGGAATCTTGGGATAGGTTGCGTGACATATTCCAAAGATAATGAACATTCTCGTGCCGTGGCTTTGGAACAAGAATTCTCCACCACTTCTATGGAGGATTTCCCAAATGTTTCATCTTATTGTCAATGTCTCAAATCCCTTGCGGATCAATTGAAGAATGTTGGGGCTTCGTTATCCGATAGTAGAATGGTTTTACAATTGGTTGGAGGTCTTACTCGGCCGTACCGAGGTGTGGGTACGTTGATTCGCCAAAGTAATCCTCTGCCTCCTTTTTACAAGGCTCGATCCATGCTCACTTTAGAAGAAGCTGGGTTAGCAAAAGAAGCAGCCACTGAGTCTGCTATGGTGGCCTCGAGTGATGGTGGTCCAAGCCATAGAGATAAACAGGGTCACAACAAAGGCAAGAATAATTCTGGCCGGCGCAACAACAACGGTGGCCGGAAAAATTCGGGTATAGGTGGTGGAAAGAACTTCGTCGGCAACAAGGGTAGTGGCCGGGACCAGCAGTCCGGCGGCCATGGTGGACAGCAGCACCAGTCACAGTGGCAGCAACAGCAGCCTGCGGGATCAGCTCCATGGGGCTAGTACAATCACAGCTGGCCCATCCCTCCTTACCCCTACCCAACGCAAGGATGGGCCAAGCCTCCTGCTCCACAACAGCCTCGTCAGGTCGGTTTAGTTGGGCCTAGACCTCAGTAGGCCTATTTCCAGCAAGCAGGGGCGTCCAATCCACAGCAAGGGCAATTCGGTTCTTACACACCTACGGATATCGAGGCAGCTATGCACACGATGTCGCTTCAAAAGCCCGACCCATCGTGGTACATGGATACCAGTGCTACCTCTCATATGACGTCTTCTACTGGTAAACTCTCATCTTATTTTAATTTGAGCAATCATCCAAACAATAATATTGTTGTTGGTAATGGTCATTCAATTCCGATTCTTGGCTATGGTCACACTAAATTGCCCTCCCCGTGTCAATCTTTGTCTCTTAAAAATGTCCTTCATGCTCCTAAACTGATTAAGAATCTAATTTCTGTTAGAAAATTTACTAAAGATAATTTCGTGTCAGTTGAGTTTGATCCTTTTGTGTTTTCTGTGAAGGAATTTTGGATGGGGAGGCCAATCATGAGATGTGATAGTCATGGCGATCTTTATCCATTTTCACCTTCTTACAACAATCAACATTCCTCGTTTGCTGCTATTTCACCTCAAATATGGTATGACCGCTTGGGTCATCCGGGGGCACCTATTTTAGATTTGCTTAGGAAAAATAAAGGCATTGATTCTAAAAAACACTCTAGTTCAAGTATTTGTAGCTCTTGTGTTTTTGGGAAACAAATTAAGTTGCCATTTATTTCTTCCTCTTCTAGCACTACAATGCCATTTGATATATTACATAGTGATCTTTGGACATCTCCTGTTTTGAGTTCTGCGGGACATCGATATTATGTTTTGTTTGTTGATGATTTTTCAAAGTATTTATGAACTTTTCCGTTGGGTAGAAAATCTGATGTTTATGACATTTTTTAGCCTTTAAAGCCCATATTTCGACCCAATTTGAACGTAATATAAAAAATGTGCAATGTGATAATGGTCGTGAATTTGATAACAATTCTTTTTGGGATTTTTGTACAAAACATGGCATGTCATTCTGTTTGTCTTGTCCTCATACTTCTTCTCAAAATGGGAAAGCCGAACGCAAAATTCAGTCTATTAACAATGTCACTCGTACTCTCTTATCTCATGCTTCTCTTCCCCCATCATTTTGGCATCATGCTCTTCAAATGGCAACATATCTTCTTAATGTTCTTCCTAGTAAATTGTTGCATAATAAGTCTCCTATTGAAGTTCTTTATCAAAGAATTCCCTCTTATGATCATCTACGGGTTTTTGGGTGCTTGTGTTTCCCTCTTATTCCCTCCACCACTATTAATAAATTGCAAACAAGGTCAACTCCGTCTGTGTTTCTTGGGTACCCCACTAACCATCGTGGTTACAAATGTTATGATATGTCTTCTAGGAAAATCATTATTTGTCATCACGTTTTGTTTAATGAACATACATTTCCTTTTGCTAGTGTGCACACTCCAACTTCTCATACGTATGACTTTCTTGATGATGGATTATCATCATATGTTATCCACCATATGCAGGAATCTACTACTCCTACCGGGCCCATTCCACACACGGCCCAGCAGCAAAGCCCCACCTCTTCTCCTTCTCCACGCCATAACCAACCACCACCTGCCACCCAAACTTGCGTCCGGCAGCGTGGTCTTGCACCACCAACTGCCAGCCCCGCCGGGTTACCAGCGGATGCCGGAACGGGGGGTGCCTCGGTGGCTGGGGCAGGCGTGGCAGACCAGCCCGTGTCCCCTTCATCTCCATCTCCTTCTCTCTCTGTCCCTCTTCCTACCCAATGCCCAGTCTCTTCCTCCCCTTCAGCCCAAACACAGCAGGCCCCATTCCCCACAAATTCTCTGCCCATTCCTTCTTCACAGCCTAGAGTTGTCACACGTAGTCAACATGGGATTTTTAAAGCCAATCCGAAATATGAAAACTTGCATACTACGGTTGACCGGTCTCCTTTACCTCGAAATCCCATTGATGCACTTCGTGATCCAAATTGGAAAATGGCATGGATGATGAATTTGATGCTCTTATTAAAAATAAGACGTGGGAGTTGGTGCCCCGTCCACCTAATGTGAATGTTATTCATTCTATGTGATTTTTTCTCATAAAGCCAAGGCTAATGGTGATTTTGAGAGGAATAAAGCCCGTCTTGTAGGTGATGGTAAAACTCAATAGGTTGGCATCGATTGTGGCGATACATTTAGTCCGGTTGTCAAACCGGCTACGATCCGTATTGTTCTTAGTCTTTCCTTGTCAAAGGCATGGTCTATTCATCAGTTGGATGTTAAAAATGCTTTCTTACATGGTCAGCTGCAGGAAATTATCTATATGCATCAACCTGTTGGATACAGAGATCGAACTTATCCGGATTATGTTTGTTTCTTGCGTAAGTCTCTTTATGGACTTAAGCAGGCGCCCCGGGCTTGGTACAAGCGATTTGCTGATTATATGTTGTCTCTTGGATTTACTAACAGCAGGATGGATAATTCTTTATTTATCTATCGTCATGGGTCCGACATGGCTTATCTTTTATTGTATGTTGATGATATTATTTTGACAGCTTCTTCTGATGCTCTCCGAAGTTCTATCATGGCTCGTCTTAACTCCGAAGTTTCTATGAAGGACCTTGGTCCTCTGAATTATTTTTTGGGTATTGCTGTGACTAGACATAAGGGTGGTTTGTTTCTCTCACGGCGTAAATATGCCGAGGAAATAATTGACCGTGCAGGGATGTCATCGTGTAAACCATCTCAGACTCCGGTTGACATGAAGCCGAAGGTTGGCGCTACTACTAGTGCACATTTTGACGATCCGACTCTGTATAGGAGCCTTGCGGGGGCTCTACAATATCTTACATTCACCAGGCCGGATATTTCTTATGCCGTTCAGCAAGTTTGTCTTCATATGCATGAACCGAGGGTTGATCATATGTCTGCTCTCAAACGGATTATTCGGTATGTACAGGGTACTCTTGAATTTGGACTACATTTATATCCATCCTCTATTTCTTCTCTGGTTGCATATACTGATGCAGATTGGGGTGGGTGCCCTGATACAAGACGTTCAACGTCTGGTTATTGTGTTTTCTTGGGTGATAATCTGATATCTTGGTCATCTAAACGCCAACCCACATTGTCCAAGTCTAGTGCGGAGGCCGAATATCGTGGGGTGGCGAATGTTGTCTCCGAGTCATGCTGGATTCGGAATCTTCTCTTGGAGTTACATTGTCCGATTAAAAAGGCTACTCTTGTTTATTGTGACAATGTTAGTGCTATTTATTTGTCAGGAAATCCAGTTCAACATCAACGAACAAAACACATAGAAATGGATATTCATTTTGTTCGAGAGAAGGTTGCACGTGGGGAAGTTCGAGTACTACATGTGCCTTCACGATATCAGATCGCGGATATCTTCACTAAAGGTCTTCCACGGGTTTTATTTGAGAAATTTCAGGACAGACTTAGCGTCCGTCGCCCTCCCACTACGACTGTGGGGGTGTGTTAACTATATCATTCATAGCTTGTATTTAGAAGATAATTTCTCTAAGAATTATCTTCCTAGTTTGTAGCCTAGGATAATGCTAATATCTTGTAAATAGTTTCCTAGTTTGTAGCCTAGGATAGTGCTAATCTCTTGCTAATCTCTTGTAATTAGTTTCCTAGTTTGTAGCCTATGATAGTGCTAATCTCTTGTATATATTGACTGTCAATAGCAATGAGAAAGACAAGGAAAATTCTCCAAATCTTCCAATTACAATTAAGAATTCCTGAATGCAAGTCTCCAAAATTATATCAACATTACATTTTAAAAGGGAAAGAAACCCCGCTTACTCTAAAACTCGACAAGAAGGAGAGATAGTTGTTACTAGAAGTCATGTGAATTCAAAATCTTTCTTACTCCGAGGGAATTCTTTTGGTATTATAATGATGGATAAAAAGAAAAAAAAGATAACATATTATAATTTTATTTCAACAATTAAAAATGTTACCTCATACAATTTTAATTCATTAATAAAATTCATGAGGAGTCAAATTTATACTTCGAGAAAGTCATGGTTGTGTTAGGATTGCAGAGAAAAAGAGCAAGAAGCAAAAAATTATGATTTAATTTACAGAACTAAAAAGATTACACCATACAATTTAATATCTCACTTTTCGCTTTTATTTAATTCTTGTTACTCGATTTTCCATTAATCAACCTTTTTTTAATTAATTCTAAATCTTCATTTTATGTTTGACCCTTATTACTGAATGTTTTTTTATCTTATTTAAAAAATGAAGGGGTTCTGTTTTCTAAGCCTCAATATGAGGAAATCTAGATGTTGCTAACTAATTTTCAATATTAGTGTTCAATATTATCAATTTTATTTATACCCTTGAATTTTTCACTTTTAATGACATGATCAATGTTATATGACTGCATCTATTTTATTTTAAATTAGCTCCGAACATTTGTTGCAAAATACAAAAATGAGACAAGAAGTAAACATATAAAACAGATAGATGAAATTTGAGTAGAAATTTTTATCATTGTAATTCAAAGAAAGTATTAACAAAGATATCCACAAACACAAATAGCGTCAGGCAACATTGGATCTTCTACGCAAGATGCAGCAACTAATGAATCTTCATGTAACTCATTGCATCTGTCATCACAATCTTTGTCCACCAAACATCTTACAGTCTTAAGCGCATCTACGCATGTTGCCTGGCCAAGCAATTCATGCACTAACGGGTGATCTCTGGCAATTGCTAAGTTGACTATAGATAGATATGTGATTATAAGGATGAAACAACAAGAGACTGAAACTTTTGCCATAATTGGTTACAATTATACTTTTGAGAGAAACTTATGAATTTTCTTTGGCATGGTTGCAATATATAGGAGTCTAACTTGTCATTTCAGGCTACATCATAAATGTTGTTGTGGTTAGCCAGATTGTCTCTCCAAAATCATTTTCATGATAGATATGATAAATTTATACAAATTAATTGTTTTCCAAACTGGAAACTCTAAATTTGGAAAAAAATCTTTTGTTGAATATGGTGTTTAGTTAATTTAATTCTTAGACATACCTTTTTTAGTTTTATTGACATGATTGAATTTTATTTATGCACTAAGTTTTTTCAATTTTATAGGATTTAAATGATTTATATGTGTAATGACTTGGCTTGTCATTTTGAGTATCTCCACTTCGCTCAATATTTTGATGGATCGATTATCTCCGCGTGATGTATTTTGACTTATATAAAGCATCAGTGTTGGGTTTTATGTTATTTGGAATCGATTTGGAAGAATGGACTTCAAGATTTAAATTCTAAGTTGGAGAGTTGACCAACTTTTTCTTTTAAGCATTTGACCTCGGAATGGAGTTCCCTCAGTTTTGATAGCTGCATTAGATGATTTTGAACTTGGAAGCGGGTCCAGATTGTAACTTGGAGGTCCATAGTCAAATTAGTCTTGAACTGGTGAAAGTTAGATTTTTGGAAAGTTTGACGGAGAGTGTACTTTTTGATATCGTGGTCAAATTTTTATTTTGAAAGTTGGAGTAGGTATGTATGAAAAATGTGACTTGTGCGCAAATTTTGAGGTCAATTAGACGTGATTTAATAGGCTCGGCATCGGTTGTAGAAGTTAAAGTTTCAAAGTCTATTGGTTTTGACATGAGGTGTGATTCGTCGTTTCAAGGTTGTTATGCATGATTTGAAGCTTCGAGTATGTCACGGCCCAATTCCCAAATCGGTTGTGATGGCGCCTCTCGTGAATACAAGGCCAGCCAATAGAATATTAACACTTACTTCAACTACTACTGAGCATAAACATGTCTAAATCATAGGTACTGAATAATCATAAGTGCAAAAATGAAACGTAACATAACGGGGAAACAACCATCTGAAACTCAGCCCGATGATCGGGGTGTCACAGGTCATGATCTACTATAGAGTTTAAATAAAATACCACAAGTCTGTATCTAGGAACATAGTCCGAAGATAAAAGAAATACAGAAAATAAGGAAGAAAATGGGGTTATGGACGTCGATAGCTACCTCGTCTCTCTGGGTCCGCTTGGTCTGGGAGAAATTAACTTAGGAACGAACTCAGCTATGCATGTATCTGCACACGTGGTGCAGAGAGTAATGTGACTATTCTGACCTAGTGAGTAATAAAAATAAATAACGACTGAGAAGATAAAATCTCATAAAGGCACAAGTAATGCTATCTCAAGCAGTAAAACCAGATAAACATCAAAATCGGTGAAATATAACAAGAAATTCTCTTTGAAAATAATTAAAATAATTATGCAAAACTAGTAAGAAATGCACAGAGAAACTGCCTTACGGGCATGATTTTTGCTCCTAGTCAGTCATTGTTAGCTGACCGGTCAGCCATTGTTACTTGACCAAAATGTGTGTTACACAGCCATTGTTACCATTGGTCAGTCATTGTTACCT
Source organism: Nicotiana noctiflora (assembly GCA_032618575.1). Taxonomy (NCBI): domain Eukaryota; kingdom Viridiplantae; phylum Streptophyta; class Magnoliopsida; order Solanales; family Solanaceae; genus Nicotiana; species Nicotiana noctiflora. The sequence goes on from JASVEL010001633.1 coordinate 148,757, forward strand.
AACTGGTCAATCATTGTTACCTAACCAAAATGCATATAATAGTGTCATTGTTACCATTGTCCACAATTTAACCACTCTAGATGGGTTCTCGCACTCACTATAGGTGCACAGACTCCAGAGGGACTCCTACAGCCCAAGTGCTATCAACAAGGCCTGAAAGCCTGAACACAATACACTCGAGGCCTGAAAGCCTGAACACAATACACTCGAGGCCTGAAAGCCTCCTCACATAACACCTGAGTTCTGAAAGCCTCCTCACATCACTCATCATGCCCTCAGTATGGATGTCAGCCTCAGTTAGTCCAAAAATAGTCAAAATCCCCATGGACATTAGTAAAACAATAATACATAGCTCAAACAATAGTTCAAATATCAGTTAAAACTCCAAGTTTGAGTAAAATATAGTTGAGTTCATGAAAAATTGTAAATCACATGGACTGAGTTCAAATAATATTTCAAATAGTGAGGAAAACAGTGATGATATTTTGTAAAGAGTGCAAACAGTCGACAATAAGCCCCAAATATGGCAACCAGCTCAAATCATAGTGGAAAACAGCAAGTCATAGCTAATACGTGGTAAAATATTATTCGGACTGGACCAAGTCACAGTCCCCAATAGTAAATGACCCCGCACTCGTCATTGAACTCGTGTCTCATCTCAACACAGCAATCAGTTGTGCAAATCCAGGGTCTCAAGCCCTCAGAATATCATTCAAAGTTATTACTCACCTCTAGCGGAACAAAAGTCTAGCTCGCCAATCCTTTTCCCCTCGAATCGACCTCCTCACGCGTCGAATCTGATCAAAATCTTAAGGAATACATTGCAATAGGCCAAATAAACATAACCAAATAAAAAATACTCAAAAAACATCGATAATCACAAAGTTAGCAAAACCCGAAACCCGGGAGCACTTCTCGAAAAATTACAAAATTCATATCTCCGGATTCCTCGTCTCACCACGAGTCTATACATATTGAATTTACCAAAATTGAAGCCCAAATGCCCCCTTAAATCATAAATTTTTATTTAAAAAACCAAGCCTTAGTTCTTCCAATTTTTACTCAATTTTTCCAAGGATTAAAGGATGATTCTTCAATAAAATGATGTTTCTTGGCCATAGGACTTACCTATAGATTCCCAGTCAAAACTCTCTAAAATCCCCATCAAAAGCTCTTAAACTCGCTAAAAAATGGTGGCAATAACATAACCCTCCCAGATGAAAAATGATTTTTAACCCCTTTATCAGGGATTTCCGCTTCTGTGGTCCCCACGCTCGCTTCCGCGTGACCTCTTCTGCGGTCCTTATCCGCTTAATTGGAATCTCATTAAATCTCTAAGGCTGCTTCTGCGACTCATATTCCCGCTTCTACGAAAATTTCACCCCCAGGACCAAACCGCTACTGCGGCAACCTTTCCGCTCATGCGGATCCGCTTTTGCGGATACCTTTCTGCCTCTGCGGAACATGCTGAGCCTCACTCTTTTTCGCACCTGCGATGGCTCCTCCGCTTCCGCACGGCCGCATTTGTTGTCTCCTTTATGCAGATGTAGAAATACCTGCTGCGACCAGGAATATTCAATTTCCAACGTCAAATTTGTTTTGTTTAACCACCTGAAGTCACCCCGAGGCCCCCGAGACCTCAACCAAAGGCACCAACATATCCTAAAACATCATACGAACTTGTTCCAATCATCCAAACACATCAAACAACACTAAAATCATCATTTTACTATGGATTCAAGCCTAAGTTTCTTCAAAACATCTGAAACACGTATTCGATCAAAAACCCTACCAGAACACCTCCGAATGATCTGAAATTTTACCCGCACATCCAGAATCCCCTAAAAGAGCTACTGTAACTCTCAAAATCCCATTCCGACCCCCCTGATAAAAATCTCACCTACCAATGAGAAATTAACCAAAATACGAACTTTGCCAATTCAAGCCTAATTGTGCACCGGACCTCCAAAATTACTTCTGATCGCGCTCCTAAGTCACCAATCATTCCCCGAAGCTAACCAAATTATCGGAAATCATATCTGAGCCCTCTAACTAAATAGTCAACTTCTGGTTGTCTTTTCCAAAACAAGCTTTCCTTAAGGAGGCTAAGTGTCTTATTTCCATCTAAAACCAATCCAATTTGACTCGATCACCTCAAATACCGATAATAAAGCATAGAGAAACATAATATGGGGGAAACAGGGCAGTAACTCATGTGACGATTGGCCGAGTCATCACATCCTCCCTAACTTAAACAAACGCTCATCCTCGACCGAGTCAAGAAACATACATGGAGCCTCAAACAAATAAGGATATCTGATCCGCATCTCCCGCTTGGTCTTCCAAGTAGCCTCCTCCACGGGCCGACCCCTCCACTGCACCTTCACTGAAGCTATATCCTTTGACCTCAACTTTCAAACCTGGCAACCTAAAATAGCACCTAGCTTTACATCATATGTCAAATCATCATCCAACTGAACCGTGCTGAAGTCAAATACATGAGACGGGTCCCTAAAATACTTCTGGAGCATAGATACATGAAATACTGGATATACGCTAGACAAGTTGGGTGCCAAAGCAAGCTCATAAACCACCTCCCCAATCTTCCTAAGTATCTCAAAAGGCCCAATGAACCTCGGACTCAACTTCCCTTTCTTTCTGAACCGCATAACACCCTTCATCGGTGAAACCTTCAGCAAGACCATTTCACCTACCATATAAGACACATCTCGAAACATCCGATCCACAAAACTCTTCTAATGCGATTATCCTGTACGAAGCCTTTCCTGAATCAACTTCACCTTCTCTAAGGCATCCTGAACCATCTCTATCCCTAATAATATAGCATCGCCGGACTCGAACCATCCAATCGGAGACCTACACTACCTCCCATACAACGCCTCGTACGGAGCCATCTGAATGCTCGACTGATAGATATTGTTGTTGGAAAACTCTGTAAGCGGAAAAAACTCATCCCACGAACCCCCAAAATCAATAACACATGCACGCAACATGTCCTCTAATATCTGAATAGTGCACTCGAACTGCCCGTTCTGAGGATGGAATGTTGTGCTCAACTCTACTTGCGTACCCAACTCCCGCTGAAATACTCTCCAGAACTGAGAAGTGAACTGGGTACCCCTAACTGAGACAATAGACAGTGGAACCCCATGCAATCGGACAATCTCTCGGATGAAGATCCCTGCCAGCCGCACTGAAGAATAGTCGTGCATACTGGAATGAAGTTCGTAGACTTGGGCAGCCATCCACAATCACCAAACCAAATCAAACTTCTTCAAAGTCCGAGGGATACCACTCATAAAATCCATAGTAACCCTCTCCCATTTCCACTCCGTAATAACCATACGCTGAAGAACACCGCCCGATCTCTGATGCTCGTACTTGACCTGCTAACAGTTGAGACATCGAGCTACATAACTCAAATATCCTTCTTCATCCTTATCCACCAATAGTGCTGTCTCAAATACTGATACATCTTCGCAGCACCTAGGTAGACAGAATACTGCGAGCTATGGGCCTCCTCCAATACCAAATCTCGTAGCCCATCCAAATTGGGCACGCAAATCTAGCTCTGCATCCTCAACACGACATCACTATCAATAGTCACATCCCTGACATCATCATGCTGAACCATGTCCTCAAGGATAAGTAAGTTTAGATGATCATACTGGCACTCTCTGATGTGGTCATACAAGGAAGACCATGAAACAACACAAGCCGAAACCCGACTAGGCTCCGAAATATCTAACCACACCATCCAATTGGCCAAAGCCTGAACATCAACTACAAAGGGCCTCTTCCCAACTAGAATTTACGCCAAGCTACCCATTGTAATCGCCGTCTGGCTCAAAGCATCGGCCACCACATTGGCCTTCCCTAGGCGATACAAGATGGTATATCATAGTCCTTGAGTAACTTAAGCCACCTCCACTACCTCAAATTAAGATCCTTCTATTTGAATAGATGTTGAAGGCTGTGATGATTAGTATACACCTCACAAGATAGGCCATATAAGTAGTGCCTCCAAATCTTCAAAGCATGAACTATAGTAGCCAACTCCAAATCATGTACGGGGTAGTTCTTCGTATGGGGCTTCAATTGACGAAAAGCATATGCAGTAACTCTACCTCCTACATTAACACACATCCGATCCCAACTCTCGAAGAAACACAAAACACATAAGAACCTGAAGCTAATGGCAATACCAATACTAGAGCCGTGGTCAAGTCTGTCTTGAGCTTTTGAAAGCTCTCCTCGCACTCATCCGACCACACAAATGAAGCACCCTTCTGAGTCAACTTGGTAAAGGGAGATGCAATAGAAGAAAATCCCCGAACAAACCAGTGATAATACCCTGCCAACCAAAGGAAACTATGAATCTCTATGGCTGAGGTCGGTCTGGGCCAACACTGTACTGCCTCTATCTTCTTTAGATCAACCTAAATACCATCACTGGACACCACATGCCCCAAGAAAGCTACGGAACCAATCCAGAACTCACATTTTGAGAACTTAGCATAAAGTTTGTCCTTCCTTGATCTCTGTAATACCACCCTCAAATATTGTGCGTGCTCCTCTTGGCTACGCGAGTACACCGGGATGTAACCAATAAACACAATCATAAATGAATCCAGATACAGCTAAAACACATTGTTCATCAAGTGCATGAATGCGGCTGGGGAATTAGTCAGCCCAAAAGACATGACAAGAAACTCATAGTGCTTATATCTCGTCCTGAAATCCATCTTCATAATATCAGAATCCCTAATCTTCAGATGGTGATAGCCTGAACGGAGATCAATCTTAGAAAATACTCTTGCCCCCTGGAGCCGGTCAAACAAATCATCAATGTGCAATAGTGGATACTTGTTCTTCATTGTTACTTTGTTCAGTTGCCTGTAATCAATGCACATTCTCATTGTGCCATCCTTCTTCTTCACAAATAGGACCGTTGCACCCCACGGTAACATACTAGGACGAATGAACCCCTTATCTAGGAGTTCCAGAAGCTGCTCCTTCAATTCCTTTAACATTACTGGTGCCATATAATAGGGAGGAATATAGATGGGTTGAGTGCCCTGCACCAAATCAATACCGAAATAAATTTGCCTATCCAGTGGCATGCTCGACATGTTTGCTAGAAACACATCTGGAAAATCCCTCACAATTGGGACAAAATCAAGGCTAGGAGTCTCAACTCCAACATCTCTCACAAATGGCAAATACAATAGACAACCTCTCCCAACCATCCGGTGGGCCTTTATGAAGGAAATCACCTTGTTGGGTACATAGTCAGTCATACCATGCCACTAATCCTTTTGAACACCCGGAATGGCCAATGTGATTGTCTTAGCATGATTGTCTAGAATAGCATGGCATGGAGATAGCCAATCGATGCCCAGAATAACATTAAAATCTACCATTCCTAATAGCAACAAGTCAACTCGGGTCTCCAGACCCCCAACAGTCACTAAACATGATCAATATACTTGGTCTACCATAATAGTATCGTCCACTGGGGTGGATACATGAACAGGTAATGCAGTACACTGCCAGGTCGTACCCAAATAATGAGCAAAATAAGAAGATACATAGGAATAGGTAGAACAAGTATCAAATAAAAATAAGGCATCCATGTGGTAGATGGATGTAATACGTATGATAATAACATCCAAAGCAAAAACATCTAACCTTCCCTGAAGAGCTTAAAAGCGGGCCTGACCACCCGATTGGCCTCCCCCTCTGGGAAGGCGCCTGTCACACCTCCCTTTTTACTACCTTTTGTTTTAATTCACGATCAAGAGAATAAGGTATACCTCGATATTATGAATACCCCGGGAAGGATATAATAACAACGAGGAAGGAGTTTTTCTAAATAAGGGACAATCGGTTCGGGATTTTTATTTACAATTTTAGAGTCGTCGCTTGGGAAGATAATGCTGTCCCAAGTCACCGGTTAATCCCGAATCCGAGGAAATTGACTCTATTTTCATCAGTCTGCGCAATAAGAAATCCGGATAAGGAATTTTGATCACCCGGGAGAAGGTGTTAGGCACTCTCGGATTCTGTGGTTTTAGCACGGTCGCTCAACTGTCATTCTTCGTTTTATATGACTTATTACATACCTTTTAACAATATGTACGTGTTTCAACTTGAATATTTTACGAATTGCGATGTCGCAAAAACGTATCTCGGGTCGCACCGCAACCAGTATGCCTGTGACCTTAAACACGCTTTGTCTTCGCCGGGATTTATGATTTGAGCCACATCAGATGTGCACTCGTATTAGGGAAAGTATATTTAAATCGTCTATCGGCTTCTTTAATCTTTTGGAAAGGTCATGAAATTATGTTACAACCTTCTCGAGTCTATTATTTATAACTTATTTGTTTATTTGGGGGCCCCGATGTCTTGTCTTCAATGCAAGGCTCGTCCCATTTTTAGTTTTATAGTCTGATCCTAATATGTATAGTGTTTTCTATTTTTTTGGGTTTTCCCCTAGTTCATTGTTTTTCAGAATTTAAGTCCAAACTTTATTTTTATTTACACGGGGCCTGGACTTTAGGCTTATACTTGAGACGTATCAATTTACATTCCTGGGTACTGAAAACCCAGGAACATGCTGAAATATATTCAGCAGAAGCCCAATGATGTTTTCACATAATTCTGGGCCTTTGCAGTTTATTAGACCCAGATCATATATAATCAGAGAAGAGTAATAGAAATCGGAACTCATTGTGTACACAGAGGATCGATATTCAGAAGATAAAAGAACTTAAACTATTTTATTCAATAAGAAGAAGAGAAATACAGAATTACAATAATAAACTCACACTTTAAATGTTCAGTGTGAATTAAGTCTAATTAACAGAGGTTGTTTTTGTTTTCATATTTAACAACTATTTTAAACTACTGAATCTAGTTACTTTGTATCCAGAGCTAATCAGTATTATTATTATTTTATATCATGCTAATCTCAATTACTTGCAAATTTCAGAGAACTACTGAATGTATTGAGAATTAAGCTATATATATATATATATATATATATATATATATATATATATATATATATATATATATATATATATATATATATATATATATATACTATGTGATATGTGACTTTATACTAAAATACCAATTAAACGAAGCTTTTATTTATTACTAACAATATTCAGATTAAACTAAATATTACCGAATTAAGCTAGCTACTGCATGTTAATGTCATTAACTATCTACTTGTATTAGGTTTTTATGTTAGATTAATGATTAACCTATTATAATTAACTAGGCGATTACTACTATACTAGGTTACTTACTATATTATTACATTGTTTCCAGTGTATCCGTATCCCATATGAGTCAATTATACAACACTTCCCACACAAATTACAATTCCTGCTAAGTCATAATCTAACTACAAAAGCCAAATCCAGAAATCAGTAACAGAACTTGTAGCAAATAGATAGTTTATTTCTTCAACTTCAATTCCAATTAAAATTACATGGTTCAAGCTGTGTACCTGATTCAGCAATAGAAACCAATGAGTCTAAGGGAGATAAAGGCAGGAAATAAGCTGGTAGATCATAGCGAGCAATGCAACAGCAATGGAAGAGAATGAATCACAGCAACACGAATGATTTTCATCAATCAAATTTGAATCCCATAAATAGCAAAGCAATATCCAGCGGAAGACCAGTAGAAAAACCAGTAAAATAGCAAGAGATTTCCTACAACTTCAGAATATAGCTTCGACTAAGCCAGGCAGAAATGTTCTATATCTCTATATTAGTATATCTCTGAATTTTGTTCAAAAATCCAGCCCTTAATCAGGCTCTAACAAGGTCTATTTATAGGTGGAATTGGTGAAAAATTTGGGGGGAAATTTGAAAAGTTATTTCTAGTTTCCTCTCCTTGAATTCTTTCAATTATTACACTTCAATACCTATTTCAGATTTGAATTTGCCTTCCAGCATGTGCTGGAAGGTTCTATTTGATTCTTTTTGGGGTGTATTACTAGTATACCCTCACTTTTTAAGGTTATCACTGATTTGCCTTTTATTTAGGTCTATTATACCTTAGTTTTGTGCAATATTGCAGAAATACTAGGCCTAAATATCTTAAATGTCCTTATAGGCTCTATTAAATCCACAATTATACCATTTTCTATTCCTATTATACCCTTAATGGCAACTGTTATTTACCCGACCTTATCCAGGTCTGAATATTCAATTTTAACTCTTAATTAATTTCTGGCCACTTGTTATATCAGTCTTTAAGACTTGGCCAGATTAGGTATCAATTTCATTTCAATTTTAGCCTTTTTTCTTTTCATTTTCTGTATTATAGTTAATTTATAAGTCTAGCTTGCTTATTTACCTAAGTCTAGACTTTTTAAATTTTAGCCAGTCCAGTGTTTGGACTTGGCTTTGCAAAATTAGCCAATTATCATTCAGTGGCCACTTAGAATTAGATTAAGACCTTAGCTAGTTTCAAATTTAAGTCTTATTATTACAAAATTGGCCATTTTCAGAACTGGCCATTTAGATTTAAGCCTAAAGAATCACATAGTTGGCCATTTTCAAAACTGACCACTCTATTACTTATTTCAATTGTAACCATTTTTATGTTATTTTCAATTTTAGCCAATTGAACTACTTAACATACTTTCAGAATTAGCCAACTATCTAACTACTTATCTATTACAGCTATAACCAATATCCTCTAAAGCATAATAAGATTACTTGTAGTCTAAATCATGAACATATCACAAACATAGCCTTTTATATCAATTTGCACACATAGCCACAAATCAGAAATCATTTATCATCTAACCAAAACTCAGAGAGAAATTTGAATATGGCTGAATTTCAATTAAGCAACTCACAACTCAGATTCAGGCATAGCATAACAAATTTGACATAAAGAGATATATTCAGAATATTTTCATGTCCAAACTCACAAAAACCCTAAAAGGCTCGAGCATATTTAATCAAGTGTAATGGACAGGATTATCAAAGAGACCAATGAAGCACGTTATCAAAAGAAAAACAGTTTTATTAACAGAAAAAATATCAAAGAAAGAAGTTAAACTACACATATAACTAATCAATCGACTAAAAAAAAAAACAGATTTAAACACAGAAAAGCATGTTGAATCAATTACACAGAAATAAAGAGATGGAGAGGGGACTTAACTTGCAGGATTGGTCTCCTGAGCTTCCCCTATTTTTTCCTTTTTCTTTTTCTTGTTCTTCTTTTCTTTTTCTTTCTTCATTCTTTTTCCAGTTTTCTTTCTTTTCTTTTCAAACTTCAGACTTTAGATTTGAAGTCTTTATTGAGTATCTGATGGTTTTTATTGGGTTTTGGGGGTAGAGATGGGTGTATCTTTAAGGTGGGTGTTACAAAGTTTACCGGAGTTAGGGTTCCAGCGACTTGTTCTCGAAGATTCGAGAAGTTTGGGTAAGATTCGAGTGAAAATAGATTTATGGGGTTAAAGATCTGGGCAATAAGGTTCAATGGTGTTATTTTGAAGGTCTATCTCAATGGTTGTGGTCACAGGAGAAGAACTCCGGTGGCCGAAATTTCAAGAAGATTGGGGCTTTTGAGGTTTCTTTGGGTTTTCATGGAGGTTTGGTGTAAAGAAGCACGAGAAGAAAGGCTTGGGAGTTGAAGATGGCCGGAGACGGCCAAGGAAATAGGCCAATCGCCATGGCCGGTGAGGAGAGAAGAAGAAGAAGAAGACAAAGCACAGGGCGGCTAGGGTTAGAGGAAATAGGAAAATGGCCGGTCTCTTGAGAGATCAGGCCTTATATACTTGTAACGTTTGATTGGTTCCTGGCCGTTGGATCATTGATAATCAATGGCCAGGATTGAATTCCCCAAAACGACGCCGCTTAATTAAAAACAAGGGTTGACTCCTCTTCGTTAGATCATAGTGAACGGACGGCTCAGATTCGATCAACAAAAACCTTATTAAATTGATTAATTTCCAAATTGATTCTCATCCGTTGGATTAGGTAAATGGATGGTTGAGATCATTGTTATTTAAAGACTAGATCGGACCTTCTTATTTGATTTGGGCCAATTGCATCTAGGCCTCTACAAATGGCCCAAACGTATAATTTTTTTATTTTTCACGTATTTTATTATTTTTATTTATTTTGTTATTGTATTTTATTTTCTATTTTTATATTCTTTTCCAACTATTCAAATTCTTTTATTTCCTATTTCTCTTATTTTTCTAATATATTTTTCCATTTTTTGCTATTTTTCTTTATTTTCTGGAATATATTTGTATTTTGCTAATTTTCTTTAAATTCCTTTAATTGTGATATTTATACTTAACCTATTTTTTTTAATTTTTTAATTTTCATTTTTAATTGTTCACACATACAAATGCATCTTATTTCAGACAGACATGTAATTGCACACAAAAATATTATTTATTTAATTTTGGAATTTTATTGCTTAGGGCAAAAATCACGTGCTTACAGCTGCCCATCTTTGCTCGGGAACACGAAGAGTTTCAGTGCAAAGACAAGTGAGCAGTAATGAGATATTTTTTCCCACTGGCATATTCCGTGAGACGCATTTTGAAAATCTTTTGACCGCACCCTGCCTCAGAGGTTGCCTAGATATCCTGGGCTAAACAGGAATCAGGTCAGTGTAGTTCGGGAAGGTCTAGTAGTTTAAAACTACCAAGACTTGTTGTTGCATTGCTATTGCTATGACTACTGACCTACTCCTTATTACACTGGGGGTGAAAAGTATAAAATGAAGAAGCTATTCTAAGATATTATGCTACGAACTACAATTGTTCCTATCTACTTCTTGTCTTCTTATTCTTCTTTGTCTCTTTTTCCTTGATTTCCCGTGCTACCATCCTTCTTTTTGTTGATTTTTCTTTTCTTGCTTCCTTTCTTTTTTTGTGATTTCCAATGGTACTCCTTGCCTTCAAATTGATACCTGCTTAAAACAAAAACAAAACAACAAAACTTTTCCTCTGCCCCAGTGTGGGCTTTTTATGTTACGGTGTTACTTATGTTAGCTAACACAAATCAAAATTTGCAGAAATTAAAAATTGCTGAAATGTATTCCCTTGTTATACAGGTGGGCACCTGAACAGAAATTAAAAAATTGCAGAAATGTATTCCCTTGTTATACAGGTGGGCGCTTGAACATAAATTAAAAATTGCAGAAATGTATTCCCTTGTTATACAGGTGGGCGCCTGATGCATAAAATGCGAATGCAGAAAAATATTCCCTTGTTATCCATGTGGGCTCCTGATGGCGCCTGATGCATGAAAGATATTCCCTTATTATCCAGGCGGGCGCCTGATGCATGAAATGCGAATGCAGAAAAGTATTCCCTTGTTATCCAGGTGGGCGCCTGATGCTTGAAATACGAATGCAGAAAAGTATTCTCTTATTATCCAGGTGGGCGCCTGATGCATGAAATGCGAATGCAGAAAAATATTCCCTCAGTTTGATAACTGGGGTGTGAATTTGAAAAGATGATACCTTCGTGTTGTTTTTGGTGTTTTCTTACTTGATTGAGTGATTCCTCCTTTATGGATTCCTCCTTTTATTGCTGAACTTTCTTTTCACATTGGTCACATTCACTTTAAAGTGATTAGTGATAATTTGATCCTGTCTAAATCATAAAACAAATCTTATTAGTATAAAACTGCTGACAACTGGCATTTGCTGCTCCTGCCTTTTATTGCTTTCCTCTTTTTGCTTTCCTTCTGCTAAACGACCTTTCAATTGACTTCCTCTATAAACTCTTTTTACGTTTTTCTTGCTTTTCTCCCTTCTCTTTTTTTCTTTTCTTCGGCTCTGATCGCCATCCTTCTTTATTTCCTCTTTCCCTTCTCTCTTTTTTTTCTTCTTTTCTTTTTCTTTTCTGATCTAGTGTTATTTCACCTCTTATCATGAGAAACTAGTAGTTAGCTTTCAATGGACAAATTGGTTTTTTAATCAATGATATGCAGAAACAAATGAATTTCAAAAAAGGGTAAGGGTGATTTGGAGGAGTGACGGAACTTATCTAGGTATGTTGGCTGATTCCTTTGACCAAGCCATTTATTTAAAATCCGACCCAGTCTGTTCAATCGAATTGCCATTCTTTTAACTCTAACTTTCTTTCAACCCAAACCGAGCTTATTTTTGTTGTTTTTCCATTTTCCAAAACTGTCCTCACAGTCGCCTTATGGTGCCGTTAAAGGTTTTCACCAACAACACTCTCTCATTTATTTCTCTCAAAACTCACGACCGCCTTATAGTGCCGGTAAAGGTTTTCACTAATAAGACTCTCTCATTTTATTTCTCTCAGCCTCACCATCGCCTCACGGTGCCGGTTAATGTTTTCACCGATGAGACTCTCTCATATATATATATATATATATATATATATATATATATATATATATATATATATATATATATATATATATATATATATATATATATATATATATATATATATATATATATATATATATATATATATATATATATATATATATATATATATATATATATATATATATATATTGTCCATGCACTATTCTTCTTTTATTCTGATTGTATTGTTATTCTCTTAAAATTGATTAGAAGGTCTTTCTTTGGACCGTAATGTGGCTTTTCGATGGGTTAAGAAAGAAGGATATAAAGGCTCAAAAATTTACGAGGGTTTAAAAATATTTACAACTCTCGGAATTATAAAACATAACTTCCGCCCCAGTTTTAATATGTTGGGGATTTTTCGGATTTTTCCTTTATTGTGACTGAACCTCAGTGAGGCTGCCTACGTACCCTTTCGGGATCAAGTCAGACGTAGTTCAAACTACGCCATTAATTCATGGTTTTGTTTGACTTTTTTCCCGATTTCTTTGTCTTTTTCTTTTGTTTGCATTTTGCTTTTGCTCTTTTTTATTTGTCTTTTTTCTTTTTTTTTTGTATCATTCTTCATATTTTAATTTTTTCAACTTTTCTTTTGTATCATAAGCAATTTCGAGAGAGGGGTATGAAAGAATAGATCGAAAAAGGCTCAACGGGGTATGAATGGATAAAGTGTTTGGATAGAAAATAAAATGCCTTCATCATTTCAATTCCAAAATCACAACAAATACAATTATACAAATGAGAAAGAATCATACATAATATCTCTTGACTGCATCTGAATTGATAGCAGTCTCTACGCATTTTCCTTCAACATCTGTCAGATATAGGGCTCCATTGGACAACACCCGTGATACCATGAACGGTCCTTGCCAGTTTGATGCAAATTTACCTTTCGCTTCAGCCCAATGCGGTAAGATATGCCTCAATACCAATTGTCCTACTTCAAATTTCCGAGGACGTACCTTCTTATTATATGCTCTAGCCATTCTCCGTTGATATAAAAGCCCATGGCAAACTGCTGCTAACCTCTTCTCATTTTCACGATGATGTCCGTTTTAAACTTTCTCAACTTCTGTTTTACCGGCCGGCATTCTGGATAAATGTGAAATTTATGTATCACCAGATCAGTGCTGAGTCCGGGCATGTCATCATAGGACCAGGCAAATATGTCCTTGTATTCATGTAATAACTTTATTAGATCTGGGAAGCCTTTAAATGTACACTGATCTTTATTTCCCGGACGTTATCCTCACTCCCCAGATTAATAGATTCTGTCTCATTTAAGTTCGGTTTGGGTTTTTCCTCATATTGATTCAAATCTTTACTGATTTCCTCATGTGTTTCATCATCTTCATATTCTATTCCACTTTCATTTTCATTATCTTGTATAACTATTCGATTGTCAAGACTGGACCGGGAATCCTTCATGCATAACATATCATTAGAATCAGCGAATATTGAACTGTACAAAAAGAAAAAAAATAATAAAAACAAGGCAAAAGTGAAGAAAAAAGAAGAAATTGCATTTCATTGAAATTTTTCAAAAAGATAACAGAGGTTGGGTACATTTTATTTCAGTGGGGTGTGGGAATACAAAATAAAACAGCTTTGGGAAAGATGAAATATATTTAAGGCTAACTACCATAACTCCCTCCTAATCGGAAGATGAGTAGCTTCCCAATTATTAAATGCAGCGCTGGGTCCCACGAACTGGATATCAATCTTAATCGTCCCCTCACCCATCTCCAACATGTTTACATCCTCGAACAACATTTCAAACCTTGCAAGAAGTTCCGCATCTGGCTTTATTTCAGCATATCTTGGCACAACAGTTGTCAAATGTCTTCGTGTACCAGGCTTAGTAAAGGTGTCAAATAATTTTGGAATTTGTTTCGGGAGGGAACGACTTTTCTTCTTCATTCTTTTGGCTCTTTGGATGTCGTTATAAGTAGGTTTAAAGCCCAGGCCAAAGGTATCATTATTTCCCGGCAAGCGGACACGTTGTGTTATCCCCTGTAAAGCTATCCCCAAACATTTTCCCGGTGCAAACCCATTTCTGATCATTTCTTTAGCCACCATTACTGCTGTAGGTGCCACTGCAGGAATTGGCTTGCTCTCCCCTTCGGATATCTTGTTAACTACCACAGCATCCATCACCTGATACACCCATGGGCCCTTATCCCCTTCGATTTCTTCAAAAGGCATTATGGTGTTACAGACATCATCATCTCCATGCACTGTAATTTCCTGCTGTTCCTATTCGAATTTTACCATATGGCGCAAGGAAGATGGTACTTCTTTGGCTGCGTGGATCCACGAACGTCCCAATAATAGATTATAAGAAACAGTGACGTCTAACACCTGGAACTCCATGGTAAAGTCCACCGGTCGAATGGTGACTTCCAGCACACTGTCTCCCAAAGTATTTTTGCTACTTCCGTCAAAGCCTCATACACTCACACTGTTTCGACGGATTCTATTAGGATTAATCTTTAGTTCTCCGAGAGTTGAGAGTGGACAAATGTTTGCAATTGACCCGTTGTTTACTAGGACCGAGTCACCACAGATTCTTTGCTTTTGACGGTGAGATAAAGTGCATTGTTGTGTTCCATCCCTTCCAGTAGAAATTCATTATCCGAGAATGTTATCTTATTCATCTCAAAAATTTTGTTCGTGATCTTTTCAAGATGGTAAACTGAGATTTTCTCGGGGACATGTGCTTTGTTCAGAATCTTCAATAACGCCTTCATGTGCTCTTCTGAATGGATTAACAATGAAAGCAATGAAATTTGTGCATGCGCCTTTCTCAGCTGCTCTACTATCAAATAGTCTTGAGCTTTTATCTTCTTCAAAAACTCTTCTGCTTCTTCTTCAGAAACCGCTTTCTTCACATGATTCTCCTTCACCACTTTCGTTTTCCTTAACTCTTCCGGGGCAAAGCATCGCCCCGAACGAGTTAGGCCCTGTGTTTCATTGACCTCTCCTGTAACATCCTTCCCCTGTACATCACTGTGACTTTGTTATAGTTCCATTGTATGGCTTTAGTATCTACCAATGGCATTTTTACCACCGGTTTAATGACTACAGGTTCCTCGTATGCTCCTTCTACTGTCAAAAAAGGTTTAGCTCCTGGCACCACAATTTTCATAGTTTTAACCACTGGAGACTTTTTCACTAGTAATTCGGCTGTCGCTTTCTCTTTCTCAACCTCTTTTTCCACTTTGCTATTGGCTTTTATCATAATCACCGATTG
Source organism: Nicotiana noctiflora (assembly GCA_032618575.1). Classification (NCBI taxonomy): domain Eukaryota; kingdom Viridiplantae; phylum Streptophyta; class Magnoliopsida; order Solanales; family Solanaceae; genus Nicotiana; species Nicotiana noctiflora. The sequence continues at coordinate 164,442 of JASVEL010001633.1, forward strand.
GGACGGTTTCTTGCTGCTTTCTCCTTGTTCTAACTCTATCATGTGCGTCACATGATGAGCTGGTAATGGATTCTGAGTAATATTAGGAGCTTCTGGAGCCTGCACCTCGATCCTCCTAGTGTCAATGAGCTCATGTATAGCAGATTTCAAGTGCCAACACTTTTCAGTATCATGCCCCGGCGCCCCGGAGCAATACTCCCATCTGACTGACTGGTCAATGTTTCTAGGTGGTGGATTTGGAAGTTTTAGTTCAATTGGCTTAGCATCCCCAACTCCTTTAGGCGATGATAAAGACTGGTGTAAGAATCCCCCAGTGGAGTGAATGTTTTCTTCGTTTGGGCTCTGTTTCTCACTTCAGGATCTGGACGGAAGCTGGGTCTATTTGGATTTTTATATGTTTTGGAAGGTGGGTAGGTGTTTTGAGTGTGGTAGACATTTTGTGGAGTTTGGGATCGCTATACATGTGGAGGCGGTGGGTAATGTTAAGCATGTGGTACGAAATAATGTGGAGTAGTGGTTGGATAATATGGTGGAGGTGGGTTGTAAGGTGCTGGTGGGTATGATTGGTATGGACGAGGTGGGTGGTGGTATGTATTTTGGCCCCGAGACCATGGTCTACTTTCAACAACTGCAACCTCTTCCTTCTTCTTTTTACCGATAGATCCCCCATTTCTAGTTTGTATCGCCTGGTTCGTCGCCTTGATAGCCGAAAAGCTCATGATTTTATTGGTTTTCAATCCTTCTTCTACAAAACTCCCCATTTTCACCACTTCATTAAACGTTTTACCAATAGCTGATACCAGATGACCATAGTAAGTAGGCTCTAAGGCCTGTAGAAAACAATCCACCATTTATGTTTCCTTCATAGGAGAATCCACCTGTACTGCTTGTTCCCTCCATCTAAAGCTATACTCCCTGAAACTTTCCTCGGGCTTCTTTTCCATCTTTGTTAGCGACAGCCTATCTGGAATTATCTCCAAATTGTACTGGAAGTGGTTAGCAAATGACTGAGCTAGATCATCCCAGATGAACCATCTAGTGTGGTCCTGACGTGTATACCACTCCAGTGCAGAACCGCTCAAACTCTTGCTAAAATAAGCCATCAACAATTCATCTCTTCCCCCTGCACCACGCATCTTGCTACAATAACCCCTTAGATGGGCTACCGGATCCCCGTGTCTATCATACATGTCGAACTTAGGTAGCTTGAATCCAACCGGGAGCTACATTTCTGGAAACAAACACAAATCTTTATATGTGACGCTCACTTGGCCTCCTAGCCCTTGTATGTTACGGAAAGATTATTCTAAACTTCTCATCTTCCGTGCCATTTCTTCTTGCTCCAAGTTCTTGACGGGCTTTTCTTTTGTCATATCCATAAGTGGGGTATAGGAGTCATGCTACCTAAATGTTGGCTCCGGTGGATAGTAATACGTGTCTTGCACCTGGAATACTGGTTCACTTGATGATTTATGTAGAGCAACAGGCGGTGGTGCCACATAATCTCTTTGGATAGTATTGGTGGTGCCTGTGAAGTTATGGCATAGTAGTGTTGGTAATTTGGGTATGTGGAGGATGTGTTCATGGTAGGTGGTTCAGGATTAGGATTTCTGGGAGAGACATATGCTAGATTGGTTGGATATGTGGGTAAAGGTTGACCCCTGGACCAGGCTTGGTACATTTCCGACATTTGCTACTTTAGCTTATACATTTCCTCTTTCATACTTGCAACATCCACAACCTCTTCTTCCTGTACTGGGTCCATGATAGTAGATTCAATCTCCTGAGTCACATCCTTAGACATAGGTTTTGATCGTGTGTTGTAATGATGATGTGCCAGAATGCCAGTTGCCAGCTGAAATCTGATTCTTATCAACAACAACACTTGTTAATAGTTAGTTCATAAAGGGGTAAAATGTAACAATTGAAGGTCACAACTTTTGCCCTTGATCATTATGCATCATTCCAGCATTTATTCCATTTTGAATCAACATTGATCTTTTCTTCTTTTTCATTCTTTTTTTTCTTTTTTTTCTCTCTTTTCTTCATTTTTTTTCTTTTTTTTTTCTTTCTTTTTCTTCTTTCTATTTTTTTCATTTTCAATTTTGCTTTTTCGTTCCTACATATTTCCCTATCGCCCAGACAATTGGTATAAAGCGGAAAAAGAATGATAACAACTTCTTTTGAACTTCTTCATTGATACTCAAAAACATTGATTACAAAGTGATGTTGTGCTACTAATGCAAAAGGAATACAGATACAAAATGCATGGCCTATGAGTACATTAATGCTCCTAATGCCCGCGAGACGTCGTTCGGTCTTGCCGCGGGCCTATATGCCAATCCACTTTGGAGTTTATCTAGGTCGGACATGACTTGCTTTACAAAGAACTTTACGGCTGATGCAAATGTTGCCTGGGACATATCTTCACACCATTGGCATTTTCTGGTGATGTACTGAGCAATATTGACGATTTTTTCTCGAATGACCCATTTTTCTTGAAGCAACCTGCTGATCTGTTTGGCGCGAGCGTCTAAGGTTTGTTGGTTCTCTTTCTGTAGATGTTGCAACTCAAATTCTAATTGAGCCATAGCCGTATAACAATGCTCTCTTTCTTCTTTAAACTCTTTGATTATCTTGCTACTTTTAACTGTGGCTGTAATGACTTTCTTCCTCAATCGAGCTACCTCAACCTCATGTTTATCTTGTAGTTGCTGAACCATTCTAGCTCTTTCCTCGGCATCTCTGGCCAGTTATTTCCGAACCCTGACTAACTCCTTTTCTGCTCTATCAAGATCGAAGTTGTAGTCATTCACTTTGCGCCGAAGATTTTCAATCAATTTCTCATCTCGGGCTAGGCGAACTGGGGTCTCGGATGCAATTTTCATTTTTGCAACTTGAGCTTTTAAGATTTCATTCTCTTTTCTCAGCTGCTTCTTTTCTCCTTCGTCAGATGCCGCTTGTAAACCGCTCTCAAATTGGAGATCTCGAAACTGTTTCTCTAGCAAGCTGATCTTGGCTCTATACTCATTTTATTTGGTCACCTAATTTCCATATTCCTTATACCGCTCGGCCAAATCTTGACTGTGAGTCCTTTTCAATGGTCTATCATGCTCAATACCCCAATGATACCATGCGGCATACCCTAGCGATACTTCTCCCTGAGTTCTGTTTTCCACACAATTGTCTACCTTCAAGCTTTGACACTCATTCCAAATCTATCGGATCTTTGCTTTCGGGAATTGTCCGTCCGGACTATTCTCTATTGCTTGTAAACTGAGGTCCCCGTCTTTTGGTATAACTTGATATCTTCCAAGATGTCGTAGTACCATGTACGGTGCATAAGGCTGAATGCTTTTAAGGCCCATGATCAAGAAATGTGACCCTTCTGTCGGCATGTATATCACCTCATCGAGGGGCAACCATCCGTATGCCCAATCGATTTGGTTATCGGTCAATGATCGCAAGTATGAAATCCAACCTTTTGCCCCCTCCGGCAGCTTAACTTCTTTTGTTTTCGTATCGAATTCTTCAAGGAATGTCTTTTCAGACGGCCCATAACTTGAGAACGAAGGATGACGGCTCAAATGTTCTATTAGCCAAATTTGCAGAATCAAGTTACATCACTCAAATAAGTCGTGCCCTGCTTTACATTTTGTGAGGGCACGAAAGATATCGGCTATGATCATTGGAGCCAATGTGCTATTATCTTGTATGAGAAGAGTATTGGCCACCCCGGCGACTCTCGTATCAATGTTCCCATCCTTTACTGGGAATATGATTAGCCCGAGAAATGCCACTAAAAAGGCGAATTGCCCATGTTCCTCCCATTTGACTCGGTTTGACTTACTACAGAGTTTGTTCGTAGGGTCATTGAAACCCCCGACATGTCCATATCTACTATAGATGAAATTTAAGGAGCAAAACCCATTAGCCAAATCCTAGTTTTGGACGTTCCGAGCAATCTTCAGAGAGTCGAGGAATCTGTGCACCATTATCGCTCTCGGAGCCACCGAGTATTTCTCTTGTAGGGGAACCTCATTTTTCCATATATAGTAAGAAACTTCCTCAAGATTAGGAGTGAGCTCGAAGTCCGATAAATGTAGGACGTTATGTGCAGGATCCCAGTGTGTGACAAGTGCTCGAATTATATCGCCACGGGGAATTATGTCCATTAATCCCGTAAGGTTCTTCAAATAACATTTGACCCAATCTTGTCCTTCATGTCCCATGTCGTTCCACCATAATCTTAGCTCCAAAGGGATTTTATTCATTAAAGTGAAGGGTTCATTCTATAATGTGCTCATTCTGCACATTTATTAAAGGCGATTTTATTCAGAAAAAAGAAAAAATATGTTTTTTTTCAAAGCCAATTATTATTTTGAAAAGAAAAAGACATGATTTTTAAAGTGACCATTTTTGCCAAAATAGCCTTCCGGCGTCCTTTTGGAACATTTGGATATTTCAAAAAATAGCGATTACCTCGATTATTTGAAACTAAAAATATTATTTTGGTCATTTTCTAAAAGGGTGGTTGGACCCGTTCAAGGGTTGCCTACGTATCCCACCTAATGGCGAGAATCAAACCTACGTAGTTCGGTCAGATTATTTGACCAATTATTTCAACAACAATGCTTTCCCTATTTTTAGATTTTCTTTTCGATTTTCTAATAACTTTTCACTAATATCTCAATATCTCTTCTTTTTTTTCAAAATATTCTTTTTTTTTTGTTTTCTCAGGAATTTTGCCGGTCCGCATGATGATCCAAGACAATTAAAAATGCAACATATAATATGCTCGGTCTTTAATTACCGGGTCACCTGTCCTAGACGGACCCAACCCCTGTGTTGAGTCCCATAAGTCAGTTATGATGCAAATAATCGCCCTAGACCTATGTTCAATATCTTATAGTTTCATATAGTGCTAGATTGTGTACCCGATTGGACAGCTCGGATCGAGGAGATGGCTATGTACCGGTGACCCGCGAGGTCATTCGGCTTTTGTAACTTATCCGGCCTCTGTTTCTTATTTTGGGTAAAACTTAATAGAAAAGGGAGTCTCAACCAGTAAGCACATCCCCGGAGGTAAAGAAGAGAAGGGTTTTCAGCACAGTTGATATATACAATCCACATAATATCAAAGCGATAAAACATGTAGCATGTTGTTTAAAGCATGTAACAAAGTCAAATTATACCAAGGACGGCAATTCTAACGAGCTCGAATTCTTAAACCCCGAACCAAAGTTCTGGGTTACTTATCCCCAACAGAGTCGCCAGAGCTGTCACACCTCCCTTTTTACTACCTTTTGTTTTAATTCCCGATCAAGAGAATAAGGTATACCTCGATATTATGAATACCCCGGGAAGGATATAATAACAACGAGGAAGGAGTTTTTCCAATTAAAGGACAATCGGTTCGGGATTTTTATTTACAATTTCAGAATCACCACTTGGGAAGATAATGGTGTCCCAAGTCACCGGTTAATCCCGAATCCGAGGAAATTGACTCTGTTTTTACCAGTCTGCGCAACGAGAAATCCGGATAAGGAATTCTGTTAACCCGCGAGAAGGTGTTAGGCACTCCCGGATTCCGTGGTTTTAGCACGGTCGCTCAATTGTCATTCTTGGTTTTATATGACTTATTACATGCCTTTTAACAATATGTATGTGTTTCAACTTGAATATTTTACGAATTGCGACGTCGCGAAAACGTATCTCGGGTCACACCGCACCCAGTACGCCTGTGACCTTTAACACGCTTTGGCTTCGCTGGGATTTACGATTTGAGCCACATCAGATGTGACTCGTATTAGGGAAAGTATATTTTAAGTCGTGCCTAAATCGTCTATCGGCTTCTTTAATCTTTTGGAAAAGTCGTGAAATTATGTAACAACCTTCCCGAGTCTAATAATTATAACTTATTTGTTTATTTGGGGGCCCCACTGTCTTGTCTTCAATGCGAGGCTCGTCCCATTTTTAGTTTTATAGTCCGATCCTAATATGTATACTATGTTTTCTATTTTTTGGTTTTTCCCCTAGTTCATTGTTTTTCATAATTTAAGTCCAAGCTTTATTTTTATTTTCACGGGGCCTGGACTTTGGGCTTATACTTGAGACGTATCAATTTACATTCCTGGGTACTGAAAACCCAGGAACATGCTGAAATATATTCAGCAGAAGCCCAATGATGTTTTCACATAAATCTGGGCCTTCGCAGTTTATTAGGCCTAGATCAGATATAATAAGAGAGGAGTAATATAAATCGGAACTCATTGTGTACACAGAGGATCGACATTCAGAAGATAAAAGAACTTAAACTATTTTATTCAATAAGAAGAAGAGAAATACAGAATTACAATAATAAACTCAGACTTTAAATGTTCAGTGTGAATTAAGTCTAATTAACAGGCTATTTTTGTTTTCATATTTAACAACTATTTTAAACTACTGAATCTAATTACTTTGTATCAAGAGCTAATCAGTATTATTATCATTTGATATCATTCTAATCTCAATTACTTGCAAATTTCAGAGAACTACTGAATGTATTAAGCATTAAGATATATATATATATATATATATATATATATATATATATATATATATATATATATACTCACACACTATGTGATATGTGACTTTATACTAAAATACCAATTAACCGAAGTGTTTATTTATTACTAACAATGTTCAGATTAAACTAAATATTATCGAAGTAAGCTAGCTACTGCATGTTAATGTCATTAACTATCTACTTGTAGTAGGATTTTATGTTAGATTAATGATTAACCTATTTTAATTAACTAGGCGATTACTACTATACTAGGTTACTTGCTACATTATTACATTGTTTCCAGTTTATCTGTATCTCATATGAGTCAATTATACAACACTTCCTACACAAATTACAATACCCGCTAAGTCATAATCTAACTACAAAAGCCAAATACAGAAATCAGTTACAGAACTTGTAGCAAATAGATAGTTTATTTCTTCAACTTCAATTCCAATTGCAATTACATGGTTCAAGCCGTGTACCTGATTCAGCAATAGAAACCAATTAGTCTAAGGGAGATGAAGGCAGGAAATAAGCAGGTAGATCACAGCGAGCAATGCAACAGCAATGGAAGTGAATGAATCACAACAACACGAATGAATTCAGTGAACAAATTTGAATCCCAGAAACATCAAAGCAATATCCAGCAGAAGACCAGTAGAAAAACCAGTAAAACAACAAGAGATTTCCTACAGCTTCAGAATATAGCTTCGACTAACCCAGTCAGAAATGTTCTATATCTCTATATTTGTATATCTCTGAATTTTGTTCAAAAGTCTAGCCCTTAATGAGGCTCTAACAAGGTCTATTTATAGGTGGAATTGGTAAAAATTTTGGGGGGAAATTTGAAAAGTTATTTCTAGTTTGCTCCTATTGAATTCTTTCAATCATTACACTTCAATACCCATTTCAGATTTGAATTTACCTTCCAGCATGTGCTGGAAGGTTCTATTTGATTTTTTTTTGGGTGTATTACTAGTATACCCTCACTTGCTAAGGTTATTCACTGATTTGCCTTTTATTTAGGTCTATTATACCTTTAGTTTTGTGCAATGTTGCAGAAATACTAGGCCTAAATGTTTTAAATGTCCTTATAGGCTCTATTAAATCCACAATTATGTCATTTTCTATTCCTATTATACCCTTAATGGCAACTGTTATTTACCCGACCTTCTCCAGGTCTGAATATTCAATTTTAACTCTTATTTAATTTCTGGCCACTTGTTATATCATTCTTTAAGACTTGGCCAGATTAGGTATCAATTTCATTTCAATTTTAGCCTCGTTTTCTTTTCATTTTCTGTATTATAGTTAATTTACAGGACTAGCCTGCTTATTTACCTAAGTGTAAACTTTTTAAATTTTAGTCCAGTCCAGTGTTTGGACTTGGCTTTGCAAAATTAGTCAATTATCATTCACTGGCCACTTAGAATTAGATTAAGATCTTAGCCAGTTTCAGATTTAAGTCTTATTATTACAAAATTGGCCATTTTCAGAACTAGCCATTTATATTTAAGCCTAAATAATCACAAAGTTGGCCATTTTCAAAATTGACCACTCTATTACTTATTTCAATTGTAACCATTTTTATGTTATTTTCAATTTTAGCCAATTGAACTACTTAACATACTTTCAGAATTAGCCAATTATCTAACTACTTATCTATTACAGCTATAACCAATATCCCTTAAAGCATAATAAGATTAGTTATAGTCTAAAACATGAACTTATCACAAACATAGCCTTTTATATCAATTTGCACACATAGCCACAAATCAGAAATCATTTATCATCTAACCAAAACTCAGAGAGAAATTTGAATATGGTTGAATTTCAATTAAACAACTCACAACTCAAATTCAGGCATAGCATAACAAATTTGACATAATGAGATATATTCAGAATATTTTCATGTTCAAACTCACAAAAACCCTAAAAGGCTCGAGCATATTTAATCAAGTGTAATGGACATGATTATCAAAGAGACCAATGAAGCATGTTATCGAAAGAGAAACAATTTTATTAACAGAAAACATATCAAAGAAAGAAGCTAAACTAAACATGCAACTAATTAATAGACTAAATCAAAGAAAATAAATTTAAACACAGAAAAGCATGCTGAATCAATTAAACAGAAATAAAGAGATGGAGAGAGGACTTAGCTTGCGGAATTGGTCTCCTGAGCTTCCCCTATTTTTTCCTTTTTCTTTTTCTTGTTCTTTTTTTTCTTTTTCTTTCTTCTTTCTTTTTCCAATTTTCTTATTTTTCTTTTCAAACTTCAAAATTCAGATTTGAAGTCTTTATTGAGTATCTGATGGTTTTTATTTGGTTTTGGGGTAGAGATGGGTGTATCTTTAAGGTGGGTGTTACAAAGTTGACTGGAGTTAGAGTTCTGGCGACTTGTTCTCTAATATTTGAGAAGTTTGGCTAAGATTACAGTGAAAATAGGTTTATGGGGTTAAATATCTGGGCATTAAGGTTCAATGGTGTTATTTTGAAGGTCTGTGTCAATGGTTGTGGTCACCGGAAGAGAACTCCGATGGCAAAAATTTCAAGAAGATTGGGGCTTTTGAGGTTTCTTTGTGTTTTCATGGAGGTTTGGTGTAAAGAAGCAAGAAAATAGAGGCTTGGGAGTTAAAGATGGATGGAGACGGCCACGGAAGTAGGCCAGTCACCATGGCCGGTGAGGAGAGAGGAAGAAGAAGACGAAGCACAGGGCGACTAGGGTTAGAGGAAACAGGAAAATGGCCGGTCACTTGAGAGACCAGGCCTTATATACTTGTAACGTTTGATTGGTTCCTGGCCGTTGGATCATTGATGATCAATGGCTAGGATTGAATTCCCCAAAATGATGGCGCTTAATTAAAAAAAAGGGTTGACTCCTCTCCGTTAGATCACAATGAACGGACGGCTCAGATTCGATCAACAAAATCCTTATTAAACTGATTAATTTCCAGATTGATTCTCATCCGTTAGATAGGTAAATGGACAGTTGAAATCATTGTTATTTAAAGACTGGACCGGCTCTTCTTATTTGATTTGGGCCAATTGCATCTGGGCCTGTACAAATGGCCCAGACGTATATTTTTTGTATTTTTCACGTATTTTATTATTTTTATATATTTTCTTGTTGTATTTTATTTTCTCTTTTTATATTCTTTTCCAATTATTCAAATTCTTTTATTTCCTATTTTCTCTAATTTTTCTGATATTGTTTGCCATTTTTTGCTATTTTTCTTTATTTTTCGGAATATACTTGTATTTTGCTAATTTTCTTTTAATTCCTTTAATTGTGATATTTATACTTAACCTATTTTTTTTTTAATTTTCTAATTTTCATTTTTAATTGTTCACACATACAAATGCATCTTATTTCAAACAAACATGTAATTGCACACAAAAATATTATTTATTTAATTTTGGAATTTTATTGTTTAGGGCAAAAATCACATGCTCACAGCGCCTAGCTGGCTGATCCTCACCCCTAGCTAGCGGGATGGGTGCTGAAGATGATGGGCCAAAAGACGAGGGTTGACCCCTCTGCTGAGACTGATTACCATGTTGCCGAGGATAATGCCCCCACATGTGCCCAACCTCCCCGCACTCACAACAGCTCGTGGTTCAGAGTGACTGGATGACGTACTCGGTCTAGAGGAATCCTGAATAGATGGAGCTCGTGATTAACCCTGAGCGGGAAGAGCGCTGAGAGATAGGTGTCTCTGCTGATAACCCTGATGACCTTAGCCGGAAGATGACCCATGATACTCAGAGCGAGCTGACTGAGGAGGCCTGAATGAAAAACCTCTACCCTGCTGGAACTGACCCATATACAGAGCACCACTGAAGCTACTAGAACATTGAGGCCTCTTGGCCTCCCTTTCCTCTTTGTCCTGACGGCGACCCAACTCAATATCATCAGCAATATCAACTGCATCCACAAAGGAAATACCTAGAACTCTCTCTTGAGTCATCAGAACACGAAAGTGATAGTTAAGTCCATCTACAAACCTCTTGATCATCTCCCTATTGGACGGAACTATCCAAAAGGAATGACGGGCTAACTCAGAAAATCTCGCCTCATACTGGGTTATAGTCATGTCTCCCTATCGAAGCTACTCGAACTGCGTACACATCTCCTCCCTCTAAGACTGTGTTACCCACTTCTCCAAAAATATAGTGGAGAACTCCTTCCTTAACAAAGGCGCTGCGCATGCAGGCCTATTCCGCTCATATTCCTTCCAGCATGTGAAGGCATCCGCAGTGAACTGAAATGCGGTGAATGCTACCCATTGGACTCTGAAATCCCTGCCATCCGAAACATACGCTAACACTTGTCAAGAAATCTCTGGGCATCCTCTCCCTGAGTACTGGAGGCTAGAGCCTACTAAACCTCTCGAGACGATGTTGCTCATCGTGTGGCATAACTAAAATAATAAAATCCTGAACTAGTAGAACCGGCTAAGCTGGAGCTGCTCCCGGTGTCTGTTAACCCTCATCACCTGCTCGGGTGTGCAAGTAGCGAGGGTCTGGCTGCCTCCCCCTACTTAAGAAGTAGCTGCTAAGTAGTCGCTGGAACTACCTGGGCTAAGACAGTGCAAACTACTAGTATCTGAGCCAAGGTCTCCTGGAGACCCAGAATCACAATGGGCACAGCCCGTGCTTGAACAGGTGCTGCTAGAATGTCTGCACCTGGGGCCTGATTTTGAGCTGGGGCAATTGGTGAAGCAATAGGTGCGGGCCCCCGCGGCTCTGCCCCTACCATGACCACGACCGCATTCACGACCTCTAGTTCCCACAGTAGGTAGTACCGGTGGTTGTCTGCTTTGTCCTTTATAGCGAGTTCTCACCATCTGTGTGAGAATAGAACATAGACTTTTAGTTCTCAGATCAAGAAAGTCGCACGACAAGAATTTCAAGAATGTGAAATTTTCCTAAGGGTTTTGCTACCTATCGAGGATAAATATAGACGTCTCCTTACCAATTCGCGAGACTCTACTAAATATGCTTATGACTTGTGAAACCTAGTAACATAAGCTCTAATACCAACTTGTCATGACCCAATTCCCAAACCGGTTGTGATGACGCCTCTCGTGAAGACAAGGCAAGCCAATAGAACATTAATACTTATTTCAACAACTTCTGAACATAAATAGGTCCAAATCATAGGTACTGAATAATCATAAGTGCGGAAATAAAATATAACATAATGGGGAAACAACCATCCAAAACTTAGCCGGATGATCAGGGTGTCATAGGTCATGAGCTACTACAGAGTTTAAGGAAAATACAACAAGTATGTATCTAGAAACATTGTCCGAAGATAAAAGAAATACAGAAGATAAACAAGAAAATGGGGTTGTGGATGTTGACAACTACCTTGTTTCTCCGGGTCCGCCTTGTTTGGGAGAAATCGGCTCTTAGGAACGAACTCAGATATGCTTGTATCTGCACACATAGTGCAGGAAGTAATGTGAGTAGTCTGATCCAGTGAGTAATAAAAATAAATAACGACTTAGAACATATGATCCCATAAAGGCCCAAGTAATACTATCTCAAGAAGTAAAACTAGATAAACAGCAAAACTGGTGAAATATAGCAAGAAATTCTCTTTGAAAACAATTAAAACAATTATGCACAACTAGTGAGAAATGCACAGAGAAACCGCCCTTCGGGCATGATTTTTGTTCCTAGCTAGTCATTGTTACCTGACCGGTCAACCAGTGTTACCTGACCAAAACGTATGTTACACTGCCATTGTTACCACTTGTCAGTCATTGTTACCAAACCAAAATGCATATAATAGTGTCATTGTTACCACTATCAACAATTTAACCGCTCTAGATGTGTACCCACACTCACTGTGGGTATGCAGACTCCAGAGGGGTTCCTACAACCCAAGCTCTATCAACAAGGCTTGAAAGCCTTAACACAATACACTCGAAGCCTGAAAGCCTTCTCACATAACTCTCGAGGCCTGAAAGCCTCCTCACATCACTCATCATTCCCTCATTATGGTCCTCCGCCTTAATCAGTCCAAAAATAGTCAGAAGCCCCGCGGGCATCAGTAAAACGATAATACTTAGCTCAAACAATTGTTCAAATATTAGTTAAAACTCCAGGTTTGACTAAAATATAGTTGAGTTTATGAAACAGTGTAAATCACATGGACTGAGTTCAAATAATATTTTAAATAGTGAGAAAAACAGTGATGATATTTCAAAAAGAGTGCAAACCGTAGGCAATAAGCCCCAAATATGGCAACCAGCTCAAATCATAGTGGAAACAACAAGTCATAGCTGCTACACGGTAAAATATTATCCGAAATGGACCAAGTCATAGTCCCCAATAGTAAATGACATCGTGCTCATCATTGAACGCATGTATTATCTCAACACGACACCCGGTAGTGCATATTCGGGCTCTCAAGCCCTCAGAACATCATTTAAAGTCATTACTCACCTTTAGCCAGCCAAAAGTCTAGATCACCAAGCCTTTTCCCCTCGAATCGACCTCCTCGTGCATCGAATCAGATCAAAACCATAAGGAATACATTACAATAGGCCAAAGAAACATAACCCAAACGAAAATACTCGAAAAACGTCAAAAATCACGAAGTTGGCAAAACCTGAACCCCAGGCCCACTTCTCAAAAAATTATAAAATTTACATCTCCGGATTCCTCGTCTCGCCATGCGTCTATGCCTATCAAATTTAAAAAAAACCATAGCCCAAATGCCCCCCGAAATCCCAAATTTTTATTTCGAAAACCAAGCCCTAGTTCATCCAATTTGTACCCAATTTTTCGAATGATTAAAGGTTGATTCTTCAATAAAATGATGTATTTAGGCCATAGGACTTACCTCCAATCGATTTCCAGTCAAAAATATCTAAAATCCTCGTCAAAAGCTCTTAAGCTCGCTAAAAATGGTGAAAATAACATAATCCTCATGGATGAAAAATGATTTAAACACCTGCTGGCCTTCAGGGGTTTCTGCTTCTGCAGTTCCCATGCTCGGTTCCGCAAGACCGCTTCTGCGGTCCTTGTCCACTTAAGTGGAATCTCATTAAACTTGAGAGGCCGCTTTTGCGACTCACATTATCGCTTCTGTGGAAATTTCACCCCCAGGCCCAAACCGCTTCTGTAGTGACCTTTTTGCTCATGCGGATCCGCTTTTGCGGATACCTTTCCGCCCATGTGGAACCTGCTCTGCCTTACCCTCTTTCGCACCTGGGATGGATCCTCCACTTCCGCACATCCGCATCTGTAGTTTCTTTTTCGCAGATGCGGAAATACCTGCTGCAACTAAGAATCTGCAATTTCCAATTTCAAATTTCTTCTATTTAATCACCCAAAGACACTCCGAGGCCCCCGAGACCTCAATGAAAGGCACCAACATATTCCAAAATATCATACAAACTTAGTCCAATCATCAAAACACATCAAACAGCACTAAAATCATTAATTCACACCAGATTCAAGCTTAAGTTTTTTTAAATCTTCCGAAACACGCATTCGATAAAAAACCCAACCAAAATACATCCGAATGACATGAAATTTTACCCGTACGTCTAAAATCCCCCAACACAGCTACTGCAACTCTCAGAATCCCATTACGACCCCCAGATCAAAATCTGACCAACCAACCGGAATTCACCAAATTACTAACTTCGCCAATTCAAGCCTAATTCTACACCGGACCTCCAAAATCACTTCTGATCGCTCTCCTAAGTCACCAATCATCCCCCGATGCTAACCAAATCACCAAAAATAGCATTCGATCCCTATAACTAAATAGTTAATTGCCGGTTGACTTGTCCAAAACAAGCTTTCCTTAAGAAGACTAAGTGTTTCATTTCCATCTAAAACCTATCCAATTCAACTCGATCACCTCAAATACCGATAATGAAGCCTAGAGAAACATAATATGGGAGAAACGGGGTGGTAACTCATGCGATAAAGAGTTAGGTAATCACAGAGTAGATTCATTCATCATAAGGATCTTGTATGCAAAATTTGGTGCCAATTGGAGTTGATTTGATATGATTCGGACACTTGGTTGCGATTGTAGAAGTCCATGAAGTTTATTTTGATCTTCATGAATTTTAGCATCCGATTCATGGTTTTAAAGGTCATTTTGATGATTTGAATGCGCGAGCAAGTTCGTGGTTTTTTTTCAAGACTTGGTTGCATGGTTAGTTTGGAGCCTGTGGGGATCGATAAGTTTCGAATTGGTTTCAGAATTATTTTTCATAATATTTGAGTGCTAGTACTGTTGTTATCACATTTGGGATGTGTTTGTCCCAAATGCGACACTCACAATCATGAAGGATCCATAACATTTGTGAAATTGGGTTGCTCGGGGGAATGTTCACATTTGCGAAGAAGCCACTCGCATTTGCGAAGTGTGGCAGTTCGCTTTTGTGAGGACCCGTGTCGCTTTTGCAAAATTATTGCATTCATATTTGTGAAATATTGGGTCGCACACATGCGGCCTCAACAGGAGGCCTTATGGTTTGCTTTTGCAACAGTTTGTTCGCATTTGTGAACCCTATGTCACAAATGCGACATCTACAACTTACATATAGCTGAGAATTCCAAGACTTAGCTTTTATTTTGATATATTTTTAACCCTAGCTTCGATGGGAGGCAATTTTGTGAAGATATTTTCATGTCAAATAATTGGGTAAGTACCTTTAATCAATTCTCAACTATATTTTATGATTTTATTGAAGATTTAACATCAAATTCAAGAGAAATCTTGGGAAAATTTTGCGGATTTCGTAAAAATATTGAAAAAAAATTATTTTGGATTTCAGTGTCATATAGGAGTTGGATTTGAAAGAAAATACGTATTTGGATTCGTGAGTCTATGGATAGCCAAGACCTGCCCTTGGACCCAGGTTTTGATCGGATGAGCCCAAAATATGACTTTTGTTGACTTTTTTGAAATTGAATAAAATCACAACTTTTTTAAATGAAATTATTATCTCTTGCACTTTGTGATTTACTCAAGTCGTGTTTACCTAGATTGAGCCGAGCAGATGTGAATTAGTAAAGAAGAATGCTAAATTTGACTATTGAGTTAGCCGAATTGAGGTAAGTGTGTCACGACCCCGAATCCGGTCATGATGGCGCCCAGCACACTGCTAGGCCAGCCCGACCAATCAACAACAATCACGGAGCCACAAGCTCACTTTATCCAATTTAAGCATAACAATGATAGATATATTAAAAACAGGGAACCAAGTCCCAACACGTGCCAACTCCCATAGACCGAAGGGTCAAGAGTCATGAGCCTCTACAGAGTATACAAAGTGTAAATAGTGAATATAACTGTGCACAAGTGTGGGATGATCAGAACAAAAATATAGACAAACTGGAGAATCAGGTCCTGCGAACGTTGGCAGCTACCTCGACTGTCCAAAAGCACTCCCGAGCCGCAATAGAATCAGCTCCACTGTGATGTACCTGGATCTGCACACAAGGTGCAGGGAGTCGGGTGTGAGTACTTCCAACTCAGCAGTAATAAAAGTAAATAATGTTGAAGGGAAGAAAACCACGATAGGCACTATCTCATGCTACACAATACAGAACTATCTTTTTATTCCTTTCAAGCATATGTGAGTAGATTATTTAGAAATCTCAATTTTAGCTACTTTCTTTCATAATAATATACCAACACCTGGACACAATCTCAAGCAGTGCAAGTCCGCACTCAAATCAGCCCCTCGGGCTCAGCACTCCTTATCAATTTACACCAAGAGATCTGGTCAATAAGGCAACTAATGCATGTGTGCCAGTAATGTATGAGTGTTGAATGTTATGCCACGTAGTACACGTAAACCAATGTATGTATGCCATGCAATGCATATGACCGCTACGGCGTGTAGCTCGATCCAATTTGGGTACCCGTGCTCACTGTGGGGGTTCAGACTCCGGAGGGGCTCCTACAACCCAAGCACAATATTAATATCACACCTGCTGCGGTGCGCAGCCCGATCCGTATACCACTGCGGCGTGCAGTCCGATCCATGCATATGTATGCATATGCTCACATAAAATGTCATGTCCTAACATATGGCCCTCGGCCCCAATCAGTCTAACAAATAATCAAGAAAGCCCTACGGGCAACAATATCATATTAGCTCACAACTAAAAATGTTATTAAGACCTTCTTCAAGTTTTTTCATAACCTTATAAAAATGCTGAATAGCAAAATACCATTTTAAACCTTAAATTTAGAATAAAATATGCACAGTGTTATCAAAACAATGATACCAATCCCTGAAGGATTCAAATAATTGGCACGAAGCCCAAACATGATAATTAGTCCAATTCATTTCAACAATTAGGTGTTATTATTTATTACGCGGGACGGACCAAGTCACAATCCCCAATGGTTCTCTACCCCACGCCCGTTATCCGGCGTGCAAGTCACCTCGACACAGCACTAAGATGTGCAAGTCCGGGGTTTACTAACCCTCGGGACATCATTTACAAGTATTACCCACCTCGAACCGACGAAAGCTCATGCCCGCGACGCCTTAGCTCCTCGAACCGGCATCCACGCACGTCAAAACTAGCACAAATCAGCACAAATATATCAAATAGGCTAATGGAACATAACCCAATCGAAAGAACTCGAAAAATATCAAAAATCACGAAATTTGCATAACCCGGGCCCACATCTCGAAAAATTTCGAAACTCATATTTCCAAAACCCTCGTCTCGCCACGAGTCCGTACATATAAAATTTACCAAAATCGGACTCCATTTGCCCGCTCAAATCGGTATTTTACCAAAGCCCTGACCTAGGCTAAATTTCCCCACAATTTGATCCAATTTCAGTGAAATAAAGGGGGTTTCAAGATAAAAACGCGTAAATGAAACATAAAACTTACCTCCGACAATATCCCAATGATTTCCCAGCAATTCCCGTCACTTTCTCACTCTAGAGCTCAACAATGTGGGTTTCTAGGAGTGAAACCCGTATATGAAATGTTCTGATTTTAACTTCACTGCCTGGAACCTTTGCTCTACGCGTTCGCGTGACTCCACTCGCGTCCGCGATGCACAGACCGGCTAACCCTTCGCGAACGCGGCACGGAACCACGCGTTCGCGATGACCATTTTTCCTCAGCCACCAGATTTTCTTCTTCGCGAACGCGACCATGCTGACGCGAACGCGATGCCTTTCCTTCTTCTTCTACGCGAACGCGGCCTCCATACACGCGAATGCGATGCTTCTCTATTTCCTCTTACACGATCGCGGCCCTCCTCTTCGCAAACGCGATGACCAACTGGTCCCCGCCTACGCGAATGCGGGTCTTGCCTCGCGAACGCGAAGGCTAAAAATCCTGCACTGTTTCTGCAATTTTTCTACAGATTTTTCATGTTCAAAAATACCGGATGATGGTCCGGATTCACCCCGAGGCCCCCGGGACCCCAACGAAAACCACCAACACACTCCAAAACACGATACGAACTTGCTCCAATGATAAAAACACCATCCTAAACATCAAAATCACCAATTACACACGGATTCAAGCCTAAGTTTCTTCAAAATTTCCGAATTGCTCATTCTATCAAAAACCCGACCAAACGACGTCCGAATGACCTCAAAATTTGCGGACATATCCAAAATCACATAACAAAGCTACAGGAATTGTCGGAATTCCATTCCGACCCCGGATCAAAATCTCACCTACCGTTCGGATTTCGCCAAAATTCAACCTTAGCCAATTCAAGCCTATTTCTACACTGGGCCTCCAAATTCAATTCCGATTGCTCTCCTAAGTCATAAATGATTCCCCGAAACTAGTCGAATCATCAGAATCCGATTCCGAGTACTCTAACTCGATAGTCAACTCTAGGTTGACTTTTCATATTCAAACTTCCTTCAAACATGCTATTTGCTTCATTTTCAATTCAATTCACTCCTAACTCACCCAATAGGCTCTAACACTGATATAAAAGCATAAAACATATAATTGAAACATGACGGGGAGGTAAATTCCCGTAACGACGGGCCGGGTCGTTACATTCTCCCCAACTTAAACAAACGCTCGTCCTCGAGCGTACCAGAGTGGTACTAGAAGCAACTCAATAGCTGAATGACCTTACCCAGCATATATTCGGCGATCATACGTCATCCTATCTCACATAAGTCCGAAAACACCATATAGTCAAAATTTCACAGACCATCCGAACCATAAATCACATTGCACTTTCCGAAATCATATCCCAATTGCTAATCCCATGCCTATACTCAGGATAGACTCGAATCTACTGAAATAACCCATATTCACTACTCCGGGTGAGATCATATGATGTATTGACAACCCCATCACTCGAGACGATAGTCTCTAATCACAACAACTGGCCACAATAACCGAATACTAGCTGAAAACCTCTTTCATTAGATAGAGTATTATTCCAACACCTCCATATCCTGCCCCCCGGCAGCTGAAGCACGCGATATACCGAACCCATCTCTCAGGTCAACCATTCGTGAATCCATTTCCCTTTTAAAACTGGTACCACCATAGGTCTCGGAGCCAAACCTCAATTTTTACCTTTCTAACAAGCTAAGATCCAATATGCTCTTCTTCATTAATGACTCCAACGGTCATTTCGATTATAACACATCGCACTGGTGATAAGACACCTCAACATCGGCCTAAGCCACGACGAGTACAACATAGGCTCCAATAGAAACGTATGCACACACTCGAATCATGACAGCTCAATTCATGACAGCTGTCTCCAGCAAATAGAGCTGCAATTTAATCCCTCTGTGCCATCATAATATAGAACTGAGATCGCGTCTCGTATTATAGAAATAAAGTACCCGAATCCTCCTCGAGAGGTCATAACATCACGTGGCCTTGCCACGATTCATGATTCTATCCAAACACTATTACTCATGAAGCACCTCAATTTACCAAGCTCAAAACGATCAGCCACACACATATTTAGGTCTGAACCCAAGCAATCAACCTCACCCACGGTGAAACAATTAACGTATGCTATCAAATCCTGAAAGAACACAACCGATGTGCCATTCGCCAAGCGATACTCAATACAGACTCTTCCTCAGAAACTAGGAAGTATTGTATGCCAGGTAATATATAACTAACTTTATTTTTCACATTACACTGTTGCGGCATGCAACCCGCTCCAATGACATACTCGTGGCGACGTGCCACCCGATCCAGATACCATACCTGTGGCGGCGTGCCACCCGATCCAAATAACCCGTGGCGGCGTGCCACCCGATCCACGCATAAATCTCGCAAAAGGAAATGCATATCGAGTCGAATTTTCTCATTATAGCAAACATATATATATATATATATATATATATAGCCTCAAGCTCTATATATATATATAGCCTCAAGCTCGGCCACAGGAAACGCATCTGACAACGTTTCTCAATACTGGAACTGAATCAATGGTAGATACCTCTACACTGACATTCGCCACTAAGGTCCAATTGACAAAGCAATGCCTACCAGTCGTCCGTTGGTCCTGGGTACAACTACTCTGTTGGAGCATACTCTGATGCTCTCTGCTACGCAATTTGTGCCATTTTCCAACATAGTCCATATCACATTAGTCTAGACAATCTGACCCATGACAACCAGTCAGCAATCAAGTATCATAATCCGAATTCGTCTTATCAAGTCAAGAGAGAGCCTCTAGGGCTTCCGATTTCCAATAATCACAAAACGGTGCCGATGCACATAATTGCATAGGCGGATTAACGAGAACTTCAACTCTCCTACACATATATAACATATGAATCACTATGCCTGATTCCGTATTCCACCGTACAAATACATAACGCACATCAAGCGTCCATTCATACCACGAAAGCCATTCAGAAATTTCACTATGCCATCAACGACTCAATTATTATAGTCGATCTAACAAAAGAATACCACCATACCACTGGATATTATCAGTTTACATTACCTTGTCCTTTTGGACCATATACCCTGCCAAATTACTAGAATAGCAGTACCATTTTCCTTAATCACCGGAAACATCGATTCTTAAATCACATGCAGCTGCCCGCGCTGCTCAATAATTTTAATGACTTCCCATATATTATGAACTGATCTCAAAACCTTGAATATGCCATTATCAACTTTTCCATAACCCATCGCATATACAATACCATACTAAGATAACATGGAAATTCTTATCCCTTTCCTACGCCGCAAACATCGACGCACTCAACTAGTCAAGGACTTTCATGATCCCATATAGAAAAAACTCATTACACCTTTCAAGCTTTGCATACCAACAGGAAATACACTCATTTTCAAACTACGGTAAAGCACTTTACCAACTCTTTCTCCCAATTACATTGCATAAATTAAACTGCCAAGACTGAGTCCTTATTCCCATATCGAGTTACACAACTGCCAGCACTCAAAAACTTTATTGCACAATATCTGCGAGACTCATTACTCCAAACATATACCAGGAATTAATCGTAATCCTTCTCATACCGTTACATAGAATCCTCATCATTCACATAATATAACACAAGTCTTGATCTCTTCTAACGAAACCAACGTCTTTAGCCACATGCACAATCTTAAGACACCTGACTGTTACAAGTAAAATCTTAAAAAAACAAATTCTCGGGCGTCATCCACCCTCATTCAGCTGTAATTCAACTGTCTTATTGAACAGAACCACTCGTGCATTGCTAGAACTCTGACACCGCAGAACATGATCACATACACCTACAATTAGCTATCTTTCTTTTCTATACACCGAACATTCTTTACCAACACAAGTTCACAACATCCTAGTATTTCTTCAAGTCTACGAAGCACCATAAGCCTTTATCAAAATTTCCCAACATACCTAGAGAAGAGCCAACACAGCACACGGCAGTGCAATCAGTTAATCAATAACAACCTCCCCAACTTAGCTCGGAGTCATACATCAAAGCACTTTCAACCACTCATATCATTATTACTTAAGTGATGCCGAAATGTTAATATGAGATTAAACTCAAGTCATTTACAAGCCTTGACAGAGACTCGAATCATCGGAGACCTTAGCTCTTCTGCAATTCTTGCAGATATACATGCACCACCAATAAGCCCACTCTCTTTAGGTGACAGAAATCTTTCTAAATCCCAAATTTTCCAAAAATTTCGGTAGAGTTTCCTTTGTAAATTGGCCTATCCACCTGCCAGAGAATCACCAAACAATTCTAACAATACATCCACAACTCAACAAGATATCACAATGTATTTCAACAACATTAAATCTCAATACTACACGAATCATATTATCACAATTTATACTTGAACCTGCGCTGTATCTGCTCAAATCATAACACATATCAAATACCTTTCAATTACACATGAGGATCAACCCTCCTACTTCTTCTCAATTTAGCATTTCATCACGATACCTTCCACCAGGATACACATAGCAAAGTCACTTTAGTCTTCCTGAGTTTAAACTCGTTCCACTACACATAAGGCGCTTTACCTTCAAATTACGAGATATGATAATTATTCACCACGCCCATAGCTCAGGGCTACACAACAGTTTAGATAAGAGTCGGACAATTAACAGCTCATCCATTAGTAAGCCTCCCTAATACTCTACAGATCGTCACAAGGCCCCAAACATGGCTACTAGCCCAAATACATAGATATAAGCCAGTCTCGGTCATTATACACAGTAATCTATCAATCGGGAAGGATAAAGTCCAAATCCCCAGTCACAATACCACCACACTCGTCACATGACGCGTGTTCCATCTCAGCACAACACTGTATAGTGCAAATACGGGGTTTCAAACCCTCAATACATTATCTATTGCCACCACTCACAAAATCAGCACCTCGATGCTCAAGTCATAAACAAGGTCCAGCCTCAAGTCATCCTGACTGGCCCAACATGAACTCACAGAGATTATATCTCGCCCCTCGTTCGAGGAAATCAAAAGCCATAAGGCAATTACATTACTGAGCGCTCGATGCGTACATAGACATGTGGAAGGAATTTCAAAAATTATATCTCAAGCTGAATCAAGTATGCACGATAAGAATTCCAAGAAATCTGAAGTGTTTCCTAAAGGTTCACAGCCTCCCGAGGATAAGTACAGGCGTCCCCGTACCGATCCACAAGACTCTACTAACCGGCTCAAGACTCATGAGGCCTAGTAAACCTAGGCTCTGATACCAACTTGTCACGACCCCGAATCCGGTCGTGATGGCGCCCAACACACTGCTAGGCCAGCCCGACCAATCAACAACAATCACGGAGCCACAAGCTCACTTTATCCAATTTAAGCATAACAATGATAGATATATTAAAAACAGGGAACCAAGTCCCAACACGTGCCAACTCCCATAGACCGAAGGGTCAAGAGTCATGAGCCTCTACAAGTGTAAATAGTGAATATAACTGTGCACAAGTGTGGGATGATCAGAACAAAAATACGGACAAACTGGAGAATCAGGTCCTGCGAACGCTGGCAGCTACCTCGACTGTCCAAAAGCACTCCCGAGCCGCAATAGAATCAGCTCCACTGTGATGTACCTGGATCTGCACACAAGGTGCAGGGAGTCGGGTGTGAGTACTTCCAACTCAGCGTAATAAAAGTAAATAATGCTGAAGGGAAGAAAATCACGATAGGCACTATCTCATGCTACACAATACAGAACTATCTTTTTATTCCTTTCAAGCATATGTGAGTAGATTATTTAGAAATCTCAATTTTAGCTACTTTCTTTCATAATAATATACCAATACCTTGATACAATCTCAAGCAGTGCAAGTCCGCACTCAAATCAGCCCCTCGGGCTCAGCACTCCTTATCAATTTACACCAGGAGATCCGGTCAATAAGGCAACTAATGCATGTGTGCCAGTAATGTATGAGTGCTGAATGTTATGCCACGTAGTACACGTAAACCAATGTACGTATGCCATGCAATGCATATGACCGCTACGGCGTGTAGCCCGATCCAATTTGGGTACCCGTGCTCACTGTGGGGGTTCAGACTCCGGAGGGGCTCCTACAGCCCAAGCACTATATTAATATCACACTTGCTGCGGCGTGCAGCCCGATCCGTATACCACTGCGGCCTGCAGTCCGATCCATGCATGTGTATGCATATGCTCACATAAAATGTCATGTCCTAACATATGGCCCTCGGCCCCAATCAGAGTCTAACAAATAATCAAGAAAGCCCTACGGGCAACAATATCATATTAGCTCACAGCTAAAAATGTTATTAAGACCTTACTCAAATTTTTTCATAACCTTATAAAAATGCTGAATAACAAAATACCATTTTAATACCTTAAATTTAGAATAAAATATGCACAGTGTTATCAAAACAGTGATACCAACCCCTGAAGGATTCAAATAATTGGCACGAAGCCCAAACATGATAATTAGTCCAATTCATTTCAACAATTAGGTGTTATTATTTATTACGCGGGACGGACCAAGTCACAATCCCCAATGGTTCTCTACCCCACGCCCGTTATCCGGCGTGCAAGTCACCTCGACACAGGCACTAAGATGTGCAAGTCCGGGGTTTACTAACCCTCGGGACATCATTTACAAGTATTACCCACCTCGAACCGACGAAAGCTCATGCCCGCGACGCCTTAGCTCCTCGAACCGGCATCCACGCACGTCAAAACTAGCACAAATCAGCACAAATATATCAAATAGGCTAATGGAACATAACCCAATCGAAAGAACTCGAAAAATATCAAAAATCACGAAATTTGCATAACCCGAGCCCCGGGTCCATATCTCGAAAAATTTCGAAACTCATATTTCCAAAACCCTCGTCTCGCCACGAGTCCGTACATATAAAATTTACCAAAATCGGACTCCATTTGCCCGCTCAAATTGGTATTTTACCAAAGCCCTGACCTAGGCTAAATTTCCCCACAATTTGATTCAATTTCAGTGAAATAAAGGGGGATTTCAACATAAAAACGCGTAAATGAAACATAAAACTTCCCTCCGACAATATCCCGATGATTTCCCAGCAATTCCCGTCACTTTCTCACTCTAGAGCTCAACAATGGGGGTTTCTAGGAGTGAAACCCGTATATGAAATGTTCTGGTTTTAACTTCACTGCCTGGAACCTTTGCTCTACGCGTTCGCGTGACTCCACTCGCGTCCGCGATGCACAGACCGACTAACACTTTGCGAATGCGGCACTGAACCACGCGTTCGCGATGACCATTTTTCCTCAGCCACCAGATTTTCTTCTTCGCGAACGCGACCATGCTGACGCGAACGCGATGCCTTTCCTTCTTCTTCTACGCGAACACGGCCTCCATACACGCGAACGCGATGCCTCCCTATTTCCTCTTACGCGATCGCGGCCCTCCTCTTCGCGAACGCGATGACCAACTGGTCCCCGCCTACGCGAACGCTGGTCTTGCCTCGCGAACGCGAAGGCTAAAAATCCTGCACTGTTTCTGCAATTTTTCTGCAGATTTTTCATGTTCAAAAATGCCGGATGATGGTCCGGATTCACCCCGAGGCCCCCGGGACCCCAACGAAAACCACCAACACACTCCAAAACACGATACGAACTTGCTCCAATGATAAAAACACCATCCTAAACATCAAAATCACCAATTACACACGGATTCAAGCCTAAGTTTCTGCAAAATTTCCGAATTTCTCATTCCATCAAAAACCCGACCAAACGACGTCCGAATGACCTGAAAATTTGCGGACATATCCAAAATCACATAATGAAGCTACATGAATTGTCGGAATTCCATTCCGACCCCCGGATCAAAATCTCACCTACTGTTCGGATTTCACCAAAATTCAACCTTAGCCAATTCAAGCCTATTTCTACACCGGGCCTCCAAATTCAATTCTGATTACTCTCCTCAGTCATAAATGATCCCCAAAAACTAGTCGAATCATCAGAATCTAATTCCGAGCACTCTAACTCGATAGTCAACTCTAGGTTGACTTTCCATATTCAAACTTCCTTCAAACATGCTATTTGCTTCATTTTCAATTCAATTCACTCCTAACTCACCCGATAGGCTCTAAAACTGATATAAAAGCATAAAACATATAATTGCAATATGACGGGGTGGTAAATTCCCATAACGACGGGCCGGGGCGTTACAAAGTGTCTCGTCTAACCTTTTTTAGGGAATTTTTTCTACTATTTGACATTGTTTGCTACATGCGGGGATGATACATATATGAGGTGACAAGCGTATATGTATGTGCCATGGTTAATCATGCTTGGGGATAGATTATGTTATAATTTTATCTTGTAGAATTATGTGACCTTCTTGCTTCATGCCTTACTTGAATCATAGAAACTAAGAACATAGTATTAAATGTAAGAAATCAAGACATAGCTTATTATAACTTGATCAAATATAGTGAAATTATGAGAATACATTAATGAGACTAATTCGGTTATCACTATGCGTAGTTATCAAGACATTGCTACAGCTGATATTCTTGAGATACTAGATTTTATATTCGTGGTGTAGATCAATCGTGAGAATTGTTGAAACACTTGAGTTATATGGTTTTAAGGTTTTATTGAGTTATTGATGGCATTGTGAAGTTGTGATTGGGATTCGTTTGGAATATTTGTTTAAAAACTCTTCTTGATGCTATTTATGCTACATGCCTTATTCGTCATTGATATACATATATTTGGTAAGGAAGAGTGTAAAGCACGAAGGGTGATGCCATGCCATTGTCAATACATTGTCATCTTAGGGAGAGTTTAAAGCACGAAGGGAGATATTGTGCCGCATCATTTGAGAGTAAAAGCACAAAGGGTGATGTCGTTCCATATTATTGAGAGTAAAAGCACGAAGGATGATGTTGTACCAAATTATTGAGAGTAAAAGCACGAAGGTGATGCCATGCCATATCATTTGAGAGTAAAAACATGAACGGTGATACCATGCCATGTCATTTATATTGTTATGCTTTTATATTATCGTGATATCTTGGCACAATAGGTGTGTTCGTGCAGGCAAGGATAAAGGACAAGGATTGTGTGGTGATATCTCTTTTCTGTGTGTATGTTCATGTCTTTATCTTGAGCGGTTATTGTTGTACTTATAGATTTTGTTTGACTTGTTGTTATTGTCCTATCCTATCCTTTCCCGCTATTTTAATCGTTCTTGTGTTCTCCATATCTTCCACTTGTTTAATTTGCAAATACATGCCTACTTCCGATTGTTTTATTTACATCCATATCGTGTCTACTCTGTTGCACGTTAGTACAGTCCCTTTTTATATGTTAGTCATTCATGCCTCTAACTGTTAACTTGTAAAGCATGTGCTTCCTTCTTATTTGTTATACCTCTACCAAGGCCTCCATCATGTTAGTTAGTTGAAGTCGATATTTCTTGTCCTCCAATTGTTATTATTGCTCACATGCTTTCTGCCTAGTCTTCTACTATTGTCTATATGTATATCCTCGTTCATTATTGCTACTTCTATATTTCCTAATTTGTAAATCTTGTTATCAGTATTTCTATCATCTGGTTGGTGTTGTTATACGTATAATGGGTGAGGATGAGATAAAATCACAAAGGATGTTGCTATGTAATTGACTTGATATATGAGTACATTCCTTGAAAGTTATGAAGTGATTGTCATGTTTTGTTGGTTTCATTCTAAGAAAAGGACTGGTCGAGGTATTGTAAGATGCTTAATTGTGATCTCTGCTAGCACTGGGTTATTATTTTGTGTATTCATTGCATGTAATCTTCTCTGTTATATCGGGGTATAGTCCTATTGCTGATTTACGGTGCATGTTTTATCAGTAAGTATCTTTTAACTAAAAATTCTCATCATTACTTCGATTAGGTTAGACTGGGTACATTGAGTCGGTTATACTCATACTACATTTCTGCACCATGCGTGCAGATTTTCTTTTGGAGCAGAGCTGCTAGTGATGTCAGGAGGTGACCATGAATATGTTTGTGTATTTCGGATATTGCTTCCACTTGTACTTGTTAGCTTAGGTCTTGTTAATCTGTTATATAAGTGATTTTTTATACTTAAATACCACTCAAGGGGGGGGGTAATTTTTGTGGTACCCAACTTTGGTCATTTGTGTGGTACCGAACTTTTTGCTTAACTTGATTATATAAGGACCTGGTTCTTCTATGTGTTCCAACTACTAATGTTGTGGAATAACGATTACAGATATTAAAGAACACAAAGATTTTACATAGAAAACACCTAGCTCAAAAGGTGAAACACCACGACCTACTTTCCAGTGGGAGTTTCCCAAACTCTTCACTAAAATCACTGAGCTAGAAACTGCATATACAAACACTCTTTTGTAAACCTAGGATTAACTCTAATCTGTTGTAGCACACAGCCTCAACCGTTGCGACAACTTCAAGTGAAATGACCCGATCATTTGCTTTGAGAAACTAAGCTCTTTTCGGCAGCATAAGGATTGGAACAACTTCATAATATAAGTATCGGCTTGCGTGCATGTCTTAATTTTGTTAAAATATGATTCACAGTCAAATTGGAACAAGGAATCTAGTTTTGGAAGTTGGAATGGTAAGAATTTAACCAGAGTTGGAAATTTGTCAAAACGACTTCGGAATGGGTTTTGGGTGATCTCAACAGCTTCGTATGGTGATTTTGGACGCATGCATTATTTGGATCGTGTTTAGGAGGTCTGTAGTCAATTTTGAAGTCAATAATTTGAAAGGATTAAGACCATACCCCCCACTAGGCTCGACTATTAAATATCAATAATTAGCACTAAGGCATTCAGTTCTCCAAATAAATGCATAGAACGTGGTGGTGTTCGTTTGGGTTTCAAGCAAACACGGTGGACTTTGGACGAGGCTATCCTAAAGAGTCATTATGTGGACCACATAACTGGCTCGGCTAGGTTTGACCAAGATGTATGCACAGTTAAATAGAGTAAGGTTTCTATGGTGTATTAGACTAGAACCCTCGAGTGGACAACACCAGAGGAAACGGCCCAGAACCATTGACTGCACCGCTGATCGACTGATTTTGCTGCAAATATTTCTTTGCCAAATTTATGGGGTGTAATATTGGAAGGGTTCAACCACTCACTATAAGCGTTGCAGTGGTATCTTGTTTGGCACGAGTGGAATATGATGTTGAAGATGCAATTATAAGAATGAAACAAGTTGTCACGTGTTTGCACGTTCATAATAATTACAATAATTGCTCATAATTACAATAGTATTGAAGGATAGAGGTAAAAGAAAGCATTAAAGAAAAGAACCAAAGAGCTAATTAAATTTCGAAGTAAAAACGATAAAGACATTAAATAAAATCAATAATGAAGCAGAAAAGTCACAAGTAACATGAAATGGTAAAAGCCTAAAGAATTTCCCAGCAGAGTCGCCATGCTGTCGATACCCACTTTTCCTAAGGCGAAATCAGGTTCATGATATTTCGTTCCCTTTTGGGATTTGGGTTTTGAGAATTGAGGAGTCACCACCTAATGACTAAAGTGCATTAGGACACTAAAAGGGTTTGAGTTTGAAGAACCAGAGTTTGGGTAAGGGCTAGTTATTATCTCGAGGGGAAGGTGTTAGGCACCCTTAAGATCTACTAATTTACTTCCCGGGTTACAATTGTGACTTGATACAATCAAGTAAGCAATTTAGCATTTCAAATAAAGGGACATGCATATAACATTACAAATAAGTTAAAAACTTTGAAGTTAAGTAGAGAGGGAAGAAATTTATGAAAAAAATGTGAATAGTTTTACTAGAAAAGTTGAAAGCAAATAAAGAGAGGGGGGTCCTAGGTTTATGATTAATATGGATCACATTAATGCAATACCCGGTAATCACTCCTCAGAAGAGGGGCTACATGAGATATTAGCGCATCGGCTATTATCTTCATATTCTACCCTTCCCATCATGTAAAGGTTATTTAAAATGCGTGGGTTGGTCATAAATGCTTATTGCGTGCTATTACCCATCCCGTCCTATAAGTCCTGGAGGGTATTTAGGACCACTATTCGTACAAGGTAAGGACTAGGCTGAACTCTTAGGTTTAAAGGATAAAAGGCTAAGCGACATACATAACAAATAAGACCGCACATAAGGGAACACACAAGGACAAATAAAGGCTCACAGATCCCTGCACAAGTGAACACGTAATTAGCACGTCTCAAACACATTCAAGGTCTCAAAGATAGAAGTTTTGAAAAGGGATAGGTAACAGTAGTTAAGTTAATGAAAGATAAAAGAACTATTAAAGCATGGTTTGAAAAATGATGTAGTGACAACAGCTTAGCGAGGTGCAAGACAACTAAAATAGCAAGGTTCTGGGCAGAGATGGTAACCCAGTAGTTTGAAAACATAAAAATCAGAAACTCGGTGAGGGTAAATAGATGCACAATTTTAAAATTGTTTCCAGAAAGAGCAGGATTTTTAATAAAAATATAGTGAGAGTCAAAGCAAGAATGAGAGTGGCAGAGTTCAAAATTAAAAGAGGCTGGTTAGTCTTAGACTGGTAACAACATGATTAATCGACTCTTAGTAGGCCTAATATTTGCCTAGGCATCGTATGCATTGCCTAATTATCTTAAAGGGTGAACATTCATATTTGATCCCTTTTTTTTAGTTTTAAAAGACATATACAGACAGTTAACCATACTTCAATTATTAGATTAAGCATGCTAATAAGGAGTTTGACAATTGCAACTTAGACAAGTATAATACCCTAAATAATAGGATGTCTAATGCAAATAGGAGTTCCTAAAACATGATTTCTAA
This sequence comes from Nicotiana noctiflora, assembly GCA_032618575.1. Lineage (NCBI taxonomy): Eukaryota > Viridiplantae > Streptophyta > Magnoliopsida > Solanales > Solanaceae > Nicotiana > Nicotiana noctiflora. The sequence goes on from JASVEL010001633.1 coordinate 194,806, forward strand.
ATGCTAATAAGAATGCAGCAATAGTTATTTGCTTATTACAATTATTTGTTTCTTTTTAACTGATCACGGTTACAAGATGAGCATAATAACATGCTAAAAATAAAGAACCTAAAGTAGGATCTCCAATGAATGAGATGCATGTCCTATACAGGTTATTTATTGTGCAGATAAGAAAATAAAATCTTATAAGCATATTTTCTACCCATTACTTAAACTAAAAATGCATAACCCCCCTCTCTCTATTCACTATTCAGCTCCCAATCATTCGTTTATAAATTATTACAAACTAATAATAGTTGAATTACAGTAATAAAGAACAAAATAAGAAGTTATTCTATAGGGAGCCTTCAATCAGGCCCAATCTTCCAGCCTCATTCCTTTCGAGTTTCATAGCCTTTGCCATGGTCTGGGTGTTCCAAAGCTCCCTAAGGCCCCGTTGAATCCCTGACCAATACCAGCACCAAGACACTTAGCAGAATGTTGAAGAAGTGCAGTGTAGGATTACCAACCTTGTGTGTCAAAGTTCAGTGAGTACTCAGAGGTACCCAAAGCAATACTTACACGAAGGGCGTAGAACCTAACCTCTAAAAGTAGTGTGAAGTACAGGAAAGAGAGGTAAGTTGGTAGTTTAAAGAGTTTGTAAAAAAGAGAGTTCAAAAGTTGGACACAAGGGTAATGGGCAAATGGGACAAACATATCACGTGCGAACTCACAAACTCAAAAGAGTTTTAAGAGACCTTGAGATAGTCGGATTTAGACACACAACATGTAGTAACAGGATATAGTCACAACAACTAAATAGATGTCATGAGCATGAAAGTTTCAACAGACAAACCAGGAATCAATCACATGTAGTACAATAGAAGCATAAGTAGAAAACAATTAGGAAAAGAACACACTGAAGTAGTAATAACAAAATTGGTTTGGAACATGGAATTTAATCAGGACATACCATCCACAAAGAGGGTACAACAGAATGCAAGAGCCAAGTATAAGCACAATATTAGCCTTGGCTTATAGCCGACTAATAATAGTTAGGAGCAGGGAGAAACAACAGAGCAAACAAAAAAGTAACATAAGAGAGAGAGATGATATTGCCGCGTGTGAGTATTTGTGATATGCAATGTATTGGTGTCACATGCAAAAGAAAATGGGGGGGGGGGGCTTATAGTACTGAATACGAGTAAACAAACAAGGTAGAAGTCCCTAATTAAGGAACTGTCATCAATCATAATCAAATTAGTATATGGACTCCCCTTTAATTAATGAATCAATGTCAAATGGTAATAAGAAGTTATGTGAAAGGAAAGACATCACAAAATATGGTATGATCACATAAGAAAATAGAATAGCATAATGTTTATGCAATATAGACTAGGTACATGATACCCTAATTGGGGAAATAGGTCAGGCAAATCCATCAATATATTTGTGCATACATATTGGGCAAAATACCACTTTAATTCTAGAAAATAGTTTTCAAAATATTGAACGAGATTGAAAACTTAGGAGATCAGTATTAATCGAGGAGAGTATCAGACAAATTAAGGAAGCAATTCGAAATCAATACCAAACTATATGGAAAATACACAGAATCACAATTTTAAGGCAAGTATCACATCCTCAAAGTAGGATTGTAAGAATCAGTATAAAATCACCACGTAAAATATCATAGAAACCTTAAAAAAAACTACACAAAATTGTAGGGGAATGAAACACTAGCAACAAAATTAAAGCAAAGAGCACGAGACTCAGAGAAGAAACTAGAAGAACACACAAACAAGCAACTAATACAAACACAAACATATAAAGCTAGGGTTTCATCAGACTTGAGAAAAATGTTTAGAAATAGTACGGAGAATCATGAATGAGTACTCAAAATCAAAAAATAAAGTGATTTTAGAAGGGGGTTCAGAAACCCTAGTTTCGGAATAACGGATAAAAATGTTTAAAACATGAGCATTCGTAAAGATCGGGTAGAGAGTAGTTCAAAACATAAAGGCTTGAGTTAAAAATTTCAAAGATACAGAGATTTAAGAGGTTTGGGTCGAGGTTAGGGTTTCATAAGAAACCATTGAGAGAAATAAAATAAACTTGGGTGTGAAACTTTAGGAATAAAAGGGTTTATAGGATCACTAGACCAAAACCCATCGGAGAAAGGCTAGAAACAAACCCAGAAAAAGCCTCGATGTCCATCTTACATGGTGAAGGTACTCCTGGAGTCTCAGGGACGGAGGAATTGGTGAGATAACGCCTTCAAGGCGGCTGGTGGTCGAAAGAGGCGAGGCTGAAGGTTGCTGAAGATATGGTGATGGCCATCAGAGAAGAAAAACCCGAAGGTTCTAGAGAGAAGGAGGAGGGGAAGAGACAGATAGTGAAAGAGACCAGTCTCGAAGAGTGAGGGGTCATAGGAGGGTAGGTTAGATTTTAATTAAGAAAAAAGGCCGTTGATCTTATTTGATCAATGGCTCTGATTAATTCGGAGCTGGGCCGGGTAAGATAAGAGATTGGGCTGGGGCGGATTTGGGTTTGATCTTGGGTCAATTAGATTTAAATAAAATCTGATGGGGTGGGTTAAATTAGGGCTATAATTGCAATAATATAAGGCTATGTGTTAAATAGCTAATTTTCCTATTTTATTTTATATAAAATAGCTAAAATAATTTTAAGTACAAACTAACAACACCAAACTAATTAATAATGTATAAATATTAATCTAAAAATACTGAAAATGACCTTATGATTGTAAAATATTGTTAATCGTAATATAAACTATAATTACAGTTATACACAATTTAGCTTAGAAAATACCAAACAAATTTGTAAAAATGTACAAAAATTTTCTTAATTATATTTTTGGTGAAAATATGAGAATGGAAATAAATTATTCACCAAAAATTATAATCTGTGAATAATTATTGGATTTTGTACTACTAAAATTGAAAATAAATTAATTTTAAAAATCCTAAAAGTTTGGAAAAAAACACCAAAACTTCTGGGCATGCTTATATATGCATATACATGCTATTTCGAGAGTATTTTGAGAATAAAAAATAAATAGGAAAAAATTGGGTATCAACACATTTCTACATTTCTCACACTATGAAAGTTATAGATCTACTACCGTGGTTGTTGGTTATCGCTCTAAGAAAACGATTTGTCATGATATTTGAGGAATATTAAATCGTGATTTATTAAAGTAATATTTTATTCTTTCACATAATTGATTCTTGTACTCCTTATTGTTATCTTCTCGTATTATTCTATTACTAGTCTACTACACAAGTTATATTAGTGTGTATCTCTTAACTAAATAGTCTCATCACTATTTTACCGAGGTTAACATATTTTTTTAGTACATGTGGTCAGTTGTACTTATATTGTACTTTGTACCTTGCGTGCAAATTTGGGAATTGGAGTCTCTGTGAATGATGACAGCTGGAATTAAATATGTACATGTGTCCCGATTATAACTGTCACTTGATTTTGGTAGCTCAAACTTTTGCTAATCCATTTATGTAAACTTCAAACTGATGACGTAATTATTCATACTCGCTGTTGTAAATTCTAAGTCTTAGAAGCTCATGATTTGTACTACCAGTCCTTGAGTTATTGTATAGATGTTCCGATAATTTTTCAATATTTTCTGATAAATCTCATTTGGATTGTATTGACTGTTAGTTAGCTTACCTACGTGAGCAGGTTAGGTACCATCACGACTAGCGAATTTTGGATCGTGACACCCTTCTACAGATGGTAAAGGCGTTGGATGCTCTTAGTTTGTAAACTCGTTATTTTGGTTGGTAATGGTAAATACTTCACAAGTTTTACCAAAAAAAAAAAGTTTCAACTTATATAGTTATTTGTAAGAGTAATTTAATAAAATTATTTTTTTTGACTAATGAAAAATATATTAAAAGAATTATCACAACTAAACAAATGGGAAATAAGCATAATATTACAATTATGAATTCCTGAATGCAAGTCTCCAAAATTATATCTATATTACATTTTAAAAGGGAAAGAAACCCCGCTTACTCTAAAACTCGACAAGAAGAAGAGATAGTTGTTACTAGAAGTCATGTGAAATCAAAATTATACTTACTTCGAGGGAATTCTTTTGGTATTATTACCATGGATAAAAAGAAAAAAAAAATATAACATATTATAATTTTATTTCAACAATTTAAAAGGTTACCTCGTACAATTTTAATTCAACTTTCTTTTGAATCTCACTACTCGATTTTTCTTTATTCTACCTTTTCTTGTTCATCAACTGTAAATTTTCAAGTTAGCGTTACGAATCAAAACATGAGTAGATATCTTTAAAATTATATCTTTATACACAGATAGAATGCCTTCTTAATCTAAACTCGACAAGAATATTGAGATGACCATTATTATTAACAAGTCCATAATGCATTAATAAAATTCACGAGGAGTCAAATTTATACTTACTTCGAGAAAGTCATGGTTGTGTTAGGATGACAGAGAAAAAGAGCAAGAAGAAAAAAATTATGATTTAATTTACATAACTAAAAAGATTACACCATATAATTTTATATCTTACTTTTCGCTTTTCTTTAATTCTTGTTACTCGATTTTCCATAATCAACCTTTTTGTAATTAATTCTAAATCTTCATTTTAAGTTTGACCCTTATTACTGAAACTTTATTTATCTTATTTAAAAAATGAAGGGGTTCTGTTTTCTAAGCCTCAATATGAGGAAATCTGGATGTTGCTAACTAATTTTCAATATTAGTGTTCAATTTCTGACAAAATTACTTTGGTAAATATAGTATTTTATCAATTTTATTTATACCCTTGCCTTTTTCACTTTTAATGACACGATCAATGTTATATGACTGCATCTATTTTATTTTAAATTAGCTCTGAACATTTGTTAAAAAATACAAAAATGAGATAAGAAGTAATCATATAAAACAGATAGATGAAATTTGAGTAGAAATTTTTATCATTGTAATTCAAAGAAAGTATTAACAAAGATATCCACAAACACAAATAGCGTCAGGCAACATTGGATCTTCTACGCAAGATGCAGCAACTAATGAATCTTCATGTAACTCATTGCATCTGGCATCACAATCTTTGTCCACCAAACATCTTACAGTCTTAAGCGCATCTACGCATGTTGCCTGACCAAGCAATTCATGCACTAACGGGTGATCTCTGGCAATTGCTAAGTTGACTATAGATAGATATGTGATTATAAGAATGAAACAACAAGATATTGAAACTTTTGCCATAATTGATTACAATTATACTTTTGAGAGAAACTTATGAATTTCCTTTGGAATGGTTGCAATATATAGGAGTCTAACTTTTCATTTCAGGCTACATCATAAATGTTGTTGTGGTTAGTTAGATTTTCTCTCCAAAATCATTTTCATGATAGATATAATAAATTTATACAAATTAATTGTTTTCCAAACTAGAAATTCTAAATTAGGAAAAAAAATCTTTTGTTGATTATGGTGTTTAGTTAATTTATTTCTTAGACATGCCTTTTTTAGTTTTATTGACATGATTTAATTTTATTTATGCATTAAGTTTTTTTCATTTTATAAGATTTAAATGATTTATATGTGTAACAATCCGACTTGTCATTTTGAGTATCTATACTTTTCTCAATATTTTGATGGCTCGATTATTTTCGCGTGATATATTATGACTTGCATAAAGCATCGTTGTTGGATTTCATGTTATCCTCTAAGTTGGAAGAGTTGACCAACTTTGACCTTAGAATGGAGTTCTGTCAGTTCTGATAGCTCCATTGGATGATTTTAAACTTGGAAGCGGGTTCTGGATTGTAACTTGGAGGTCCGTAGTAAAATTAGTCTTGAACTGGCGAAAGATAGATTTTGTAAAGTTTGACAGAGTGGACTTTTTGATATCGCGGTCAAATTCTGATTATGAATGTTGGAGTAGGTCTGTATGAATAATGTGACTTGTGTGCAAATTTTGAGGTCAATTGGACGAGATTTAATAGGTTCGGCATCGGTTTGAAGTTGAAGTTTCAAAGTCTATTGGTTTTGACTTGAGGTGTGATTCATCGTTTCAAGGTTGTTATGCATGATTTGAAGCTTCGAGTATGTCATGACCTAATTCCCAAACCGGTCGTGATGGCACCTCTCGTGAATACAAGGACCGCCAACTTAACATTAACACTTACTTCAACAACTTCTGAGCATAAACAAGTCTAAATCATAGGTACTGAATAATCATAAGTGCGGAAATAAAACATAACATAACATGGAAACAACCATCCCAAACTTAGCCCGATGATCAGGGTGTCACAGGTCGTGAGCTACTACAGAGTTTAAATAAAATACCACAAGTTAGTATCTAGGAACATAGTTCAAAGATAAAAGATATACAGAAGATAAGGAAGAAAATGGGGCTGTGGACGTCGACTGCTACCTCGTCTCTCCGGGTCCGCCTGGTCTAGGAGAAATCAATGCTGAGGAACAAACTCAACTATTGTCACGACCCCAAATCCAGTCGTGATAGCGCCCAGCACACTGCTAGGCCAGCCCAACCAATCAACCACAATTTACGGAGCTATGAGCTTGCATTATCCCATTTAAGCATAACAAGTTATAAGACAACAGTGATAGATATATCAAAATAGGGAACCAAGTCCCAACACATACCAACTCCCATGGACCGAAGGGTCAAGAGTCAAGAGCCTCTAAAGAACATAAGTGTAATAAGGTTTACAACAAACTCAGTGTAGAAAGAAAAGACAACATGAAAACAAAAGACAGTCAGAAGGGGAGTCAGGTCCTGCGGACGCTGCAGCTACCTCGACTATCCCGCGCAATGCCTCTGAGCGGCTACCGGATCAGGTCTGTTGAGAGGTACCTGGATCTGCACACAAGGTGCAGGGAGTAAAATGAGTACTTCCAGACTCAGTGGTAATAAACAAGGGTAAGACAGCGTAGATAAGAAATCCACAGTAAAGCACAATGTAAAGCTATAACCAATACCCTGTAGCTATTCAATATCAACAGTAGAGAGAGAGCCAACAATATCAACAACAAGTATAACAGCTAGCAGATGTAGCTATATGCAATGCAATGCATGAAATGATCGCTACGGCGCGTAGCCCGATCCAATTTGGGTACCCGTGCTCACTGTGGGGGTTTAGACTCCGGAGGGGCTCCTACAGCCCAAGCACAATATCATGACTATACGCTGCAGCGTGCAACCCTATCTACTACCAGTCAGCTAATATGCAAATGCAGCCTCGCAAGCTCAAAAGTAGTTTTGAAAACTCTTTTATCATTTTTCAATTGAAAACAGTAAATGTCAAGTTCCAGAGATTGGAAATATCATGATAACAGTGATAGCTATGGACTGGTAGTAAAACTAGCATGTCAATATCGCAGCACAATGCTAACGATCCTCGCAGGATCCCAATAACTGGCTCATAGCCCATAAATGTACTCAACCATCCGAGAAGGAGGTTCAACGGCTCAAGAGTAGCCAATATCACAATATAATATGCAACCATCCGAGAAGAAGGTTTAACGGCTCAAGAATCGCCAATATCATAATACAGTATCAACAGGTCGGACTAAGCCATAGTCCCCAAATCACAATCGACCCCGCACTCACAAGAGAGTACGTGTCTCTCCGGGTTTCGAACCCGCTGGTCATCACCCACATCTATTACTCATCTCAATACAGCGTGACGACTACTCCGTGATGCCCTTGCCACGAGAATCAAGATCCGCACGCGTAGAATCTGATCAAATACAGTAGAAACACAACAAATTAAGCCAATGGAACGACACCCAGTCAAAACAACTCAATTTACATCAAAATTCCCAAAGTTGCCAAAACCCGACTTTTGGTACGCTTCTCGAAAAATTAGAAAAGTCACATATTCGGAACCCTCGTCTCAATACGAGTCTAGGAGTATAACATTTACCTAAATCGGACTCCATTTGCCCACTCAAATTAGTGTTTTTCTTTAATTTTAGGCCTATGGCTAAAACCCACCTTTAATCTTCCATTTTCAGAGAAATAATCAATGATTTCATGATATAATGCTGTAATTAAGCCACAAAACTTACCTCCGATGAATCCCAGATGAATTCCCAGCAATTTCCCGTCAATACCTTCTCTTAGAACTCAAAAATGGAGGTTTTGGGTATGAGGCTCGCGGATACACTGTTCTGTTATATTAAAATTTTGACTGCCAGGCGACCCCCTGCGATCGCAGCCATAGGCTCGCGATCGCGATGAACAAATCTGGTCGGCTCCCAAAACTACCCTACGCGGTCTCGACATGCACCACGTGATCGCACTGCTTCCGATCATAACCCTACGCGATCGCATACAACCTCACGCGATCGCGATGCTTCAACTTCCAGACTTACGCGATCGCACACTTCACCTCGCGATCGCAGAGCTCCAGGTTTTCCTCTTACGCGATCGCACTCTTAGCATCGCGACCGCGATGCATTGTAGCCACACCTTACGCGATCGCATGGCTATCTCTGTGATCGCGGAGAGCAAAATAGCTCTGCAATTTTTGCAGCAGAAAACAGCAGTGCCTTTGGCACAAATTGGTCCGTTTGGACCCCCGAATTCATCCAGAGGCTCCCCGGACCCCACGAAAACCACCGACATACTCCAAAACACGATACGCACTTGTTCCAATCATAAAAACACCATCCTAAACATCAAAGTCACCAATTACACACGGATTCAAGCCTATTTTTCTTCAAAACTTCCAAAACTAACATCCAATCAAAAACCCAACCAAGGGACGTCCGAATGACCTGAAAATTTGTGGACATATCCAAAATCACATGACGAAGCTACAGAAATTGTCGGAATTACATTCTGACCCCCGGATCAAAATATCACCTACCGTTCGGATTTCGCCAAAATTCAACCTTAGCCAATTCAAGCCTATTTCTACACCGGACCTCCAAATTCAATTCCGATCGCTCCCCTAAGTCACAAATCACCTCCCGTAACTAACCAAATCATCAGAATCCGATTCCGAGCCCTTTAACCAAATAGGCAACTCCAGGTTGACTTTCCATATTTAAGTTTCCTTCAAAAAGGCTATATGCCTCATTTTCAATCCAATTCACTCCTAACTCACCCGATAGACTCTAACACCGATATAAAAGCATAAAACATATAATTACAACATAACGGGGTGGTAATTACCGTGACGACGGGCCGGGTCATCATATTCTCCCCCTCTTAAGAAAACGCTCGTCCTCGAGCGGGTCAAGAAACATACCTGAAGTCTCAAACAAGTGTGGATATCTACTCAGCATCTCCCACTCGATCTCCCAAGTGGCCTCCTCCACGGGTCGACCTCTCCACTGAACCTTAACTGATGCAATGTCCTTGGACCTTAATTTTCTCACCTGACGACCCAAAATAGCAATAGGCTCCACGCCATAGGATAGATCACCATCAAGCTGAATGGTACTAAATTCTAATACATGAGACGAATCCCCAATGTACTTCCGGAGCATAGACACATGGAATACTGGATGAACACTAGATAAGCTAGGTGGCAGGGCCAACTCATATGCCACCTCTCCAACCCTCCTAACTATCTCAAAAGGACCCATGTACCTGGGACTCAGCTTCCCCTTCTTCCCGAACCTTATGACACCCTTCATGGGTGAAACCTTCAACAATACTCTTTCACCAACCATGAAAGACAACTCTCGAACTCTACGGTCTGCATAACTCTTCTGGCGAGACTGTGCTGTACGAAGCCACTCCTAGATCAACTTCGCTCTATCCAAAGGATCCTGAACTAACTCGGTCCCTATCAATCTATCCTCACCAGGCTCAAACCATCCCACGGGGGATCTACACTATCTGCCATACAATGCCTCGTACGGGGCCATCCGAATACTCGACTGATAACTGTTGTTGTAGGCAAACTTAGCAAGTGGTAAGAACTCATCCTACAAACCACCAAAGTCAATCACACATGCTCGCAACATATCCTCTAGGATCTGAATAGTGCGCTCAGACTGCCCGTCTGTCTGGGGGTGAAATGCGGTGCTCAACTCAACCCGCATACCTATCTCCCACTAAAATGCTATCCAAAACTGAGAAGTGAACTGAGTGCCCCTATCGGATATGATAGACACCGGGACCCCATGCAACCGGACAATCTCCCGAATAAAGATCGCTGCCAACCGCTCCAATGAGTAAGTAGTACACACATGAATGAAGTGAGCGGACTTAGTCAGCCGATCAACAATCACCCACACAGAATCAAACTTCCTCAAAGTCCGAGGGAGTCCAGTAACAAAATACATGGTGACCCTCTCCCATTTCAGCTCAGGAATATCAATGCGTTGAAATACACCACCGGGCCTCTGATGCTCGTACTTAACCTGCTGACAGTTGAGGCACCGTGCTACATGTCTGACAATGTCCATCTTCATCTTCCTCCACCAATAGTTCTGTTTCAAGTCTTGGTACATCTTCGCGGCTCCTGGATGGATAAAATACCGCGAGCTATGGGCCTCCTCCAGAATCAACTCCCGAAGGCCATCAACATTGGGCACACATATCCGGCCCTGCATCCTCAATATGCCGTCACTATTAATGGTGACATCTCTAGCATCATCATGCTGAACTCTGTCCCTAAGGATAGTCAAATGCGGATCATCATACTGGCGCTCACGAATACAATCATATAGAGAAGACCGAGATACAACACAAGCCAACACCCTGCTGGGCTCTGAAATGTCTAACCTCACCAGCCGATTTGCTAGCACTTGAACACCATAAGCAAATGCTCTCTCCTCAGCTGGAATATATGCCAAGATCCCCATACTGACAGCCTTCCGGCTCAAAGCATCGGCCACTACATTGGCCTTCCCCGGATGATATAGAATAGTAATGTCATAATCCTTAAGAAACTCAAGCCATCTTCGCTGTCTCAAATTAAGATCTTTCTGTCTGAACAAGTGCTGGAGACTACAATGGTCGGTATACACCTCACAAAACACGCCGTACAAATAATGCCTCCAAATCTTCAAGGCATGAACTATGGCAGCTAGCTCCAAATCATGAACAAGATAGTTCTTCTCATGTGGCTTCAACTGCCGAGAAGCATAAGCAATCACCTTACCTTCCTGCATCAACACACAACCTATCCCCACTCTCGAGGCATCACAATAAACGGTATATGAACCTGAAGCTGATGGCAATACTAACACTAGAGCTGTGGTCAAAGCCGTCTTGAGCTTCTGAAAGCTCTCCTCGCACTCATCCGACCACACGAATGGTGCACCCTTCCGAGTCAATTTAGTCAATGAAGAAGCAATGGATGAAAATCCCTGAACAAACCGGCGATAATATCCCGCCAAGCCAAGAAAGCTCCTGATCTTTGTAGCTGAGGACGGTCTAGGCCAACTCTGCACTGCCTCTATCTTTTTCGGATCAACCTGAATACCATCATGAGACACCACATGACCCAGAAATGCTACTGACTCGAGCCAAAACTCGTACTTGGAGAATTTAGCATACAACTTCTCCTCCCTCAATCTCTGCAACGCAATACTCAAATGCTTAGCATGCTCCTCCTGGCTACGGGAGTAGACTAGAATGTCATCAATGGACACAATCATAAATGAATCCAAATAGGGTCTGAACACACTGTTCATCAGATGCATGAATGCTTTTGGGGCGTTGGTCAGCCCAAAAGACATAACAAGAAACTCATAGTGACCATATCTGGTCCTAAATGCAGTCTTCATAATATCAGAGTCCCTGATCTTCAGCTGATGGTAGCCTGAACAAAGACCAATCTTAGAAAACACCCTCGCACCCTGTAGCTGATCAAACAAATCATCAATGCGCGGTAGAGGGTACTTGTTCTTCACCTGTTACTTTGTTCAATTGCCTATAATCAATACACATTCGCATGGAACCATCTTTCTTTTTAACAAATAACACTTGTGTACCCCACGGGGACACGCTAGGACGGATGAAACCCTTATCTAGAAGCTCCTGATGCTGCTCTTTCAATTCCTTCAACTCAGCTGGTGCCATCCGATAAGGAGGAATAGAAATGGGCTGAGTGCCCGGTACCAAGTCAATGCCAAAATCAATATCCCTGTCCGGCGGCATGCCCGGCAGATCTGAGGGGAATACATCTGGAAAATCCCTCACAACATGTACAGATTCAATGCTAGGAGATTCGGCTCCCACATCCCTCACGAAAGCTAAGTACGACAAACACCCTTTTTCAACCATTTTCTGAGCCTTTAGGAATGAAATGACACGGATAGGGACGAAATCAGTCGAACCCCGCCATTCAATCTAAGAAATACCAGGAATGGCCAATGTAACTGTCTTAGCATGACAGTCCAATATAGCATGGTATGGAGACAACCAGTCCATACCCAATATAATATCAAAGTCCACCATCCCCAACAATAACAGATCTACCTGGGTCTCCAGACCCCCAATAGAAATAACACAGGATCTATAGACATGATCCACAACAATCGTATCACCCACGGGGGTGGATACATGATCAAGTAAATCAAGACTACCATGAGTCGCACCCAAATGATGTGCAAAATAAGAGGACACGTAAGAATATGTGGACCCTAGATCAAATAGAACAGAGGCATCTCTGTGACAGACAGAAATGATACCTGTAATCACTGCATCGGAGGCAACTGCATCACACCTGTCAGGGAGTGCATAGAATCGTACCTGGCTATTACCGGATCTCTCCTCGCCTCTGGGGCGACAACGAGAAGACTTACCTCTACCTCTACTAGCCTGAGATGATTCTGAAGAGGAGGGTTGGTCCCTCTGCTGAACCCTGTCCCTACGGAGTTGAGGGCACTGCCTCCTCATGTGGCCAAACTCACCACACTCATAACAAGCACCCGGTGCTGGAGAAGGGGACTGAAGGGAACCCCTCGCCGCAGAAGAACCCTGGGCTGAAGAAGTAGGTGCTGCAATCTGGACTGGGAGGGTACTAAGTGAAGACTGACCCTGCTAAAATCCCTGTCGACCACAACCATAAGAACCTCCGCTCTGCTCAGGGCAGCCTGAATAAGAAGGTCTAGATGAGCGACCTCTGCTCTGCTGGGAATGCCCTCTAGATGGAGCACTACTGAAACTGCCAGAACCACGAGGCCTCTTGGCCTCCTACTCCTCCCTCTCTTGGCGACGATTCGCCTCAATGGAGCGTGCCATATCAACAACATGCTTAAAAAATGATGACAGAACTCGCTCTCTAGTCATAAGAATGCGGATAGAATAGTTTAGGCCATTAATGAACCTCCTGATCCTCTCCCTATCAGTAGGGAGCATCCATGTGGCATGCCTAGCCAACTGTGTGAATCTAAGCTCATACTGAGTCACAGACATGTCGCCCTGAACCAACCACTCAAACTGGCGACGTAGCTCCTCGCGACGAGACCGAGGTACATATTTCTCTAGAAAGAGAGTAGAGAACTGCTGCCATGTGAGAGGTGTTGCTCCTGGCAGGCCTACGCCTCTCAAACTCCTCCCACCAATCAAATGCAGGACCAGTAAATTGAAAGGTAGTACATGAAACTCCGCTGGACTCAAGAATACCAGTTGTATGTAGCATCCTCTAACACTTATCCAAGAAACCCTGGGCATCCTCGCCCTCAGCACCACTGAAATGGGGTGGCTGAAGTCTAGCAAATCTCTCAAGACAACACTGCTCGTTGTCGGGCATATCCTGAACCATATGCTCTAGAGCTGGTGCAGCTGGACGATTAACTGGTGCAACCACCTGAGCGGGGACTGCCTCTGGCGTCTGAAGTCCCTGAACAACCTACTCAGGTGTGCGAGCTGCAGGGGTCTGCTGACCACCCCCTGTTTGAGATGTCGCTGCAGTAGCGGTAGCCGATACTACCTGAGTCAAATCGGAACACACCGATAATATCTGGGCAAGAGTCTCCTGAAGACCAGGAATAGCAATAGATACAGTCTAGGCTTAAACTGGGGCTGCTGGAGCATCGACCACTGGGGGCTGCTCCTGAACAGGTACTATGGGCGGGTCAGCTGGCACTGCCTCAGCTGCCCTACCTCTACCTCTAGCACGACCGCGCCCACGACCTCTAACAGGTGTCAACGGAGGTCGTCCACCTCGTCTTGATGCTCGCGTTCTCGCCATCCGCGAGAGAATAGAATATAGAAGTTCAGTTCTCAAAACAACAAGATCGCACGACAGAGTTCAAGAAAGGTGAAGTGTTTCCTAAAGGTTCGCAGAGTCCCGAGGATAAGTACAGGCGTCCCCGTACCGATCCACAAGAATCTACTAACCGGCTCAAGACTCATGAGGCCTAGGAAACCTAGGCTCTGATACCAATTTGTCATGACCCCAAATCCGGTCGTGATGGCACCCAGCACATTGCTAGGCCAGCCCAACCAATCAACCACAATTTACGGACCTATGAGCTCGCATTATCCCATTTAAGCATAACAAGTTATAAGACAACAGTGATAGATATATCAAAAGAGGGAACCAAGTCCCAAAACATACCAACTCCCATAGACCGAAGGATCAAGAGTCAAGAGCCTCTAAAGAACATAAGTGTAATAAGGTTTACAACAAACTCATTGCGGAAAGAAAAGACAACATGAAATGAAATGACAGCTAGAAGGGGAGTTAGGTCCTGCGGACGCTACAACTACCTCGACTATCCCGCGCAATGCCTCTGAGTGGCTACCGGATCAGGTCTGCTGAAAGGTACCTAAATCTGCACACAAGGTGCAGGGAGTAAAATGATTACTGCCAGACTCAGTGGTAATAAACAGGGGTAAGACAACGTAGATAAGAAATCCACAGTAAAGCACAATGTAAAGCTATAACCAATACCCTGTAGCTGTTCAATATCAACATTAGAGAGAGAGCCAACAATATCAACAACAAGTACAACAGCTAGCAGATGTAGCTAAATGCAATGCAATGCATGAAATGACCGCTACGGCGCGTAGCCCGATCCAATTTGGGTACTCGTGCTCACTGTGGGGGTTCAGACTCCGAAGGGGCTCCTACAGCCCAAGCACAATATCATGACTATACGCTGCGGCGCGCAGCCCGATCCACTACCAGTCAGCTAATATGCAAATGCAGCCTCGCAGGCTCAAAAGTAGTTTTGAAAACTCTTTTATCATTTTTCAGTTGAAAACAGTAAATGTCAAGTTCCATAGATTGGAAATATCATGATAACAGTAATAGCTACGGACTGGTAGTAAAACTAGCATGTCAATATCACAGCACAATGCTAACGATCCTCGCAGGATCCCAATAACTGGCTCACACCCCATAAATGTACTCAACCATCCGAGAAGGAGGTTCAACGGCTCAAGAGTAGCCAATATCACAACATAATACGCAACCATCCGAGAAGGAGGTTTAATGGCTCAAGAATAGCCAATATCATAATACAGTATCAACAGGTCGGACTAAGCCATAGTCCCCAAATCACAATCGACCCCGCACTCACAAGAGAGTACGTGTCTCGCCGCTATACAGCGTTACAAAGTAGTATACCGGGGTTTCGAACCCGCTGGTCATCACCCATATCTATTACTCACCTCAATACAGCACGACGACTACTCCGCGATGCTCTTGCCACGAGAATCAAGTTCTGCACGCATAGAATCTGATGAAATATAGTAGAAACACAACAAATAAAGCCAATAGAACAACACCCAATCAAAACAACTCAATTTACATCAAAATTCCCAAAGTTTCCAAAACCCGACTTTTGGTACGCTTCTCAAAAAATTACGAAAGTCACATATTTAGAACTCTCGTCTCAATACGAGTCTAGGAATATAAAATTTACCAAAATCGGACTCCATTTGCCCACTCAAATCAGTGTTTTTCTTCAATTTTAGGCCTAGGGCTAAAACCCACCTTTAATCTTCCCTTTTAAGAGAAATAATCAATGATTTCATGATATAATGCTGTAATTAAGCCACAAAACTTACCTCCAACGAATCCCTGATGAATTCCCAGCAATTTCCCGTCAATACCTTCTCTTCGAACTCAAAAATGGAGGTTTTGGGTATGAGGCTCGCGGATACACTGTTCTGTTATATTAAAAAAATTTGACTGCCAGGCGACCCCCTTTGATCGCAGCCATAGGCTCGCAATCGTGATGAACAAATCGGGTCGGTTCCCAAAACTACCCTATGTGGTCGCGACATGCACCACGCGATCGCACTGCTTCCGATCATAACCCTACGCGATCGCATACGCCCTCACGCGATCGCGATGCTTCAACTTCCAGACTTACGCGATCGTACACTTCACCCCGCGATCGCAGAGCTCCAGGTTTTCCTCCTACGCGATCGCACTCTTGGCATCGCGATCGCGATGCATTGTAGCCACACCTTACGCGATCGCATGGCTATCTCCGCGATCACGGAGAGCAAAATAGCTCTGCAATTATTTCAGCAGAAAACAACAATGCCTTTGGCACAAATTGGTCCGTTTGGACCCCCGAATTCATCCCGAGGCTCTCAGGACCCCACAAAACCACCGACATACTCCAAAACACGATACAAACTTGTTCCAATCATAAAAACACCATCCTAAAAATCAAAATCACCAATTACACACGAATTCAAGCCTAAGTTTCTTCAAAACTTCCGAAACTAACATCCAATCAAAAACCCGACCAAACGACTTACGAATGACCTGAAAATTTGCGGACATATCCAAAATCACATGACGAAGCTACAGAAATTGTCGGAATTCCATTCCGACCCCTGGATCAAAATCTCACCTACCGTTCAGATTTCGCCAAAATTCAACCTTAGCCAATTCAAGCATATTTCTACACCGGACCTCCAAATTCAATTCCGATCACTCCCCTAGGTCACAAATCACCTCCCGAAACTCAAAAAATCATCAGAATCCAATTCCGAGCCCTCTAACCAAATAGTCAACTCCAGGTTGACTTTTCATATTCAAGTTTCCTTCAAAAAGGCTATATGCCTTATTTTCAATCCAATTCACTCCTAACTCACCTGATATACTCTAACACTGATATAAAAGCATAAAACATATAATTACAACATAACGGAGTGGTTATTTCCATGACGACGGGCCGGGTCGTCACAGCTATGCCTGTATCTGCACACATGGTGCAGGGAGTAATGTGAGTAGTCCGACCTAGTGAGTAATAAAATAAATAACAACTGAGAATATAAAATCCCATAAAGGCACAATTAACGCTATCTCAAGCAATAAAACCAGATAAACAGCAAAACTGGTGAAATATAACAAAAACATCTCTTTGAAAATAATTAAAACAATTATGCACAACCAATAAGAAATGCACATAAAAACTGCCCTTCGGGCATGATTTTTGTTCCTGGACAGTCATTGTTACCTGACCGATCAACCATTGTTACCTGACCAAAACGTGTGTTATACTGCCATTATTACTACTGGTTAAACATGGTTACCTAACTGGTCAGTCATTGTTACCTGACCAAAATGCGTATAACAGTGTCATTATTACCATTGTCCACAATTTAACCGCTCTAGATAGGTACCCGCACTCAGTGTAGGTGTGCAGACTCCTACAATGCAAGCGCTATCAACAAGGCCTGAAAGCCTGAACACAATACACTCGAGGCCTAAAAGCCTCCTCACGTAATACTCGAAGCATGAAAGCCTTCTTACATCACTCATCATGCCCTCAGTATGGCTCTCGTCCTCAATCAGTCCTAAAATAGTCAAAAGCCACACGGGCATCGGTAAAATAATAATACTCCACTCAAACAATAGTTCAAATATTAGTTAAAACTCAATGTTTGAGTAAAATATAGCTGAGTTCAAGAAACAATGTAAATCACGTGGAATGAGTTCAAACAGTGATGATAATTCATAATAAGTGCAAACAGTCAACAATAAGCCCCAAATAGGCAACCAGCTCAAATCATGGTGGAAAACAACAAGTCATAGCTAATACGTTGTAAAATATTATTCAGACTGGATCAAGTCACAATCCCCAATAGTAAATGACCCTGAACTCATCATTGAACGAGTGTCTCATCTCAACACAACAATCAGTTGTGCAAATCTGAGGTCTCAAGCCCTCAAAACCTCATTTAAAGTCATTACTCACCTCTAGCGGAACAAAAGTCTAACTCACCAAGCCTTTTCCCCTAGAATTGACCTCTTCGCGTGTCGAATCTATTCAAAATCATAAGGAATACATTACAATAGGTCAAACAAACATAACACAATCGATAATACTCGAAAAACGTCGAAAATCACGAAGTAAGCAAAACCCAAACCCCGAGCTCACTTCTCGAAAAATTACGAAATTCACATCTCCGAATTCCTCATCTCACCACGAGTCTATACATATCAAATTTACCAAAATTGAAGCCCAAATGCCCCATTAAATCCCAAATTTTTATTTCAAAAATCAAGGCCTAGTTCTTGCAATTTTTACCAAATTATTCCAAGGATTAAAGGATGATTCTTCAATCAAATGATGTTTCTAGGCCATAGGACTTACCTCCAATAGATTCCAAGTCAAAACTCTCTAAAATCCCCGTCAAAAGCTCTCAAACTTTCTCAAAAGTGGTGGAAATAATGTAACCCTTGTGGATGTAAAATGATTATAAACCCCTGTGAGCACGTGATTTTTGCCTCACACGAATTACTCCCAAAAAAAAAATTCAAAATAAAAGAGTTTTGCGTTGTTTGCAATATATGTGGACTTTATGTTATTTTTCTCT
This sequence comes from Nicotiana noctiflora, assembly GCA_032618575.1. Classification (NCBI taxonomy): domain Eukaryota; kingdom Viridiplantae; phylum Streptophyta; class Magnoliopsida; order Solanales; family Solanaceae; genus Nicotiana; species Nicotiana noctiflora. The sequence goes on from JASVEL010001633.1 coordinate 213,599, forward strand.
TATTGTTTGCATTTATGTGTCCATGTTTATTTGTTTAATTAATGAAAAATACAAAAATATGTCACATTTTCATTTATGATTCATTAAAAGTAATCAAGTTTATTTTTACAAAAATAAAAAATTACAAAAAATATGTATTTTTGCATTTTTAGTGTTTAATATCAAAATTGTGTGATTTATTTAATTGATGTTTAAATTGAGTAGGATAATATTTAGTGTAACTTAATTAGTACTTTTGTGATTTTTATTTGATTTTTTGTTAGCATTTTTTTGTTTAATTAGGAGCTAAAATCAATAAATAAAGAATGAAGGAGTCAAAATTGGGCCACATCTTGAATTAATCCTCAAGCCCAAACCAATTTTACCTTGAACCCAAACAAAATACCCCAATAAGACCCCTACCCATGCCCAACCCGTTTTGTCCAGCATCAATCCAAGCCGTTGAGATCATTCGATCTAACGGCTCAGATTAATGGAACCATTTTAATACACTGACCCGCCCCGACCCGGTTAATCTTAACCCAAACAACCCCCTTCATTTTTCTAATCTCACAAACCCTAAAGACCATCCCCCTTCTCACCAGCCGCACACCCCATTTTCTTTTCTCCTCCATCGGCCGGCCGCCAGCCATGGTCGCCGACCATGACCTATCCCACCAATAGCCCACCAGGTAACGACCACCCCAGAGCCGGCCAGCCACCAAACGACCACCTGAAGCCGCCGCTTGCGACCTCACTCGCCGGATATCCACCACCACAGAAGTCGTCGACCAACTCCGTCACCATGACCATAACACCAGCAGTTCATCACCCCAGCCCTAGAAATACCAAGCGCCGCTGCTCTTCTCCTTCTCCGGTTAAAATCCGATAAACACGCAACACCACTCTTGTCATCATCTTCGTCTCTGTTTCACACCCAAAACCAGTCGAAGAACAAGGAAATGGAAAAAATGGAGGCTCCCTGAAATTCAGCCCTAAACCGTGTGATTTCATTTTTCTTAGAATCGAATACTTGTGTTTAAACAGAAGCGGTTAAGTCGAAGTATACTCGAACTCACCATCGAGTTGAAGTCTTCATTTGAGGTTTGCGGCGTAATTCCCTATTACTTTTGTTTTTCCATTCTGGTCTGAGATTCAGATTCGATGTTGTTGATTTCAAGTCGTGTCAATGTGCAATTGTAATTGTTGCTTCATTTTCGTTTAATCGGAAAGCATATTCAGGTCTGTCTTTCATCTTCATTGTTAGTATGGTTTTATTTTTAATGGTTCTTGAAAGTATTAGAGTTTATGGCTTGTGTTTTCATTTTATGTTCGTTATTCTGCCCTGATTTGGTTTCTTTTTTAATGTCGTCTATTAAGTTGTTGATCCGGTTTAGTTGTGATTCAAATATGATTCTGAACATCAGTGATATTAGATATGTGCATATTTTGTGCTCTTTGATTGAAAGGTTAACCTACTGTTTGGACATAATCCGTGATGGATCCCTGCTTCTCTGTTAGCATACTTTCATGGTTGGTTATTGTTTGTTAAGTTTTGGGTGTTGATGGAAGGGTAACATAGGGCATAGTGGCAATAGAATTAACAGGATACTTTAGGAATAAAAATGGGCAGAATTAATTAAGATAATGGCCAGTTAGTTTAGCACTAATAAAGTAACTTATACATTAGTTTAATGAGACTAAGTGGAAACATTTCATAGTGAGAATTGTACTGACCAGATTCTAAGATCTGAAATGGGCGTTAATTGATTAAAATAATGGTATAAGGCACTTGTTAGTGGGCTGCTCTAAGGAGCTAATGGAAAATACAGTTGTTTTATATAATCTTAGTGGTAAGACAGGCTGGGCAGGGGCTGCTAAGCTGATTTGAAGGCTATAAAAGATAGGGCAGACTTTGAATGAAGGGAACATTTTTTTTCAGAGAGAAAAGCTTCTAAAACAGGAGGTTCATACGCGAAAAATACACTAGAGAGAGCTTTCGTACATCTTTTTGATATTCTGAAATAGAAACCCAAAAACAGATATTTTTAAAAGGGAGAATAGGCTAATATACACTGATATACATTGCTGGAATTCAACCTTAGTATTTCTTCTGACCGTCGGTTGGAAGTGTTGGGAAAAGGTTTAACGAAAAGATCCTTGGGTCTGTGTTGTTACTGCTGTTTTGGTCTATCAAAGTCCCTGTTATTTTGGTCATTTGAAACTCTTAGTATGGCCCAAGTATACTCCTGTTTGATTCGTTACTGAACTGCTGGTGCTGTTGCTGTCTTTGCTGTTGATTTCCTCTACTCCTACTCACAATTTATAATTTTCAGGTACTTACTTCTAAACTTCACTATGTAAGGCTACAGCTGAAATGGAAATGAAATTGAAGCCTTTTGTCAAAGATCTGTTGTGGCGTTGCTTTTAATTAATTAGTTTACCTACCGTAATCTAGTGCGTAATTGAATTTGGACTGTAATTGATAGTATTGTTTCGGAATCAATGGTTTGTTAGGTATTGTAATATTTAAATGTTGAATTACATCTTTAAATTTTGATAGCTAGTTAGTTTAACATGATCATATAAGGTTGTTAACATAATTAAAGTTAATCTTCAGCATATGTTTCATAAATGTGTGAAAGTAGTTAATATCAGTTTTGGTTTAGAAGCTTTACTGGACGCTTGTTTCATAATTAGAGATTCAGTTTTTTTTATTATTAGGCAAATTAATTCACCTGCAAGTTTAGATCATTATAACCTCTATTTTGTTTTGTCCATAAATAAAGAGATTTGTAAAAAATAGGGTAGCTATTGAATATGTTAATAACAGAAAAAAAAAATCGTTTGGAAATGGTTTTGCTGGAGATTCGATCACAGACTAGGCGTCTGAATCTCTTTGCTCTTGATATAGTAATATGTCAAAACTTAACTAAATCAAATCAATACAGCTGGATTATTTCCCACAAAACTATCCTAATTATTAATTTTATTAATGAAGAATTTTACTGTACATGATGCTAATATTTAAGTGGTCCCTCTCTATAAAACACATGGTCATGATAATTTCAGTGACTTAACCTTTAGCTAGGTAGGCAGTTTTGGCAAATAAAAGTTTTTGGTACCCTTGAAATGTTTAGACTTTGAGCCATATCATAGCCTATCATACAGGCCAGTTAAGGATAAAAAACGTGAACTGTTGTTTTCCCTTGACATAATGCAATTTGTAGTTATAGTTTATATTTCCCTACTAAAAGATATATAGAAAAATGTTAGTTATATTTTAGTTTGGCCTTTAATAATAATGAGGCGAGCCTCGTTAGAAAATCAAATATACGGGGCCCTCGAATAATTATTATGAAAATTATAGACTCAGGATGACCGTTTAGCAAATTTCATGGTTTTTCTTAAAGTTAATCGACACGATAGACTTTTAGGCACGAATTTAATAAAAATACTTTCCTAAATACGGGTGCGCATTTATGTGACCCAAATTTATTCTCGGCGAAACTGAAATACATTAAATTCACAGGCGTACCGGTTGCGGTGTGACTCGAAATGTGTTTTTGCGACGTCGCAATTCTTCTAAAATTAAAAGCGGAACATTAAAAACACATAGTTAAAATATATAAAGAAATCAGATAAAAACAAAAATTGCAGTTGAGCGACCGTGCTAAAACCACGAAATCCGGGAGTGCCTAACACCTTCTCCCGGGTTAACAGAATTCCTTATCCAGGTTTCTAGTTTCGCAGACTGTATTACAGAGTCATAAATTTCCTCGGTTCGGGATTAAACCGGTGACTTGGGACACCATTATTTTCCCAAGTGGCGACTCTGAAAAATTAAATAAATTAATCCCGTTCCGACTGTCCTTTAAGTGGAAAAACTCCTTCACTGATTATTATTACATCCCTTCTCGGGGTGTAGTATTAAACAGTGGCACATTATGTTTATACGTATGTGCGGTAAAAAAGGAGGTGTGACAGCTCTGGCGACTCTGCTGGGGATAACTAACCCAGAACTTCGGTTCAGGGTTTAAGAATTCGAGCTCAGTTAAATTGTTGTTTTTGTCTATATCCGATTTTATTATATGTTTAATTAATGTGCTACATGTCTACCGCTTTGATACTAGTTGCACTGTATATACAAACTGCTATATGTTTACCGCTTTGATACTATCTGAACTGTATATACAAACTGCGCCGAGTCCTTTCTTTCTCTCACCCCCGGGGATGTGCTCACTGGTTGAGACTCCCTATTCCGTTAGTGTCATACCCCGAAATAATAAAGAGGCTCGGAAAGTTTCTAAGCCGGTTGGCCTTTTGGTTCCCGGAAAGGAGCTCCTTCCTCAGCCCGAGTTGTCCGCTTGGGAACACAGTCTAGATCACATACCGAGGTTCTGAGCTTAGAATAACATGACTTCATGCGGGATCCCTAGTAGGAAACGCTTATTTGCATCACGTTGCATTTGACTTAGGGGACTCAACACAGGGGTTGGGTCCGTCTAGGACAGATGACCCGGTAATCAAAGACCGAGTATATTATATGTTGCATTTATTTATCATGTATTATTATGATGATTGGTTAAATTCCTGAAAACAAAAAAAAAAGAAATAGAATTTTGGAATAGAAAAATATCAAAAATATTGACGAAATGTTGTCGAAAATTTGAAAATTTGAAAAATAGGAAGAGCAATTTTGTTGAAATAATTGGTCATAAAATAATCTGACCGAACTACGCAGGTTTGATTCTCGCCATTAGGTGGGATACGTAGGCTACCCTCATCGGGTCCAACCACACCTTTCAAAAATCAAAAAACAAATGTGTGTTTAATTTTGTCAATAAAATCAAAGTGATGCCATTTTGAAAAATAGCCGAATGTTCCGACAGGACGCCGGAAGGCTGTTTTTGCAAAAAATAGCCACTTTGAATCATTGTAAATAATTTTTTGGGCACCACCTTGAAATATTTCCTCGCGGAAATGTTGAAAGGTCGTAGCAGCAAAATCAAGTTTGGGTTAGCACACCTTTCAAAAAAAAAAATGTGTGTTTAATTTTGTCAATAAAATCAAAGTGATGCCATTTTGAAAAATAGCCGAATGTTCCGAAAGGACGCCGGAATGCTGTTTTTGCAAAAATAGCCACTTTGAATCATTGTAAATAATTTTTGGGCACAACCTTGAAATATTTCCTCGCGGAAATGTTGAAAGGTCGTAGCCGCAAAATCAAGTTTGGATTACCACACCTTTCAAAAAAATCAAAAAAAAATTTGTGTGTTTAATTTTGTCAATAAAATCAAAGTGACACCGTTTTTAAAAATAGCCGAATATTCCGAAAGGACGCCGGAAGGCTGATTTTACAAAAATAGTCACTTTGAGTGATTTTAAATAATTTACGGGCATAGCCTTGAAATATTCCTTGTGGAAATGTTGCAAGGCCATAGCTGCAAAATCAAGTACGGGTTCACACCCCTTTTGCAAAATTAAAAAAAAAATGTCAAATTTTTTATTTTGTTATAAATAAGTCAGGTGGTGCTATTCTTGTTTAAAATAAGTCGAATGTTCCCCAAAAGGACGCCGGAAGGCTATTTTTGCAAGAATAGCCACTTTGAGTCTTTGTAAATGATTTTTGGGCACATCCTTCAAATATTCCCTCGTGGAAATATTGAAAGGTCGTATCCGCAAGATTAAGTTTGAGTCATCACTCAACTTTGCAAAAAAAAAAAAAAAAACAACATATGGTTTTGTTGAGATGGCCACATTTGGCATTTAAACTTTCTCAGTCTTGTGTTGGCCTGTGTCGGAGCTGAACGATGCCCCATGGGCCCTAAGATGAAAAATTTTGAATTTGTAGTCTCTTAAATAAAATTTTGCAAAAATAGCCGCTTTGTCAAATAAGTCATTACATGGCCAAATTTATAAAAATAGTCAATTGACATTAGAAACTTCTCGGTCTGATGTTGGCTTATGGCGATGCCGAACGATGCCCCATGAGCCATAGGATGAAATTTTTTTTTCAAGTTTATCTTTCTTAAATAAATTTTGCAAAAATAGCCATTTTGCCAAATAAGCCATTACATGGCTAATTTTGTAGAAAAAGTCATAATTGGCGCTAAAAATATTCTTATTCTTGTAGAAATATCTGGCACAAGGTGTGAAAGTTTTTCATCAGAGTTTGTAGTTGGAGTCGGATTTTATAATTTTTCTTCAAAAAAAAATCAAATAAACATCTCTTTATTTCTTGCATTAATTTGCAAGAACTACGCTCGGTCCGATTCATGCGGGGTCATGATACGTAGGCAATCCACATAGGATTCGACCATATCCATAACCAAAAAAAAAATGAAAAAACTACAAAAAAAAAAAAAAATAATAACAAAAACAGTTTAGAAAATAAAGAAAAGTTGGGAAAGCACATATATGAGAAGCTGGAATGGCGCATGAAACCGAAGCAAATGCATGGTAGAAAGGTTTAACTGCCTAGGTTCATTGCATCCCTAATGTGCGTTTACCTACCTGTAAAATGGCCTAACGCTAACGTGATGACTTCGCTTCGTTGTGTCCATTTCCAGAAAGGTGGTTGGTTGTGGTTCTAAAATAACTCTTCCCTGTAACACAAAGTCGGAGGACAATGGCAGAGAATCTCAAGACTGAGTGGGTTGACACCAATACCCGACAACAACTGGCTGAACGGAACCACGGGTTAGTAGAAGAAGTCAAAATGCTGAGACAACATGTGGCTGACATGTATCGGGCGTGGATGGATGGAAAAGCACCACCCCCGCCACCACCTAGCTTCCTGGACTCTGTCCTTACCCGTACAATGAACTCGATGCCAGATGATCCCCCACACTCTCCATATATACCCGCCTATCACAATTTTTCCAGCCGCTCAATTAGCTCAACTACTCGTCCCCCAGCTATGTTTTCACAATGCTACTCACGTCCCCAACACCACTACTCTCCTCGGGACAACCAAAATCGTACTTCACCTTCCAGGTACCCAGCCCCACAAAAGGCCTACCAACCCCCACGAACATACCGGAAACCCCCTGGGTCAGGTTTCAGGCCAAATAAGGCGTTTAGGGAGGAGAGGTTGCTGAAGCGAGAAAAGGCGCTCACCCCTATCGGAGAATCCTATGCAAGTTTGTTTGAAAAGTTAAAACATGTCGGCCTGATTACACCGCTCCCCGGATATACTCCCGACCCACGTGCAAGAAGCTTCGATCCTACTGCACGATGTGCATACCATTCCAATGTCAGAGGGCACGATATTGAGAGTTGTCGTACCTTGAAAAAGGAAATAGAAAGAATGATTCAAAAAGGGTGGTTGATTGTGATCAATGACGATGACAGAGAGCACACGAATCCTCTGGGGGTATATTGACTGAAGCTAAAAATGTGGAAACAGGTGGCAGCCTCGGCAATATTGATGCAGAACTTAGTGGCTAAAGCGTCGTGCTTGGTAATTGGGAAGACACTCCATCTTTTGGTCAGCTAGATGGAGCTTTGGTGGTTCGTTTTTGTTGTCATTTCTGTTGTCCGAGTTATTTTCAGGGTTGTCTTGTGGTCAAACCCTTTTGTCCTAGCAGTTTGCTTTGGTCTTGCCCAGTTTTGTTTCAGGGCCGTACTCTAGTTTGTTTTGCTTGTTTTGTCATTGAACCATTTCGTCATTAGTTTAATGAAGCTTTCGGCCTTTTGTTACTTCCGGTCATTTTATTTGTTTAGTTTTTTTTACCCTTTAGATTTGTCTTGTGCTCAAACGCCGAATCTAGTGACACGACATGCGCACACATAATTGTGGCTTAATTCTAAAAGTTAATCATGTAGCAATTGGAAGATGATCGGGTCATCTAAAGGAAATAAAAACAATTTGAGACTATTTGGATCCTGAGTCATGTGAAACCGGGGCAAGTAAAAAGGAAACAATCAAAGGCAAGCTGGCCAAAATTGACATGGGGTCGTTCATAATAATGAAAATGAGAGTGTTGCCCAACAGTGCTTTAAAGATATGACGAATATTAATTGTGTTGTTTACACTTGGCATGTTTTGAAGATTGGAATGACGAAGACATTTTGTTCTGCTATCCAAACACTTTATCCATCGTCAACCCTTTGAGTTTTATTTTAAATTCTTTCATACCCCTCCTTCGAAATTAGTTGCAAAGACTAGAAACACAAGTTTGAAAGTCAAAAGAAGAAAGGGATAAAGAAAAAGTAAAGAAAAAGAAAACAACAAAAAGAGATAAAGAAAAGAAAAAGAAAAATGTAAAAAAAAAAAAACTTGAAAAGAAGAATTGGGAACTACGTTTGACCTGATTCCTCAAAGAGGATACGTAGGCGCTTCACAGCTCGGTCATAAGGTAAATAAAAACCAAAAAAATCCCCAAGCAAGAAACACGGGCAGTAAAAAAAATGTGTTTATGTAAGGAAAATATAGGATTCCGAAGGTTGTAATTTTGAACCCAATTTGTTTTATTTTGAGCCTTTAATACCCTTTCTTTCTAGCCCTGTCCAAACCCACATTACGGTCCAAAGAAAGACCTTTTGACCAATTTTCAAAAGAGGCTGAGTTAGGCAAATGAGAGAAGTTTCATCGGGACATAACACTCTGATTCCCGGCAGAAAGACTCCGATCTCCAGCAGAAAATAGGAGAGTCTTAGCAGTAACACCACCAATCCCCAGCGAAAAAGTAACACAAATGAGAGAGTCTTAGCGGTGAAAACCTTCGCATGCACCATAAGGCGATGAAAGCTGAGAGAAAAACCGAAATGAGAGAGGCTTGGTAGTGAAAACCCCTCGGGCACTACAAGTCGAACGGAGATTGGAAATCAGATGGGAAAGCCCAAGGCGAAGATTACAAAAGGCGGTTTAACGATGGAGGATAGGCTATATGTGCATGTCATATCCATTAGAGTTGGTATCCACGTTTGATAGGTTTACTTTATAATTTTTCTTTTTAGAGAGTCATCTTCCTTTTTGTCTTTTATTCTGTTTCCTTTTATCTTTCTCCTTTTTATCGAAAATTCCCTAATATAGTCTGTTTGCAAGAAATGACTGCAAAATTTTCCATCAGCTTTCCAATTACACAAGACAGGATTCTAATTGGTACACCCAAGTGGTATAAGTCAGGAGGGAACAAGCGCAATGCCAATGTCCAGAAGGATGTTCCCCAACAAGAGGAAGTTGACAAAGGGGTAGACCAACATCATAAAAGATACCTCCATAAAAAAGTAAAGGTTAGTGACCTCAAGGCCAAGGCCAGTGAGACTCAAAGGTCGGAGAACGCCACAGAAGAAGGGAGGATATCCCCAGCAGAAGAGGTATTTCCAGTAACAAGGGTGAACAAAGAAAATGGTTCACCAGCAAAACATGCAAGGTCTTTACACAAGATCACTATCACACGAATTCGGGTGGTCAGGACACCAGTGGAAAACAACGTGGAAAGGCCTGTGAATAAAGAGTCGTCAAGGGAGGAAGGGGAAGCAAGAAAGGACAAAACTATCCCCAGCATGAATATCATCAAATAATAGCATCCCCAGCAAGTTCTGACAATGAAACGCAGAGCAGGGAAAGAAGAGGAGAAACATCCCCAGCAGGAGCACCACAACCAGCCACCACATTTTAAAACTAACCGATTTTTCTTTGATTTGAAACAGGAAAAAGAGGGGTTGTTAGCAGAAAAGCATGCCACGAAGAAGATTCTCAAACTGGGGCAGAATATTTTCTCCCGTTGCGAAAATTTTCTCGAAACCAAATACCCGATTGGGGAAAGAAGCCAGATAACGCGAGGAAATGATCTTTGAACCCGATTATCCCCAGCAGCTTTGAAAGAAAGAAAACAACAAGCTGTGATAGAGGAAATTATACCCCCAGCAGACAGGGCAAAATGAGGAAACTTGTGTTCGGAAAGCCAAGAGGATGGTATCATCCCCAGCAGTTCTCGGAAAAATGAAATACTGATTTCGAGACTTCCCCAGCGAGTCCGGGAGAGAATAAAGGTTTTTAAAGAAGTAGAAAAGGAGGAAATAAAGAAGATTTCCCCAGCAGCATTATCCCCAGCAGGTAGGTAAACAGTTCCAAAGATATCCCCATCAGTCAAGGGAAAATAACATGACCCAGGAGGAAAGCAATTCTGAAACAAGGTAATTCAGAAGAAAGGATGACACAAGAGGCGATGCATGAAGAAGAAAATGGTGCATGAAGCAAAGGAAGGCAACATGGACAGGTTGGGTTAGTGAGTTGATGTTGAAGTCAGGTGCCCGCCTGAAGAATGGAGTGGCGATTTATTTTCAGAAGATGTTGTTGAAGTCAGGTGCCCGCCTGAAAAATGGAGTGGCGATTTATTTTCAGAATATGTTGTTGAAGTCAGGAGCTCGCCTGAAGAGAGGAATGGCGATTAATTTTGCAAAGTTTATGATTGAAGTCAGGAGCCCGCCTGAAGAGAGGAAGGCGATTTATTTTCAAAAGAAGATGTGAAGTCAGGAGCCCGCCTGAAGAGAGGAATGGCGATTTATTTTCAAAAGATGTGAAGTCAGGAGCCCGCCTGAAGAGAGGAATGGCGTTTAATTTTCAGAGTTGATGATGGATGTTAGGAGCCCGCCTGAAGAGAGGAATGGTGTTTAATTTTAAAAGTTGATGATTGAAGTCAGGAGCCCGCCTGAAGAGAGGAATGGTGTTTAATTTTCAAAGTTGATGATTGAAGTCAGGAGCCCGCCTGAAGAGAGGAATGGTTTATTTTCAAAAAAAGACGTTGAAGTCAGGAGCCCGCCTGAAGAGAGGAATGGCGATTTATTTTCAAAAGATATTGTTGAAGTCAGGAGCCCGCCTGAAGAGACGAATGGCGTTTTATTTTCTAAGATGTTGTTGAAGTCAGGAGCCCGCCCGAAGAGAGGAATGGCGATTAATTTTTCAAAGTTAATGATTGAAGTCAGGTGCCCGCCTGAAGAATGGAGTGGCGATTTATTTTCAAAAGACGTTGAAGTCAGGAGCCCGCCTGAAGAGAGGAATGGCGATTTATTTTCAAAAGATATTGTTGAAGTCAGGAGCCCGCCTGAAGAGAGGAATGGCGTTTTATTTTCTAAGATGTTGCTGAAGTCAGGAGCCCGCCTGAAGAGAGGAATGGCGATTAATTTTTCAAAGTTGATGATTGAAGTCAGGAACCCGCCTGAAGAGAGGAATGGCGATTTATTTTCTAAGTTGTTGTTGAAGTCAGGAGCCCGCCTGAAGAGAGGAATGGCGATTAATTTTTCAAAGTTGATGATTAAAGTCAGGAGCCTGCCTGAAGAGAGGAATGGCGATTTATTTTGTTGAAGTCAGGAGCCCGCCTGAAGAGAGGAATGGCGTTTAGTTTTATAAGTTGATGTTGAAGTCAGGAGCCCGCCTGAAGAGAGGAATGGCGAGTTATTTTCAAAGATGTTGTTAAAGTCAGAAGTCCGCCGGAAAAGCAGAAAGGCGTCTCAGTTTCTAAGATTTGATAATGATAGTGAACAATCGGAAAGTGACAAAGTATAAAGGAAATCCCTATCATGAATCCAAGTTCATAATCAGAAGAAAGGCAATAAGGATTAGAAAGATAGATTCAGACTTCGAAGGAAAATAATTCGAATATCACAAGGAAGAGACCAATGGCCAGAGGTCGGCAATCAGGATAGGCCGAAATAACAATTGTCAGAAGAGAAGAAACAGCAAAGCCAGAAGGATGGCAAGGAAACATGACGAGATCAAGTTGAAAAGATAGACAAGAATTTGCAATGCTGTAACTTAGTCTAGCTTCTTATTTTTATTTTTAGCACGGTGTAATAAGGAGATTAGTTAAGCAATGGCATCAGCAGCAACAACAAGTAACAGCAAGATCACAGCAGTCATGGTAGTCCCAGCTACCAAAACTTCCCGAACTACATTGACCTGATTCCTGTTTATCCTGGGATATGTAGGAGACCTTCTGAAGCAAAGGTTCGGTCAAACTTTTCAAAAAATGCTTCATACGGAGTGCTCAAATGGGCAAAAATCGCTCGTATCCGCTCACTTGTCTTTGCACGAAAACTCTTCATGTTTACGCGCAAAGAGGGGCAGCTGTGAGCACGTGATTTTTGCCTCACACGAATTACTCCCAAAAAAAAAATTCAAAATAAAAGAGTTTTGCGTTGTTTGCAATATATGTGGACTTTATGTTATTTTTCTCTTATTGTTTGCATTTATGTGTCCATGTTTATTTGTTTAATTAATGAAAAATACAAAAATATGTCACATTTTCATTTATGATTCATTAAAAGTAATCAAGTTTATTTTTACAAAAAATAGAAAATTACAAAAAATATGTATTTTTGCATTTTTAGTGTTTAATATCAAAATTGTGTGATTTATTTAATTGATGTTTAATTTGAGTAGGATAATATTTAGTGTAACTTAATTAGTACTTTTGTGATTTTTATTTGATTTTTTGTTAGCATTTTTTTGTTTAATTAGGAGCTAAAATCAATAAATAAAGAATGAAGGAGTCAAAATTGGGCCACCTCTTGAATTAATCCTCAAGCCCAAACCAATTTTACCTTGAACCCAAACAAAATACCCCAATAAGACCCCTACCCATGCCCAACCCGTTTTGCCCAGCATCAATCCAAGCCGTTGAGATCATTCAATCTAACGGCTCAGATTAATGGACCCATTGTAATACACTGACCCGCCCCGACCCGGTTAATCTTAACCCAAACAACCCCCCTTCATTTTTCTAATCTCACAAACCCTAAAGACCCTCCCCCTTCTCACCAGCCGCACACCCCATTTTCTTTTCTCCTCCATTGGCCGACCGCCAGCCATGGTCGCCGACCATGACCTATCCCACCAACAGCCCACCAGATAACAACCACCCCAGAGCCGGCCAGCCGCCAAACGACCACCTGAAGCTGCCAAACGACCACCTAAAGCCGCCAAACGACCACCTGAAGCCGCCGCTAGCGACCTCACTCGCCGGATATCCACCACCACAGAAGTCGTCGACTAACTCCGTCACCACGACCATAACACCAGCAGTTCATCACCCCAGCCCTAGAAATACCAAGCGCCGCTGCTCTTCTCCTTCTCCGGTTAAAATCCGATAAACACGCAACACCACTCTTGTCATCATCTTCGTCTCTGTTTCACACCCAAAACCAGTCGAAGAACAGGGAAATGGAAAAAATGGAGGCACCCTGAAATTCAGCCCTAAACCGTGTGATTTCATTTTTCTCGGAATCGAATACTTGTGTTTAAACAGAAGCGGTTAAATCGAAGTATACTCGAACTCACCATCGAGTTGAAGTCTTCATTTGAGGTTTGCGGTGTAATTCCCTATTACTTTTGTTTCTCCATTCTGGTCTGAGATTCAGATTCGATGTTGTTGATTTCAAGTCGTGTCAATGTGCAATTGTAATTGTTGCTTCATTTTCGTTTAATCGGAAAGCATATTCAGGTCTGTCTTTCATCTTCATTGTTAGTATGGTTTTATTTTTAATGGTTCTTGAAAGTATTAGAGTTTATGGCTTGTGTTTTCATTTTATGTTCGTTATTCTGCCCTGATTTGGTTTCTTTTTGAATGTCGTCTATTAAGTTGTTGATCCGGTTTAGTTGTGATTCAAATATGATTCTGAACATCAGTGATATTAGATATGTGCATATTTTGTGCTCTTTGATTGAAAGGTTAACCTACTGTTTGGACATAATCCGTGATGGATCCCTGCTTCTCTGTTAGCATACTTTCATGGTTGGTTCTTGTTTGTTAAGTTTTGGGTGTTGATGGAAGGGTAACATAGGGCATAGTGGCAATAGAATTAACAGGATACTTTAGGAATAAAAATGGGCAGAACTAACTAAGATAATGGCCAGTTAGTTTAGCACTAATAAAGTAACTTATACATTAGTTTAATGAGACTAAGTGGAAACATTTCATAGTGAGAATTGTACTAACCAGATTCTAAGATCTGAAATGGGCGTTAATTGATTAAAATAATGGTATAAGGCCCTTGTTAGTGGGCTGCTCTAAGGAGCTAATGGAAAATACAGTTGTTTTATATAATCTTAGTGGTAAGACAGGCTGGGCAGGGGCTGCTAAGCTGATTTGAAGGCTATAAAAGATAAGGCAGACTTTGAATGAAGGGAACATTTTTTTTCAGAGAGAAAAGCTTCTAAAACAGGAGGTTCATACGCAAAAAATACACTAGAGAGAGCTTTCGTACATCTTTTTGATATTCTGAAATAGAAACCCAAAAATAGATATTTTTAAAAGGGAGAAAAGGCTAATATACACTGATATACATTGCTGGAATTCAGCCTTAGTATTTCTTCTGACCATCGGTTGGAAGTGTTGGGAAAAGGTTTAACGAAAAGATCCTTGGGTCTGTGTTGTTACTGCTGTTTTGGTCTATCAAAGTCCCTGTTATTTTGGTCATTTGAAACTCTTAGTATGGCCCAAGTATACTCTTGTTTGATTCGTTACTGAACTGCTGGTGCTGTTGCTGTCTTTGCTGTTGATTTCCTCTACTCCTACTCACAATTTATAATTTTCAGGTACTTACTTCTAAACTTCACTATGTAAGGCTACAGTTGAAATGGAAATGAAATTGAAGCCTTTTGTCAAAGATCTGTTGTGGCGTTGCTTTTAATTAATTAGTTTACCTACCGTAATCTAGTGCGTAATTGAATTTGGACTGTAATTGATAGTATTATTTCGGAATCAATGGTTTGTTAGGTATTGTAATATTTAAATGTTGAATTACATCTTTAAATTTTGATAGCTAGTTAGTTTAACATGATCATATAAGGTTGTTAACATAATTAAAGTTAATCTTCAGCATATGTTTCATAAATGTGTGAAAGTAGTTAATATCAGTTTTGGTTTAGAAGCTTTACTGGACGCTTGTTTCATAATTAGAGATTCAGTTTTTTTTATTATTAGGCAAATTAATTCACCTGCAAGTTTAGATCATTATAACCTCTATTTTGTTTTGCTGGAGATTCGATCACATACTAGGCGTCTGAATCTCTTTGCTCTTGATATAGTATTATTATATGTCAAAACTTAACTAAATCAAATCAATACAGCTGGATTATTTCCCACAAAACTATCCTAATTATTAATTTTATTAATGAAGAATTTTACTGTACGTGATGCTAATATTTAAGTGGTCCCTCTCTATAAAACACATGGTCATGATAATTTCAGTGACTTAACCTTTAGCTAGGTAGGCAGTTTTGGCAAATAAAAGTTTGTGCTACCCTTGAAATGTTTAGACTTTGAGCCATATCATAGCCTATCATACAGGCCAGTTAAGGATAAAAAACGTGAATTGTTGTTTTCCCTTGACATAATGCAATTTGTAGTTATAGTTTATATTTCTCTACTAAAAGATATATAGAAAAATGTTAGTTATATTTTAGTTTGGCCTTTAATAATAATGAGGCGAGCCTCGTTAGAAAATCAAATATACAGGGCCCTCGAATAATTGTTATGAAAATTATAGACTCAGGAGGACCGTTTAACAAATTTCACGGTTTTTCTTAAAGTTAATCGACACGATAGACTTTTAGGCACGAATTTAATAAAAATACTTTTCTAAATACGGGTGCGCATTTATGTGACCCAAATCTTATTCTCGGCGAAACTAAAATACATTAAAGTCACAGGCGTACCGGTTGCGGTGTGACTCGAAATGTGTTTTCGCGACGTCGCAATTCTTCTACAATTAAAAGCGGAACATTAAAAACACATAGTTAAAATATATAAAGAAATCAGATAAAAACAAAAATTGTAGTTGTGCGACCGTGCTAAAACCACGGAATCCGGGAGTGCCTAACACCTTCTCCCGGTTAACAGAATTGTTTATCCAGGTTTCTAGTTTCGCAGATTGTAATACAGAGTCATAAATTTTCTCGGTTCGGGATTAAACCGGTGACTTGGGACACCATTATTTTCCCAAGTGGCGACTCTGAAAAATTAAATAAATTAATCCCGTTCCGACTGTCCTTTAAGTGGAATAACTCCTTCACTGATTATTATTACATCCCTTCTTGGGGTGTAGTATTAAACAGTGGCACATTATGTTTATACGTATGTGCGGTAAAAAAGGAGGTGTGACAACCCCTACTGGCCTTCAGGGGTTTCCGCTTCTGCGGTCCCCACACTCGCTTTCGTGTGACTGCTTTTGCGGTCCTTGTCCGCTTAAGCGGAATCTCATTAAATCTCTGAGACTGCTTCTGCAAATCAGATTCTTACTTCTACGGAAATTTCACCGCCATGCCCAAACCGTTTTTTTGGCGACCCTTCCGCTCATGCGGATCCGCTTTGCGGATACCTTTCCACCTCTACGGAACCTGCTGAGCCTTATACTCTTTTGCACCTGCGATGGCTCCTCCGCTTCCACGCAACCGCATCTACGGTCTCCTTTCTGCATATGCAGAAATACCTGCTACAACCAAGAATATGCAATTTCCAACTTCAAATTTCTTCTGTTTAACCACCTGAAGTCACCCTAAGGCCCCCGAGACCTCAACCAAAGGCACCAGAATGTCTCAAAACATCATATGAACTTGTTCCAATCATTAAAACACATCAAACAATACTAAAATCATCAATTCACATTAGATTCAAGCCTAAGTTTCTTCAAACATCCGAAGCACACATTCGTTCAAAAACCCAACCAAAACACCTCCGAATGGCCTAAAATTTTACTCGCACAACCAAAATCTCATAACGGAGCTACTGCAACTCTCAGAATCCCATTCCGACCCTGGATCATAATCTCACCTACAAATCGGAATTCACCAAAATACTAACTTCGCCAATTCAATCCTAGTTCTACACCGGACCTCCAAAATCACTTCTGATCGCGCTCCTAAGTCACCAATCATTCCCCGAAGCTAACCGAATCACCGAAATTTGCATCTGAGCCCTCTAACTAAATAGTCAACTTCTGGTTGACTTTTCCAAAACTAGCTTTCCTTAAGGAGCCTAAGTGTCTCATTTCCATCTAAAACCAATCCAGTTTGACTCGATAACCTAAAATACCGATAATAAAGCATAGAGAAATAGAATATGGGGGAAATAGGGTAGTAAATCACATGACGACAGGCTGGGTCATCACATCCTCCCTAACTAAAACAAATGCTCATCCTCGAATCGGTCAAGAAACATACATGGAGTGTGAAACAAGTGAGGATATCTGATCCGTATCTCCCTCTTGGTCTCCTAAGTAGCCTCCTCCACGGGTCGACCCCTCCACTGCACCTTTATTGAAGCTATATCCTTTGACCTCAACTTTCAAACCTGACGACCTAAAATAGCCACTAGCTCCACATCATATGTCAAATAGACATCCAACTGAACCATGCTGAAGTAAAAAACATGAGACGGGTCCCCAAAATGCTTCTGAAGCATAGATACATTAAATATCGGATGCACGCTAGACAAGCTGGGAGGCAAAGAAAGCTCATAAACCACCTCCCCAATCCTGCTAAGAATCTCAAAAGGCCTAACGAACCTCGGACTCAGCTTCCCTTTTTTCTGAACCGCATAATACCCTTCATGGGCGAACCCTTTAGCAAGACCTTTTCATCTACCATATAAGACACATCCTGAAACTTCTGGTCCACATAACTCTTCTAATGCAACTGTGTTGTACAATGCCTTTCCTGAAAAAACTTCACCTTCTCTAAAGCACCCTGAACCATCTCTATCCCTAATAATCTAGCCTCGCTGGGCTCGAACCATCCAATCGAAGTTCTACACAGCCTGCCATACAATGCCTCATATGGAGCCATCTGAATGCTCGACTGATAGATATTATTGTAGTCAAACTCTGCAAGCAGCAAAAACTCATCCCATGAACCCCCAAATCAATATCATATGCACGCAACATGTCCTCCAATATCTGAATAGTGCACCGGACTGTCCGTTCGTCTGAGGATGGAATGTTGTGCTCAACTCTACTTGCATATCTAACTCCCACTGAAATACTCTCCAGAACTGAGAAGTGAACTGAGTACCCCTATCTAAGATAATAGACACTGGAACCCCATGCAATCGGACAATATCCTGGATAAAGATCCCTGCCAGTCGCTCCGAATAATAGATAATGCATACTGGAATGAAGTGCACGGACTTGGTCAGCCGATCAACAATCACCAAACCGAATCAAACTTCTTCAAAGTCCGTGGGAGACCACTCACAAAATTCATAGTAACCCTCTCCCATTTCCACTCTGTAATAACCATACGCTGAAGAACACCACCCGGTATCTGATGCTCGTACTTGACCTGCTGACAGTTGAGACATCAAGCTACATAACTCATAATATCTTTCTTCATCCTTCTCTACCAATAGTGTTGCCTCAAATCCTGATTCATCTTTGCGGCACCTAGGTGGATAGAATACCGCAAGTTATGGCCTCCTCCAATATCAAATCCCGTAGCCCATCCACATTGGGCACGCAAATCCGGTCTTGCATCCTCAACACACCATGACTATCTATAGTCACATCCCTGGCATCAACATGTTGAACCATGTCCTTAAGGACAAGAAAGTGTGGATCCTCATACTAGTGCTCTTTGGTGTGGTCATACAAGGAAGACCGAGAAACAACGCAAGCCAACACCCGACTAGGCTCCAAAATATCTAACCACACCATCCGATTAGCCAAATCCTGGACATCAACTGCAAAGGGCCTCACCCCAAATGGAATGTACGTCAAGCTACCCATAGTAACCATCTTTCAGCTCAAAACATCAGCCACCACATTGGCTTTTCCTAGGTGATACAAGATGGTAATATCATACTTCTTGAGTAACTCAAGCCACCTCCACTGCATCAAATTAAGATCCTTCTGTTTGAACAAATGCTGGAGGCTGCAATGATTAGTATACACCTCACAAAATATGCCATATAGGTAGTGCGTCCAAATCTTCAAAGCATGAACTATAGCAGCCAACTCCAAATCATGTACTGGGTATTTCTTCTCTTGGGGCTTCAATTGACGAGAAGAATATGCAATAACTCTACCTCTTGCATCAACAGTATAAGAACCTGAAGCTGATGGTAATACCAACACTAGAGACATGGTCAAGGCTATCTTGAGCCTCTGAAAGCTCTCCTCGCACTCATTCGACCACACAAATGAAGCACCCTTCTAAGTCAACTTGGTCAAGGGAGATGCAATAGAAGAAAATCCTTGAAAAAACCGGTGATAATACCCTACCAACCTAAGGAAACTACGGATCTCTGCGGCTTAGGTCGGTCTGGTCCAACTCTACACCGCCTCTATATTATTCGGATCAACCTGAATACCATCACTGGACACCACATACCCCAAGAAAGCTACGGAACCAAGCCAGAACTCACACTCGGAGAACTTAGCATAAAGCTTTTCCTCCTTTGATCTCTGTAATACCACCCTCAAGTTCTGTGCATGCTCCTCCTGGCTATGCGAGTACACTAGGATGTCATCAATAAACACAATCACAAATGAATTTAGATACGGCCGAAATACACTTTTCATCAAGTGCATGAATACGGTTGGGCAATTATTCAGCCCAAAAGACATGACAAGAAACTTATAGTGCCTATATCTCATCCTGAAATCTGTCTTCATGTTATCAGAATCCTTAATCTTCAGCTGGTGATATCCTGAACGGAGATCAATCTTAGAGAATACCCTTGCCCCCTGGAGCTGGTCAAACAAATCATCAATGTGCGATAGTGGAGACGTGTTCTTCTCTGTTAGTTTGTTCCATTGCATGTAATCAATGCACATTCTCATTGTGCCATCCTTCTTCTTCACAAATAGGACCGGTGCACCCCACGGTGACACACTAGGATGAATGAACCCCTTGTCTAGGATTTCCAGAAGTTGCTCATTTAACTCCTTTAACTCTATTGGTGCCATATGAAAGGGAGGAATATAGATGGGCTGAGTGCCCGACACCAGAACAAAATCGAAATCAATATCCATGTCTAGTGGCATGCCCGACAGGTCTGCTAGAAACACATCTAGAAAATCCCTCACAACGAGGATATAATCAAGGCTAAGAGTCTCAACTCCAACATTTCTCGGAAAAGACAAATACGATAGACAACCTCCCCAAACCATCCGCTGGACCTTTAGGAAAGAAATCACTGTGTTAGGGACATAGTCAGTCATACCATGCCACTCAATACTTGGAACACCCGGAATGGTCAATGTGACTATCTTAGCATGACAGTCTGGAATAGCATGGCACAGAGATAGCCAATCTATGCCTAGAATAACATCAAAATCTACCATGCCTAATAGAAACAAGTCACCTCGAGTCTTCAAACCCCCAACAGTCACTAAACATGTCTGATATACATGGTCTACCAGAATAGTATTGCCCATCGGGGTGGATACATGAACAGGTAGTGCAAGACACCCCCGAATCATACCCAAATGATGAGCAAAATAAGAAGATACATAGGAATGGGTATAACTAGAATCAAATAAAACTAAGGCATCCCCATGGAACACAGAAATAATACCTATGATAATAGCATCAGAAGCAATAGCATCTGACCGGCCCTGAAGAGCATAGAAGCAGGCCTGACCACTTGATCAGCCTGGGGTGGCCCCTAGCTACCTTATCCTCACCTCTAGCTGGCGAGGTGGGTGTTGAAGAAGATGGGCCAGAAGATGAGGGTTGAACCCTCTACAAAGACTGAATACAATGGCACCGAGGATAATGCCTCCACATATGCCCAACCTCCCCGTACTCATAACAGCTCCAGGTGCCAGAGAATGGGACTGAAGGGAACCCCACACTTCAGAGTGACTAGCTGACGTACTCGGTCTGGAGGAATCTTGAACAGATGGAGCTTGTGAGTAACCCTGAGCTGGAAGAGCACGAAGTGACGGCTAGCTCTGCTGATAACCCTGATGACCGTGGCCGAAAGATGACCCACGATACATAGAGTGAGCTTACTGAGGAAGCCTGAATGAACAACCTCTACCCTATTGGAACTGACCCCTAAATGGAGCACCACTGAAGCTACCAGAACCTCATGACCTCTTGTCCTCCCTCTCCTCTTTGTCATGACGGCGAGCCTTCTCAATATCACGAGCAATATCAACTACATCCTCAAAGGAAATGCCCAGAACTCTCTCTCGAGTCATCAGAACATGAAAGTGATAGTTAAGTCCATCTACAAACCTCTTGATTGTCTCTCTCTCAGTCAGAGCTATCCATAAGCCATGACAGACTAACTTAGAAAATATCGCCTCATACTGGGTCACAGTCATGTCTCCCTATCGAAGCTACTCGAACTGCCTACGCATCTCCTCCCTCTGAGGTTGTGGTACCCACTTCTCCAATAATGTAGTGGAGAACTCCTTCCATGAAAAAGGTGCTGCGCCTATCGGCCTATGCCGCTCATATCCCTTCCACCATGTGAAGGCAGCTCCAGTGAACTAAAATGCAGTGAATGCTACCCACTGGACTCCAAAATCCCTACCGTCTGAAGTATACGCTGACACTTGTCAAGAAATCCCTGGGCATCCTCGCCCTGAGTACCACTATGAATTGGTGGCTAGAGCTTACTGAACCTCTTGAGATGACGCTGCTCATCGTCTGGCATAGCTGGAACAATAAAATTTTGAACTAGTAGAACCGGCTGAGCTGGAGCTACTCCCGGTATCAATAAACCTTGCATCACCTGCTCGGGTGTGTGAGTAGCGGGGGCTTGGCTGCCTCCCCCTGCTTTAGAAGTAGCTGTTGTAGTAGTGGCTGAAACTACCTGGGCTAAGATAGTGCAAATTGATAGTATCTAAGCCAAGGTCTCCTGGAGACCCGAAATCACAATGGGCACAGCCCGTGCCTGAACAAGTGCTGCTGGGATGTCTGTAGCTGGGGCCTGATTCTGAACTGGGGCAACTGGTGGAGCAACAGGTGCGGCCCTCGCGGCTCTACTCCTACCATGACTAGGACTGCATCTACGGCCTCTAGTGACCACAGTAAGTGGTACCAGTGGTCGTCTGCCTTGTCCTTTAGCGCGGATCCTTTGCATATGTAAGGGAATAGAACATAGAAATTCAATTCTCGGATCAACAAAGTCGCACAATTTTAAGAATGTGAAGTTTTCCTAAGGGTTCTGCTAACTCTAAATGATAAATATAGACGTCTCTATACCGATCCGTGACTCTACTAAACCTTCTCATGACTCATGAGACCTAGTAACCTAGGCTCCGATACCAACTTGTCACGACCCAATTCCCAAACTGGTCGTGATGGCGCCTCTCGTGAAGACAAGGCCAGCCAATAGAACATTAACACTTAGTTCAACAATGTGACGACCCAAAGGGTCATCACTTATTTTATTAATCATTTCGAGCTTCTGAGGCCTTGAAAACCTCGTTTTATGTTGCCTCGATTTACGTGCATGATCCGAGCATGTAGCCGGAAAGATTTTGTGATAGAAAATATGAATTCTATGAGAAATTTGGATAAAAATGATATTAATATTGATATGGTTGACTTCGGTCAACATTTTTGGTAAACGGATCCGGACCCGAGATTGGATGGTCCCGAGAGGTCCGTAGAAAAATATGGGACTTGGACATGCGTCCGGAGTCGAATTCCGAGGCCTAGAGCCCAAGTTATGAATTTTTATGTGAAATTGTTTTTGATGTAATTATTAAAGGAAATAAATTAATTGACCTTGGTATCGGGCTCGTATTTTGGTTCCGACGCCCGGTACAAGTCTTAAATATTATATATGTGATTTCTGTAAAGTTTGGTGACATTTGGATGTCGTTTGAGATGTTTTGGACCTTGAGTTCCAAGTTAAGAAGTTTTGAAAATCAAAAGTATGAAAATCATGAGTTTGAGGCTTGATTTGATTAAAACGAAGTGATATTGGCGATGTAATCGCACGAACAATTCCATAATGTGTTTTTGAGGTTATGTACATGTTTGGTTTGGAGCCCGGGAGGCTCGGGTAAAGATTTGATAGGCCGTTGGATGAAATCCTGAATTTTTGAACTGCTGGTTTTTCACCCAGCTGTTGGCTTCGCAATTGCGAAGAATTTCTCGCAATTGCGAAGGGGACAGTGTAAGGCAAGGCTCGCAAATGCGAACCTTCATCGCAAATGCGAAGCCCCTTTGGCCCAGCCTTGTTCGCAAATGCGAACAATTGTTCGCATTTGCGAAGGTCCCCAGTGCCTGCTTATGTTCGCAAATGCGAACAAATGTTCGCAAATGCGAACATTCCCCATACTGCCTTGGTTCGCAAATGCGAACCATTGTTCGCAAATGCGAACACTGCCTTATACAGCATGTGTTCGCAAATGCGAACATTAGTTCGCAAATGCGAATATCCCTTTGACTGCCAGTGTTCGCAAATGCAAACTTCCCAGCCTTAGCTTATTTTTCAAACTCCAGAAATTGGTCG
Source organism: Nicotiana noctiflora (assembly GCA_032618575.1). Taxonomy (NCBI): domain Eukaryota; kingdom Viridiplantae; phylum Streptophyta; class Magnoliopsida; order Solanales; family Solanaceae; genus Nicotiana; species Nicotiana noctiflora. The sequence goes on from JASVEL010001633.1 coordinate 237,007, forward strand.
GGGTTCGCAATTGCGAACCCATGTTCGCAAATGCGAACACAGAGACCTGAAAAACACGAATTTCAATCATTTCTTCACTTTTTACAAAACCAAAACACCCATTTGCGATTCTTCAAGGATTTCTTCTTCATCAAAACGATTGTAAGTCACTTTTTACTTAATTCTTTCAATTCCTAACATCATTAAACATGTTTTTCATTAAAAATCAATGATTTTCATGTTAGAATTCTTGTTTTTGTTAGAAAATAGGGTTTTTCATAAATTGGGGAATTGGACCTCGAATTGTGGTCCGATTTTGAAACAAATCATATACATGAACTCGTGGGGGATGGGTAACCGGATTTTGGTCCTAACCCCGAGTTCCGACCATGTGGGCCCGGGGTTGAAATTCACTATTCCGGGTAGAATGTTGTAAAAGTTGTATTTGGTCTTAAGAATTAGTTTGTTGAGTAGAATTGATGATATTAAATCAATTGTGTATAGATACGGTTGGATTGGAGCCAAATTGAAAGAAAAGACATTTCCACGGATGGAATTGTTCATAAGCATTCGAGGTAAGTGTTTGTTCTATCCTAGCTTGAGGGAATAGGATTACGTGCTATGTGTTATGTGATCGAGTGCGGTGTATGGGCTGTGGTGACGAGCATCCATACACTGGTGTCTAGTATGACCGTGAGTCGTTGAAAAATGATTATTCTGAGATATATTACAGATGAATTGTTATTGTACTCCCTTGTTAGGACTTGTTGTGAAGATAATTATTGATTGCCCTTGTTGGGACTTGTTGTGAAGATAATTATTGATTGCCCTTGTTGGGACGGTTTATGAATTACTGTTTCTTTCTTTGCCCTTAACTGTGATTGTCATTTGGGTGAGGAAGAGTGATAATGCACGAAGGGTGATGCCGTGCCATGTTTATTTATTTATGCACGAAGGTTAATGCCGTGCCACGTTTATTTATTGATTATGCACGAAGGATCATGCCGTGCCCTGTTATTGAACCATGTACGAAGGATCATGCCGTACTATGGATGTGAGGATGAGAGTAAAAGCACGAAGGGTGATGCGGTGTACTTTATTTGCTTATTTGGTGAGGATGAGAGTAAAAGCACGAAGGGTGATGCCGTGCAACTGCTTGCTATTCCTTGACTTGATATTACTTGTGTTTACATTATACTTTGTTTTTCCTTGTGAATTTATTAACTGTTGTTAATTGTTGAATTCTTTGAGATATTCCTTATTGTGTTATTACCTGGTTATTTCTTGTTATTCTGTGGTATATATATATATATTGAATTGCACAGGTTTATGTGAGTGTCTGGTCCTAGGCTTGTCACTACTTCGCCGGGATAGGCCAGGCACTTACCAGCACATGGGGTCGGTTGTGCTGATGCTACACTTCTGTGCGTTTTTGCACAGGTCCAGGTTACGATCAAGAGCAGCAGCAGCAGCAGTGAATTGATTGCGTGGGAGTTGATCACATTTGAGACCGAGGTAGCTTGCAGACGTCCGCAGGCCCGGCGTCTCTCTCTTTATTTATGTTATTAGCTGTAGTCTCTTTGTTCCGAGACAAACAGAATTATGTTATATTTCCTTCAGACTTTTATGTGTAGTATTCCATAGTAGTTCGTGAGTTGGTGACTCCACGTCTTGGGTAGAGGATTTCGGTATGATTTTCACTTTGTATTTAGTTATTTCTATTTCGATAAAGTATTCCGCATTTATTTAATTACAATTGTGTTAAAAACAGGATAGTATGAATACAGTGGCTTGCCTAGCTACCACGAGTAGGCGCCATCACGATCCCGAAGTTGGGGGAAAATCCGGGTCGTGACAAGTTGGTATCCGAGCTCTAGGTTACATAGGTCTCACCACTCACGAACAAGCTTAGTAGAGTTTGAGAGGTAGGTACGGAGACGTCCGTACTTGTCCTCCACAGTCTATTGAGTTAGGAAAGAGTCTCTCATTTGTTCTTTCTTGTCGTGCGACTTGTTCCTCAATTACCGATTGGATTTCTATTCTGTCCTTTCGCGGATGGTGAGGACACGCGCTTCTTCGTCCGCCGACCAGGCAGCCCGAGCCCCGGGCGGCTCCCGTGGGGCGGGGGCCAAGGCCATATCGAGAGGCCGTGGTAGGGGTAGAGCTCGGCCCCGAGCAGCCTACTCCGGAGGTGGAGCCTCATATTGAGATTGACGAGGAGGTTCCGGTTCCGGCAGCTCCAGTGGGCCCAACTCAGGTCCCAGGAGAGGCTTTAATTACCCTAGATCTCCGGGATGCTTTGGTCGGAATAGCGGGATGCATGGACGGTATTGCTAGAGCGGGTTTATTATCGGTTGCCCCGACCACTTCTCAGGCCGGAGGAGGGGCCCGGACTCCTATTGCTCATACTCGGAGCCGGTAGCTCCTCGGCCTCAGGCACCGGTGATCCAGCCAGCTGTGGCCACTCGGTCGGGTACCACGGCTCATGCCGGTGATGGAGCGGCCATGACTTCGATTCGTTATGGAGGCTTGATCGGTTCTCCAAGATATTTACCACTACATTCAGTGGAGCCGCATCAGGAGGATCCTCAGGACTTTTTATTCGGTTGCCATGAGATTCTCAAGACTATGGGGATCGTGGAGACAAACGGAGTTGACTTCTGTACCTTCAGGCTTGCAGGATCCGCCAAGACTTGGTGGAGAGATTATTGCTCTGACTCGACCAGCAGGGTCCCCAGCTTTATCATGGGACCAGTTTGCGGAACTATTTATGGAGAAGTTTCTCCCCGCTACTCAGCGGGATGTACTTCGGAGGCAGTTTGAGCGCCTCCATCAGGGCACTATGACAGTTACACGGTATGAGACGAGATTTATCGACTTGGCTCGTCATGCAGTGGTGATACTTCCCACGGAGCGGGAGAGGGTCCGCAGATTTATAGATGGGCTTAATCAGCCGATTAGACTCCAGATGGCTATGGGCGTGGGGAGTGACATATCATTTCAGGAGGCAGCCAATGCAGCACGCAGAGTTGAGATGGCTCTTGCTAGGGGAGGCGGTTATTCTTCGGATAAGAGGCCTCGTCATTCGGGTAGGTTTGGTGCTTCTTCCTCTGGTAGCAGAGAATCCTTTGATAGAGGCCAGTCCTCCAGGCCTTTTCATTCCGCCCTTCAGGCTTCACAGGGTGGACCAGGTGATCGCGGTTCTCGTGGGCATCATTCGGACCAGCTTCCTATTAATGCTCAGCCTCTTTAGAGTGTTCGTGGAGGCCATTCAGGGTCGTCAGGGCCAGCAGCCCTATCAGTCTAAGAGTTGCTACGGTTGTGGTGACCCGGGTCATTTTATCAGGAATTGCCCTCTAGCAGCGGGCAACTCTCAGCAGCGAGGTCCTCGTCCTATGATTCAGGCCCCAGCTGACCCTCAGCCTGCCCAGCCAGCCAGAGGCGGGGGTAGAGATTATAGAGGTGGAGGTCGAGACCGTAGAGGTGGAGACCGTCCGGCGAGAGGTAGAGGTCAGCCAGTTGATGGTCGTCCTAGAGACGCAGCTCAGAGGGGAGGTGCAGATCCCCGATTCTATGCTTTACCAGCCAGGCCAGAGGCAGAGGCATCAGATGCCGTGATTACAGGTACTATTCTTGTGTGTGGCAGAGGTGCTTCGGTATTATTTGACCCTGGATCTACATATTCCTATGTGTCTTCCTACTTCGCACCGTATTTGGCTGTGCCCAGCTATGCTCTGGATATTCCAGTTTATGTGGCTACACCAGTGGGTGACTCCATTATAGTCGATCGGGTGCATCGTTCGTGCATAGTTATATTTGGGGGTCTTGAGACCCGAGTTGATCTGTTGCTCTTAGATATGGTAGATTTTGATGTCATATTGGGGATGGACTGGTTGTCCCCATACCATGCTATTCTTGATTGTCATGCCAAGGCTGTCACCTTAGCCTTGCCAGAATCACCCCAATTAGAGTGGAAGGGTACCTCAAGCCACTCCGTTCGCACTGTTATTTCCTATGTTAAGGCTCGACGTATGGTCGAGAAGGGGTGTCTAGCTTATTTGGCTTATGTTCGTGATTCCACCGCAGAAGTTCCTTCCATTGAGTCGGTCCCTATTGCACGGGAGTTTCCGGAGGTTTTTCCTTCAGACCTGCCGGGCATGCCACCCGACAGGGATATTGATTTCTGTATTGATTTGGCACCAGGCACTCAGCCCATCTCTATTCCACCCTATCGTATGGCCCCGCCGGAGCTAAAAGCGTTGAAAGATAAGTTGCAGGACCTTCTTGAGAAGGGCTTTATCAGGCCCAGTGTTTCCCCCTGGGGAGCACCTGTATTATTTGTAAAGAAGAAGGATGGCTCGATGCGGATATGTATTGATTACCGGCAGTTAAACAAGGTGACTATCAAAAATAAATATCCACTGCCGAGGATTGATGATTTGTTTGACCGGCTCCAGGGAGCGAGGGTATTCTCTAAGATAGACTTGAGGTCAGGCTACCATCAGCTGAAGATCAGGGCGGCTGACATTCCTAAGACAGCCTTTCGCTCTAGATATGTGCATTATGAGTTCTTGGTCATGTCCTTCGGGTTGACCAATGCCCCAGCAGCATTCATGGAGTTGATGAATCGGGTATTCAGGCCTTACTTAGATCTGTTCGTGATAGTCTTCATAGATGACATCCCGGTGTACTCCCGCAGCCAGGAAGAGCACGAGCAGCACCTCAGAGTGGTTCTTCAGACTCTGAAAGATAACCAGCTATATGCCAAATTTTCTAAATGTGAGTTCTGGCTGAGTTCGGTAGCATTTCTGGGTCACATTGTATCAGTGGAAGGTATTCAGGTAGACCCAAAGAAGATTGAGGCAGTCTAGAATTGGCCTCGACCAGCTTCAGTGACTGAGATCCGGAGTTTCTTGGGATTAGCAGGTTACTACCGTCGTTTTGTAGAGGGGTTTTCTTCTATTGCGGCCCCGATGACCAGGTTGACCCAGAAGGGTGTCCAGTTTCAGTGGTCAGAGGAGTGTGAGGCGAGCTTTCAGAAGCTCAAGACAGCCTTGACCACCGCACCGGTGTTGATACTACCTACGGGTACAGGGCCTTATACAGTTTATTGTGACGCCTCTCGTACAGGGCTTGGAGCGGTATTGATGCGGGATGGTAAGGTTATCGCTTATGCTTCGAGGCAGTTAAAGATACATGAGAAGAATTATCCAGTTCATGATCTTGAGTTAGCAGCAGTGGTTCATGCCTTAAAGATCCGGAGGCATTATCTATATGGTGTGACATGTGAGGTGTACACTGATCACAAAAGCCTACAGTACTTGTTCAAACAGAAGGAGTTGAATCTACGACAGCGGAGATGGTTAGAGTTGCTAAAAGACTATGATGTTACTATATTATATCACCCGGGTAAGGCCAATGTGGTGGCCGATGCATTGAGTAGAAAGTATGCCAGCATGGGTAGTCTTGCATATATTCCGGTCAATCAGAGACCATTAGCTCTAGATGTCCAGGCCTTAGCCAACCGGTTCGTGAGATTAGACATTTCTGAGCCTAGCCGAGTGTTAGCCTGCACGGTCGCTCGTTCTTCTTTATTAGAGCGTATCCGTGAGAGGCAATTTGATGATCCTCATTTGCGTGAGTTGAGAGATACAGTACCGCGGGGAGGTGCCACACAGGTAAATCTAGATGATGATGGGGTATTGAAATTGCGGGGTCGAGTTTGTGTGCCCAATGTCGAAGGGATTCGAGAGTTGATCTTAGCGGAGGCCCACAGTTCGCGGTATTCTATTCACCCAGGCGCCGCGAAGATGTACCAGGACTTACGGCAACACTATTGGTGGCGCAGAATGAAGAAAGATATCGTTGCGTATGTCGCTCGGTGTCTAAATTGTCAGCAGGTGAAATATGAGCACCAGAGACCTGGTGGTGTGTTCCGGAGGATTGAAATTCCCGAGTGGAAATGGGAGCGGATCACTATGGACTTCGTTACTGGACTTCCTTTGACTCGGAGGAAATTTGATGCTATTTGGGTCATTGTTGATAGACCGACCAAATCAGCACACTTTATTCCAGGATCTGTCTCCTACTCGTCGGAGAGGTTAGCGGAGGTTTACATTAGGGAGATTGTTCGTCTCCATGGAGTGCCGGTATCTATTATCTCCGATCGGGGAACGCAGTTTACCTCGCGGTGCGGGAGAGCGGTCCAGCAGGAGTTAGGTACCCGGGTTCGGTTGAGTACGGCATTTCATCCTCAAACGGATGGCCGGTCGGAGAGGACTATTCGGATTCTCGAGGACATGCTTCGAGCCTCGTGTTATTAATTTCGGAGGCTCGTGGGACCAATTTCCGCCATTAACGCAGTTCGCCTACAATAACCAGTTACCAATCTAGCATCCGGATGGCTCCGTATGAGGCGTTGTATGGTAGGCGATGTCGATCACCGGTTGGATGGTTTGAACAGGGAGAGGCTCGGTTGTTAGGTACAGACTTAGTTCAGGAGGCCTTGGATAAGGTCAAGACTATTCGGGAGAGATTGCGTTCAGCTCAGTCCAGGCGGAAGACTTATGCGGATCGTAAAGTTCGAGATGTGGATTTCATGGTTGGTGAACGAGTATTGCTCCGAGTGTCGCCTATGAAGGGCGTGATGAGGTTTGGGAAGAAGGGCAAGCTCGGCCCTAGGTATATTGGTCCATTTGAGATTTTAGACGGAGTGGGAGGGGTAGCTTACGGATTAGCTTTGCCGCCTAGCTTATCAGCCGTGCATCCGAGTTTTTCATGTATCTATGCTTCGGAGATACCACGGCGATCCCACACACGTGTTAGACTTCGGTATTGTCCAATTGGACAATGATCTATCTTACGAGGAGGAGCCGGTAGCCATTCTAGACGGGCGGGTTCGACGGTTGAGGTCGAAGAGTTATCCTTCCGTGCGTGTTCGGTGGAGAGGTCGGCCTCCCGAGGCATCGACCGGGAATCCGAGTCCGATATGCGGAGCCGTTACCCACACTTATTTCCTGACTCGGTACTTCTTTCTTTTGTCCGTTCGAGGATGAACGGTTGTTTTAGAGGTGGAGATTGTGACGACCCAAAGGGTCATCACTTATTTTATTAATCATTTAGAGCTTCTGAGGCCTTGAAAACCTCATTTTATGTTGCCTCGATTTACTTGCACGATCCGAGCATGTAGCCGGAAAGATTTTGTGATAGAAAATATGAATTCTATGAGAAATTTGGATAAAAATGATATTAATATTGATATGGTTGACTTCGGTCAACATTTTTGGTAAACGGATCCGGACCCGAGATTGGATGGTCCCGAGAGGTCCGTAGAAAAATATGGGACTTGGACATGCGTCCGGAGTCGAATTCCGAGGCCTAGAGCCCAAGTTATGAATTTTTATGTGAAATTGTTTTTGATGTAATTATTAAAGGAAATAAATTAATTGACCTTGGTATCGGGCTCGTATTTTGGTTCCGACGCCCGGTACAAGTCTTAAATATTATATATGTGATTTCCGTAAAGTTTGGTGACATTTGGATGTCGTTTGAGATGTTTTGGACCTTGAGTTCCAAGTTAAGAAGTTTTGAAAATCAAAAGTATGAAAATCATGAGTTTGAGGCTTGATTTGATTAAAACGAAGTGATATTGGCGATGTGATCGCACGAACAAGTCCATAATGTGTTTTTGAGGTTATGTACATGTTTGGTTTGGAGCCCGAGAGGCTCGGGTAAAGATTTGATAGGCCGTTGGATGAAATCCTGAATTTTTGAACTGCTGGTTTTTCACCCAGCTGTTAGCTTCGCAATTGCGAAGAATTTCTCGCAATTGCGAAGGGGACAAGTGTAAGGCAAGGCTCGCAAATGCGAACCTTCATCGCAAATGCGAAGCCCCCTTTGGCCCAGCCTTGTTCGCAAATGCGATCAATTGTTCGCATTTGCGAAGGTCCCCAGTGCCTGCTTATGTTCGCAAATGCGAACAAATGTTCGCAAATGCGAACATTCCCCATACTGCCTTGGTTCGCAAATGCGAACCATTGTTCGCAAATGCGAACACCGCCTTATACAGCATGTGTTCGCAAATGCGAACATTAGTTCGCAAATGCGAACATCCCTTTGTCTGCCAGCGTTCGCAAAATGTTCGCAAATGCGCACTTCCCAGCCTTAGCTTAATTTTCAAACTCCAGAAATTGGTCGGGGTTCGCAATTGCGAACCTATGTTCGCAAATGCGAACACGGAGACCTGAAAAACACGAATTTCAGTCATTTCTTCACTTTTTACAAAACCAAAACACCCATTTGCGATTCTTCAAGGATTTCTTCTTCATCAAAACGATTGTAAGTCACTTTTTACTTAATTCTTTCAATTCCTAACATCATTAAACATGTTTTTCATTAAAAATCAATGATTTTCATGGTAGAATTCTTGTTTTTGTTAGAAAATAGGGTTTTTCATAAATTGGGGAATTGGACCTCGAATTGAGGTCCGATTTTGAAACAAATCATATACATGAACTCGTGGGGGGATGGGTAACCGGATTTTGGTCCTAACCCCGGGTTCCGACCATGTGGGCCCGTGGGTTGAAATTCACTATTTCGGGCGGAATGTTGTAAAAGTTGTATTTGGTCTTAAGAATTAGTTTGTTGAGTAGAATTGATGATATTAAATCAATTGTGTATAGATACGGTTGGATTGGAGCCAAATTGAAAGAAAAGACATTTCCACGGATTGAATTGTTCATAAGCATTCGAGGTAAGTGTTTGTTCTATCCTAGCTTGAGGGAATAGGATTACGTGCTATGTGTTATGTGATCGAGTGCGGTGTATGGGCTGTGGTGACAAGCATCCATACACTGGCGTCTAGTATGACCGTGAGTCGTTGAAAAATGATTATTCTGAGATATATTACAGATGAATTGTTATTGTACTCCCTTGTTGGGACTTGTTGTGAAGATAATTATTGATTGCCCTTGTTGGGACTTGTTGTGAAGATAATTATTGATTGCCCTTGTTGGGACGGTTTATGAATTACTGTTTCTTTCTTTGCCCTTAACTGTGATTGTCATTTGGGTGAGGAAGAGTGATAATGCACGAAGGGTGATGCCGTGCCATGTTTATTTATTTATGCACGAAGGTTAATGCCGTGCCACGTTTATTTATTGATTATGCACGAAGGATCATGCCGTGCTCTGTTATTGAACCATGTACGAAGGATCATGCCGTACTATGGATGTGAGGATGAGAGTAAAAGCACGAAGGGTGATGCCGTGTACTTTATTTTCTTATTTGGTGAGGATGAGAGTAAAAGCACGAAGGGTGATGCTGTGCAACTGCTTGCTATTTCTTGAATTGATATTACTTGTGTTTACATTATACTTTGTTTTTCCTTGTGAATTTATTAACTGTTGTTAATTGTTGAATTCTTTAAGATATTCCTTATTGTGTTTATACTTGATTATTTCTTGTTATTGTGTGGTACACATATACATATTTAATTGCACAGGTTTATGTGAGTGTCTGGTCCTAGGCTTGTCACTACTTCGCCGGGATAGGCCAGGCACTTACCAGCACATGGGGTCGGTTGTGCTGATACTACACTTCTGTGCGTTTTTGCACAGGTCCAAGTTACGATCAGGAGCAGCAGCAGTAAATTGATTGCGTGGGAGTTGATCACATTTGAGACCGAGGTAGCTTGCAGACGTCCGCAGGCCCGGCGTCTCTCTCTTTATTTATGTTATTAGCTGTAGTCTCTTTGTTCCGAGACAAACAGAATTATGTTATATTTCCTTCGGACTTTTATGTGTAGTATTCCATAGTAGTTCGTGAGTTGGTGACTCCACGTCTTGGGTAGAGGATTTCGGTATGATTTTCACTTTGTATTTAGTTATTTCTATTTCGATAAAGTATTCCGCATTTATTTAATTACAATTGTGTTAAAAACAGGATAGTATGAATACAGTGGCTTGCCTAGCTACCACGAGTAGGCGCCATCACGATCCTGAAGTTGGGGGAAAATCCGGGTCGTGACAAACAACTTTTAAGCATAAACAAGTCTAAATCATTGGTACTGAATAATCATAAGTGCGTAAATAAAACATAACATAATGGGGAAACAACCATCCCAAACTCAGCCCGATGATCAAAGTGTCACAGGTCATGAGCTACTACAAAGTTTAAAAAAATACCACAAGTCTATATCTAGGAACATAGTCTGAAGATAAAAGAAATACAGAAGATAAGCGAGAAAACGGGGCTGTGGACGTCGACAACTACCTCGTCTCTCCGGGTCCGCTTGGTTTGGGAGAAATCAGTGTTCATGAACATACTTAGCTATGCCTGTATCTGCACACATAGTGCAAGGATTATTGTTAGTACTCCGACCCAGTGAGTAATAAAAATAAATAACAATTGAGAACATAAAATCCTATAAAGGCACAAGTAATGCTATCTCAAGCAGTAAAACTAGTAAAACAGCAAAACCGGTGAAATATTGCAAGAAATTCTCTTTGAATACAATTACAATAATTATGCAAAACCAGTGAGAAATGCACAGAGAAACTGCCCTTCAGGCCTATTTTTGTTCCTGGCTAGTCATTGTTACCTGACCGTTCAACCAATGTTACCTGACCAAAATGTGTGTTACACTGCCATTGTTACAACTGATCAGTCATTGTTACCTGACCAAAATGCGTATAATAGTGTCATTGTTACCACTATCCACAATTTAACCGCTCTGGATGGATACCTACACTCACTGTGGGTGTGCAAACTCCGTAGGGGCTCCTACAGCCCAAGTGCTATGAACAAGGCCTGAAAGCCTCCTCACATCACTCATCATGCCCTCAGTATGGTCCTCAGCCTCCATCAGTCCAAAAATAGTCAGAAGCCCCACGGGCATTAGTAAAACAATAATACTCAGCTCAAACAATAGTTCAAATATCAGTTAAAACTCAAGGTTTGAGTTCTAGTGCTTTAATACCAACTTGTCACGATTCGGATTTTCCACCGTCGGAACTCTGATGGCGCCTAACATCGCACTCGCTAGGCAAGCCAACGTTAGAGTTCTATTCAACTTTTTACTTTACATTTTATAGTTATAATTAACAAAACTAAATCAAACTAAAAGAAATGAGAAAGTAAATAATGAAATGGATATCTAAATACTATTAATAATACCGAAGCTATTACCACCCAGAAACTACTGTCACATATCCACGAACATACTATGAATTACTACAAATATTGGTTAGAAAAAAATGTACATCTATCTCGAAGAAAGAAAAACAGGAAAGTAGAAACATAGAATGGGACGTCAAGTCCTATGGACGCCAGCAAGACTACCTTGGGTCTCCTAGATGAATGCCTGCAACCAACCTCTCGATCAGCTACAACTAGCTCCAAAATGTGCACAGTAAGGGCAAAGTGCAGTATTAATACAATCGACCCCATATACTGATAAGTGCCGATCCTAACTCGACGAGGTAGTGATGAGGCTACAGTGGGGCATTTACAACATAACATGCATACAATATATAATAATGCAAAATGGATGTACGGAATAAATTGAAATAGTAACTTGTAGCCAAAAAAATACGTAGCCCAATTATCTTGCCAGTACTCAACTGTAACCAATCCTTAAGAAAGTTACAATACTATAGGAATAAATCATACCATAGAAGAACACATAAACAACAAATGATGCGGCGCACGATCCCACTATATCCTCGATAACAATATAAATATTCACCCATATTACTCTTATTGCGGCGTGCAACCCAATCTCAATTGTCCGCCCTTATTACTCCCCAATATCTCATCCTTATTTCTCCTTTTTGCGGCATGCAACCTGATCCTACATATCTGCTTTTATTACTCTTGTTGCGGCATGTAACCCGATCCCACTAGACAATCATATTTCACCCTTATTCCTCCTTAATATATCACTATTATTCCTCATGTTGTGGCGTGTAACCCGGTCTCACTATATCGGTACTAATCACACAATAAGAACAAGTATTTCACATTTTAGCTCAAAACCCTCCACAATACTATGCGTCAAATCAAACCAAACAGAAATCTGTACAATTATTAAACTTCATCAATTAATACTACATAACGAGACCAAATAAAATGTATCATGAAACACCAATAAACCAATTTAAACCAATAACGTAATACAAGTGTGATGACCCGGCCCGTTGTCACGGGAATTACCACCCCGTTATGTTGTAATTTCATGTTTTATGCTTTTATATCAGTGTTAGGGTTTATCGGGTGAGTTAGGAGTGATTTGGATTGAAAATGAGGCATATAGCCTTTTGAGGGAAACATGAATATGGAAAGTCAACCTGGAGTTGACTATTTGGTTAGAGGGCTCAGAATTGGATTCTACTGATTTGGTTAGTTCCGGGAGGTGATTTGTGACTAAGGGGAGCAATCGGAATTGAATTTGGAGGTCCGGTGTAGAAATAGGCTTAAATTGGCTAAGGTTCATTTTGCCGAAATCCGATCGGTAGGTGAGATTTTGATCCGGGGGTCGGAATGGAATTCCGACAATTCCTGTAGCTTTGTTATGTGATTTTGGATATGTCCGCAAAATTTCAAGTCATTCGGATGTCGTTTGGTCGGGTTTTTGATCGAATGTTAGTTTCGGAAGTTTTGAAGAAACTTAGGCTTGAATCCGTGTGTAATTGGTGATTTTGATGTTTAGGATGCTGTTTTTATGATTGGAACAAGTTTGTATCGTGTTTTGGAGTATGTTGGTGGTTTTCTTTGGGGTCCCGGGGGCCTCGGGATGAATTCGGGGGTCCAAACGGACCAATTTGTGCCAAAGGCACTACTGTTTCTGCTGCAATAATTGCAGAACTATTTTGCTCTCCGCGATCGCGGAGATAGCCATGCGATCGCGTAAGGTGGGGCTGTAATGCATCGCGATTGCGATGCTAAGAGTGCGATCGCATATGAGGGAAAACCTGGAGCTCTACGATCGCGAGGTGAAGTGTGTGATCGCGTAAGTCTGGAAATTGAAGCAGTGCGATCGCGTGAGGATGCCTGTGATCACGTAGGGTTATTTATCTGAAACAATGTGATTGCGTGGGTTTGTGTCGCGATCGCGTAGAGTAAATTTGGAGCATGGTAAAGTTGTTCATCGCGATCGCGAGCCTGTGGCTACGATCGCAGAGGTTCGCCTTGCAGTCAGTGAATTAATATAATAGAACAGTGTATTCGCGAACCCCATACCCAAAACCTCCATTTTTGAGTTTCAAGAGAAGGTATTGACGGGAGATTGCTGAGAAATCATTGGCGTTTCATCGAAGGTAAGTTTTGTGGCTTAATTACATCATTTTAACGTGAAATCCTTGGTTAATTCCCTGTAAATGAAAGATTAAAGGTGGGTTTGAGCCCTAGGCCTAAAATTGAAGAAAAATACTGATTTGAGTGGGCAAATGGAGTCTGATTTTGGTAAATCTTATATGCCTGGACTCGTATCAAGATGAGGATTCCGAATATGTGACTTTTGTAATTTTCGACAAGCGTACCGAAAGTCGGGTTTTGGCAACTTTGCCATTTTTGGTGTAAATAGAGTTGTTTTGACTGGGTATCGATCCATTGGTCTAATTTGTTGTATTTCTACTATATTTGATCAGATTCTACGCGTGCGGAGCTTGATTCTCGTGGCAAGGGCGTCGCGGAGTAGTCGTCGCGCTGTATTGAGGTGAGTAATAGATGTGGATGATGACCAGCGGGTTCGAAACCCCGGTATACCACTTTGTGACGCTGTATAGCGGCGAGACACGTACTCTCTTGCGTGTGCGGGGTCAATTGTGATTGGAGACTATGGCTTAGTCCGACTTCTTGGCACTGTGTTATGATAATTGGCTATTCTTGAGCCGTTGAACCTCCTTCTCGGATGGTTGCATACTATATTGTGATATTGGCTAATCTTGAGTCGTTGAACCTCCTTTTTGGACGGTTGAGTATACTTGTGGGATGTGAGCCAGTTATTGGATCCCGCGAGGATCATTATCATTGTCTGGTGATATTGACATGCTAGTTTACTACCAGTCCGGAGCTATTTCTGTTATCATGCTATTTCCAACCTCTGGAACTTGATATTATTGTTTTCCAACTGAAAAATGATAAAAGAGTTTTCAAAACTACTTTTGAGCCTGCGAGTCTGTATTTGCATATTAGCTGATTGGTAGTGGATCGGGCTGCACGCTGCAATGGTATATATGTTGGATCGGACTACACGCCGCAGTAATATTGTGCTTGGGCTGTAGGAGCCCCTCCGCAGTCTGAACCCCCACAGTGAGCACGGGTACCCAAATTGGATCGGGCTACGCGCCGTAGCGGTCATATCATGCATTGCATTGCATTTAGCTACATCTGATAGATGTTATACTGTTTTGCTGGTACTTGTTGGTACAGGTACAGTTGATATTGATTCTGTGACGGGGGTATTTGATTACAGCTTTATATAATGCTTTATTGCGGATTTCTTATCTGCGCTGTCTTACCCCTGTTTATTACCACTGAGTCTGGCAGTACTCATTTTACTCCCTGCAGCTTGTGTGCAGATCCAGGTACCTCTCAGCAGTGATCCGGTAGCTGTTCGAGGTGACATCTGTAGGATATTCGAGGTAGCTGCAGAGTCCGCAGGACCCGATATTCCTTCTTACTGTCTTTTGATTCTGTATTGCTATTTTTTTCCGCACTTGGTATCTTGTAAACCATTATTACACTATGTTCGTTAGAGGCTCATGACTCTTGACCCTTCGGTCTATGGGAGTTGGTATCTTTTGGGACTTGGTTCCCTATTTTCGATATATGTATCACTGTTGTTTCATGTTTTAATATGTTTAAATAGGAATAAGCGAGCTCCTAGATCCGTCGTTATTAATGATTGGTCGGGCTGGCCTAGCAATGTGCTGAGCGCCATCACGATCGGATGTGGTGGCTGATGCTTTGGCATATATTCTAGCTGAGGAGAGGCCATTTGCTTATGATGTTCAGGTGCTAGCCAATCGGCTAGTGAGGTTAGATATTTCGGAGCCCAGCCGGGTATTGGCTTATGTTGTATCTCGGTCATCTCTATATGATCGTATTCGTGAGCGTCAATATGATGATCCATATTTGGCTGTCCTTAGGGACAGAGTTCAGCATGATGATGCTAGAGATGTCACCATTGATAGTGACGGCGTATTGAGGATGCAGGGCCGGATATGCGTGCCCAATGTTGATAGCCTTCGTGAGTTGATTCTGGAAGAGGCCCACAGCTCGCGGTATTCCATCCATCCAGAAGCCGCGAAGATGTATCAAGATTTGAAACAGCACTATTGGTGGAGAAATATGAAGATGGACATTGTTAGACATGTATCACAGTGCCTCAACTGTCAGCAAGTTAAGTATGAGCATTAGAGGCCCGGTGGTGTATTTCAGTGCATTGATATTCCTTAGTGGAAATGGGAGAGGATCACTATGGACTTTGTTACTGGACTCCCTCAGACAGCGAGTAAGTTTGATTCTGTTTGGGTGATTGTGGATAGGCTGACCAAGTCAGCTCACTTCATTCTAGTTAGTACTATCTACTCATCGGAGCGGTTGGCAGCGATCTTTATTCGAGAGATTGTCCGGTTGCATGGGGTCCCAGTGTCTATCATATCCGACAGGGGTACTCAGTTCACTTCTCAGTTTTGGAGAGCATTTCAGCGAGAGATGGGTACGTGGGTTGAATTGAGCACAGCATTTCACCCCCAGACAGACGGGCAGTCTTAGCGCACTATTCAGATTCTGGAGGATATGTTGCGAGCATGTGTGATTGACTTTGGTGGTTCGTGGGATGAGTTCTTACCACTTACTGAGTTTGTCTACAACAACAGTTATCAGTCGAGTATTCAGATGGCCCCGTATGAGGCATTGTATGGCAGACGGTGTATATCCCCCGTGGGATGGTTTGAGCCTGGTAAGGATAGATTGATAGGGACCGAGTTAGTTCGGGACGCTCTGGATAGAGCGAAGTTGATCCAGGAGAGGCTTCGTACAGCACAGTCTCGTCAAAAGAGTTATGCGGACCGTAGAGTTCGAGAGTTGTCTTTCATGGTTGGTGACAGAGTATTGTTGAAGGTTTCGCCCATGAAGGGTGTCATGAGGTTCGGGAAGAAAGGGAAGTTGAGTCCCAGGTACATTGGTCCTTTTGAGATACATAGGAGGGTTGGAGAGGTGGCATATGAGTTGGCCTTGCCACCCAGCTTATCCAGCGTTCATCCAGTATTCCATGTGTCTATGCTCCGGAAGTACATTGGGGATTCGTCTCATGTGTTGGACTTCAGTACCATTCAGCTTGATGGTTATCTATCCTATGATGTGGAGCCTATTGCCATTTTGGGTCATCAGGTGAGAAAATTGAGGTCTAAGGAGATTGCATCAGTTAAGGTTCAGTGGAGAGGTCAACCCATGGAGGAGGCCACTTGGGAGATCAAGCGGGAGATGCGGAGCAGATATCCTCACTTGTTTGAGACTTCAGGTATGTTTTTTGACCCGCTCGAGGACGAGCGTTTGCTTAAGAGGGGGAGAATGTGACGACCCGGCCCGTCGTCACGGGAATTACCACCCCGTTATGTTGTAATTTCATGTTTTATGCTTTTATATCAGTGTTAGAGTCTATCGGGTGAGTTAGGAGTGATTTGGATTGAAAATGAGGCATATAGCCTTTTGAGTGAAACATGAATATGGAAAGTCAACCTGGAGTTGACTATTTGGTTAGAGGGCTCGGAATCAGATTCTGCTGATTTGGTTAGTTCCGGGAGGTGATTTTTGACTTAGGGGAGCAATCGGAATTGAATTTGGAGGTCCGGTGTAGAAATAGGCTTAAATTGGCTAAGGTTTAATTTTGGCGAAATCCGATCAGTAGGTGAGATTTTGATCCGGGGGTCGGAATGGAATTCTGACTATTCCTGTAGCTTCACTATGTGATTTTGGATATGTCCACAAAATATCAGGTCATTCGGACGTCGTTTGGTCGGGTTTTTGTTCGAATGTTAGTTTCGGAAGTTTTGAAGAAACTTAGGCTTGAATCCGTGTATAATTGGTGATTTTGATGTTTAGGATGGTGTTTTTATGATTGGAACAAGTTCGTATCGTGTTTTGGAGTATGTTGGTGGTTTTCGTTGGGGTCCCGGGGGCCTTGGGATGAATTCGCGGGTCCAAACGGACCAATTTGTGCCAAAGGCACTGCTGTTTTGCTGCAATAATTGCAGAAATATTTTGCTCTCCGCGATCGCGGAGATAGCCATGCGATCGCGTAAGGTGAGGCTGTAATGCATCGGGATCGCGATGCTAAGAGTGCGATCGCGTATGAGGGAAAAACTGGAGCTCTGCGATCGCGAGGTGAAGTGTGCGATCGCGTAAGTCTGGAAATTGAAGCAGTGCGATCGCGTGAGGATGCCTGCGATCGCGTAGGGTTATTTATCTTAAACAATGCGATCGCGTGGGTTTTGTCACGATTGTGTAGAGTAAATTTGGAGCCTGGTAAAGTTGTTCATCGCAATCGCAAGCCTGTGGCTGCGATCGCAGAGGGTCGCCTGGCAGTCAGTGAATCAATATAACAGAACAGTGTATTCGCGAACCCCATACCCAAAACCTCCATTTTTGAGTTCCAAGAGAAGCTATTGACGGGAGATTGCTAAGAAATCATCGGGGTTTCGTCGGAGGTAAGTTTTGTGGCTTAATTATATCATTCTAACGTGAAATCCTTGGTTAATTCCCTCTAAATGAAAGATTAAAGGTGGGTTTGAGCCCTAGGCCTAAAATTGAAGAAAAACACTGATTTGAGTGGGCAAATGGAGTCCGATTTTGGTAAATTTTATATGCCTGGACTCGTATCGAGATGAGGATTCCAAATATGTGGCTTTTGTAATTTTTCGACAAGCGTACCGAAAGTCGGATTTTGGCAACTTTGCCATTTTTGGTGTAAATAGCGTTGTTTTGACTGGGTATCGTTCCATTGGTCTAATTTGTTGTATTTCTACTGTATTTGATCAGATTCTACGCGTGCGAAGCTTGATTCTCATGGCAAGGGCGTCGCGGAGTAGTCGTTGCGCTGTATTGAGGTGAGTAATAGACGTGGGTGATGACCAGCGGGTTTGAAACCCCGGTATACCACTTTATGACACTATATAGCGGCGAGACACGTACTCTCTTGCGTGTGCGGGGTCAATTGTGATTGGGAACTATGGCTTAGTCCGACTTGTTGGCACTGTGTTATGATAATTGGCTATTCTTGAGCCGTTGAACCTCCTTCTCGGATGGTTGCATACTATATTGTGATATTGGCTAATCTTGAGCCGTTGAACCTCCTTCTTGGACGGTTGAGTATATTTGTAGGCCGTGAGCCAGTTATTGGATCCCGCGAGGATCGTTATCATTGTCTGGTGATATTGACATGCTAGTTTACTACCAGTCCGTATCTATTTCTGTTATCATGCTATTTCCAACCTCTGGAACTTGATATTACTGTTTTCCAACTGAAAAATGATAAAAGAGTTTTCAAAACTACTTTTGAGCTCGCGAGGCCGTATTTGCATATTAGCTGACCGGTATTGGATCGGCTGCGCGCCGCAGACAAGATATATGTTGGATCGGACTACACGCCGCAGATAATATTATGTTTGGGCTGTAGGAGCCCCTCCGGAGTCCGAACCCCCACAATGAGCATGGGTACCCAAATTGGATCGAGCTACGCACCGTAGCGGTCATATCATGCATTGCATTGCATTTAGCTACATCTGATAGATGTTATACTATTTTGCTGGTACCTGTTGGTACCGGTACAGTTGATATTGATTCTGTGACAGGGTATTTGATTACAGCTTTACATAGTGCTTTATTGCGGATTTCTTATCTGCACTGTCTTACCCCTGTTTATTACCACTGAGTCTGGCACTACTCATTTTACTCCCTGCACCTTGTGTGCAGATCCAGGTACCTCTCAGCACTGATCTGGTAGCTGTTCGAGGCGACATCTGTAGGATATTCGAGGTAGCTGCAGAGTCCGTAGGACCCGATATTCCTTCTTACTGTCTTTTGATTCTGTATTGCTATTTCTTTCCGCACTTGGTATCTTGTAAAATATTATTACACTATGTTCGTTAGAGGCTCATGAGTCTTGACCCTTAGGTCTATGGAAGTTGGTATCTTTTGGGACTTGGTTCCCCGTTTTCGATACATGTATCACTGTTGTTTCATGTTTTAATATGTTTAAATGGGAATAAGCGAGCTCCTAGCTCCGTCGTTTTTAATGATTGGTCAGGCTGGCCTAGCAATGTGCTGAGGGCCATCACGACCGGATTTGGGGTCGTGACAACAAGGAAACTGCAGAACAATTGATACCTTCAATAAAGAAAACCACATTTAACAAGAAGCAATTAGACTTGCAAGCACCAATAAGCACGTAGCAGTTAAGACAGGAAGACAACATATATGGGACGGGGAAGAGAACAAGCTAAACAACTAACTTGATGGCACATAGGTACTCGTCATCACACCTATACACCACACACATGGAATTGCACATAACAATTAAGTCGAGGATCCCTAATCCCTCGAGTCAAAGTTATACCAAACACTTACCTCAATCCAACGGCGAATTCAAAGCTCAATTACTATTTTTCCTCTAGATTTCGCCTCTAATCCACTCATGTCTAATCATACTTAAATTAATAACATCAATTATCGCGAAAGAAAACAATTCCAATGCATAAGTTTAAGTTTCCTAACATTTTCCCCCAAAAGTCAAAAAATCGACCTCGGGCCCGCATTGTCAAAACTCAAAGTTCGGACCAAAACCCAATTACCTATTCACATCCGAGCCCGGATATACAATTGCATTTGGAATCCGACCTCAATTTGAGGCTAAATCTCCAAATTTCGAAATTACTAAGTTCTACGCAAAAGCACTCAATTCCACCATGAAAAACCCAAGATTCTATGATGAAATCTTGTAAAAAGATGCAAAAGATTGAAAGAAATGAGTGAAGAATCATTTACCTACAATTTGCGGAACAAATTGCCTTAGGAAAATCGCCTCTTAAGGTTTAGGTTTCGAAAAATTGGTGAATGAATGAAAATCCCGTTAAGTCCAAAACTTATCAGCTTCAGATGTTACATTTGCAATCTGAGCTTTGCATTTGCAAAGCTCTCAAATGCGAACCCCTCGCATTACTGATGCCTTTGCATTTGCGAAGTCCTAGACATTAATGCAAACCTGGACTTCCGCAAATACGGCCTTTTTCTTCCCAATTGCGAACTACCCAGTCCCCCTTCCCGGCTTCACAAAAGCGAACAATCTTCGCAAACGTGAAGCTCGAATTTGCTAGCCAGACCTCGCATTTGCAAAGTCTACAGACCTGAAGCATACCAGCAAATTCTCTTAACTCTAAATCACTCTGTTGTCTATCAAAAACTCACCGAAGCCCTCGGGGCCCCAAACAAAACATGCACACCAGTCTTAAAATATCATATTAACTTGCTCATGTGATTAAATCACCAAAATAACACATAGAACTACGCATTTAGCAGATATTTTCAGAACTTCTATTTTCTCAACCAAAAGTCTGAATCATGTCAAATCAGTTTCGTTTCTTACAAAATTCCACCGACATGACTTAAATATTATATTAAACATCTATCAAGCTCTGAAACTAAAATACAGGCTCGATACCAATGATATCAAACGTTAAGCAATATCTTTAAATCCTTATATTTTTAGTTTAACAATTTTTAACAAAATTTCACTACTCTAGATAGGGCCCTCCGAATCCAATTTTGGGCATATGCCCCAGTCCCATATCTTACTACAAACCTTTCGGGACCGTCAAAATACGGGTCCGGGTCCGTTTACTCAAAATGTTAATCGAAGTCAATTAGTATTGACTTTTATAGGCAAAACATATTATTTTCTAAAATTTCCATATAAAGGCCTTCCGAAAACGTACCCGGACTATGCACGCAAAAAAAGAGGTGAAATAAAATGAGGTTTTTAAGGCCTCGGAACCCCAAATTAGGTTTTAAAACACAAGATGACCTTTCGGGTCATCACAACTACATACTCATTGTCACACCTCCTTTTTCCGCAGGCCCGCGAGGGCGCGAATATAAAAAGGAGTTTTTCCAATTAAAGGACAATCAAAACAGGATTCATTTATTGAGATATTCAGAGTCGCCACTTGGGAGATTTATGGTGTCCCAAGTCACCGGTTGAATCCTGAATTGAGGAAAGGTTTGACTCTATTTAACAGTCTGAGTACCAGAAATCCGGATAAGGAATTCTGTTAACCCGGGAGAAGGTGTTAGGCATTCCCGAGTTCCGTGGTTCTAGCACGGTCGCTCAACTATTATATTTGGTTTGATTATCTGATTTTAATACAAATATGAACTAATGTGCAAACTACCACTCCAAACCGTTTTTAATTGTTAGAAGAAAAATATAATGTCGTGAGAATATATCTCGAATTCCGTCACATAAATGTGTCCGCAATTTTTGATATATTCCGACTTCATTGGGATTTGGATTGGGGTCACATAAATGTGTACCCGAAATTAGGGAGGTATTATTATTAAATACGCGCTTAAAGATGCTAACGCATTATTATTTTTTGAAAAAAAGCCACGGAATTTGCTAAACGGCATGTCCCGTAATGTAAGTAATATTTATTAAAAGAGAAAAATTCTAATTAATTAAGAATCAATAATATGTAACACACTAATTGCTAGACTAACCGACATTGATGGAAGAGAAATTACCTTTAAAACAATTTTTTCGAATAAAATATATATATATATATATATAAAAAATCAATTTCGAAATTACCAATAAAAATAGAATAAAATTTCGAAATTATAAGTAAAATAAAATAAAATTTCGAAATTACAAATAAAATAAAATAAATTTTCGAAATTTTTGTAAATAAAAGGTAAAATTTGACGACTAAATATTCGAAAGAAACCGAACATAACTAGATTAACACTTATATTGTCATATGAAAATATTAACAAAATAGTTCCTAAAATGGCTACATTTTTATGGATTTGTATAAATAAATAAAAACAAGAGGAAACGAATCTTCTTTGTTAAACAATGTGATTAGAATTATAACTTAATGAACGTATTAAAATAGGTGCAACTGACAAATTATGATTAAATTAACACAAAAGAAAATTATGTCATGCCTTACTAAATCGAATTATTGATAAAATATGGCATGTATAAGTAATATATTAAAATAAACCAACTATCCCATGCTGAACAAAATAATAAAATTTCTAATCGAATTTTTACAATTAATTTAGCAAACTTTTATTAATTAAAACCCCGTCTCGTGTCATATTTTATAAATAAGCATTACTAAATTCTTAAATGACAAATAACATAAAAACATATACATCAAAATAAACTAACCATTTTTAATTAAATTGAATTAATCATTTTTTAAACTAAAGAAATTAATCGCTAATGGACGTCATTAACTAGATTAAACACTAACTTACATATTGCCTAATAAAATTTGATACAAAGGAATCATATAATAAAATTAAATACATAATTATATACATACATATATATATATATATATACTAACTTAAATTGCAATTATACGGAATACTTTACTAATAACAGTTAAAAGTCGCGAATGAATTAATTGAAACTTACTATTAATCTTACTTTTAATAAATTATAAAACTGAAGTTAATTATTAAACCGCATCCTATTTTTATTATTAAGAAAATTTTAATCGAAATTGCGCAAACGCATATCCCAAATTAATAAAAAGGTTTACAATTATATTACGCGAAACGTATATATAATCGTAATATTAATCTAAATCGGTCGTAAAACA
The DNA here is from genome assembly GCA_032618575.1 of Nicotiana noctiflora. NCBI lineage: Eukaryota > Viridiplantae > Streptophyta > Magnoliopsida > Solanales > Solanaceae > Nicotiana > Nicotiana noctiflora. Next base: position 259,881 of record JASVEL010001633.1, read on the forward strand.
AAACTATGAATAATTATCGAATTGTTAGATCTAAATTACTGAACAAATTAATTAAATTACTACTATTAACACTACATATTATGGCTATTAACTCATACTTGACATACTAAATTCATAATAAAGTAGAAAAACTTAACGAGGTACAACAGTCAAATAGTTATATAAAGTACGTCCTTAATCTTAAACACAAAACATAAAATAAACAACTCAGAATTTAACATAAATATTATTGATACATAATCAAATTTCAGGTCCAAACTTTGACTATGCTTTGACTGATGTCCATGGGAATACCTGAACAAGAATAGGAGAGGAAAATAATCAATATGAGCAATAATTCCAAGCAGTGCAACAATAACAACCAGCAAACCTAGTAACAGATTTTAGAACCGGTTAAAAAATTTTAATAGCACCAAGCATCAGCACCCAAAACAGACAACTGAAATAATTCTAACTCTCAAATTCTCACTATCTCGTTTAGTATTCAAGACCTCTCTGCTCTCTTCTTTTTTTTCAGTCTCTAGTTCTCCCCTCTCTTTTTTTTAATCTCAGTCCCCTTTCACTTCTGCCCGTATGTGCCTTATATACAAAATCAGCACCCCTTTTTTCAATGTAAAAATCTTTTAAAAATCTTAATCTATCCAATTCCCACCCCTTAAAGTCCAACTAGACCTCTTTTTTTTCAACCCTAAAATACCTACCCTCTTAATTAATATTAAAAGTGTCCCTACTCAATTATTTGCTTCTTAACAGCAGTCCCTAACTAATTGACTGCTAATTAGCTGAAACAAGTATACTGAACTAAAATTTAAACTAAGAAGAAAACAATTGAACTTAACAGAGTTAACTAGAATCATGAATTTCCACACGGTTAAACAGATAGAGAATACAAAGTTAAATCATGACTCATTATCAGTAACAATAACAATTCAACATCTAAAACAAGTAAAGGAAATATGTGAAAATTACACAGCCCACTGATCACACAAAAAAAAGAAAAGAGAATTTACACGACTCGGCGAACAAACTAATTTCAACAACTCAAACGAAACCACAAAATTTTACCTAAAATTCAAACAAATGACCAAAACTCCTAATATAGTTTTCATGATTATCTTTAAAATTAAAATACAAAAAAAACTCTAAGTCACAAACGTGGATAAACAATTGAGAACTAGATGAAATCCTAAAGAAACTCTACAATACTACTTATTATTCGTCAACTAAACCAACTATATGGAGAAAGTTCAATTAACTCTTCGAGATCTCTTCTTTATCAGGTAAAAGGAACAAAAAAAAAGGGAAGAATTAATTGGATATTTTTTGCTTGTATGTTCTCTGGTTAAGGAGGCTAATAAATGAAGTTACACTGAAGAATTGAAGTTTCGGTCAAGAGCGAAGCTACGAGTTGGACTGAACTTTCATCAGACAACATAAATCATCAAGGTGGCTGGCGGCTGGAGGAGGAGGGAGCTGGTCGACTGGTGGTTATGGCGAGTGAAGAAGCGACGACATGACTGGTTGGCGTTAGTTCTCGGAGGCAGCGCGAGGTAGTGGTCGTTTGGCGCGGCTGCTCGAGTTTTCCGGCGACAATGTATGTGGGAGTAGAAGCGGCAGCTTTAGGGTCTTTTTGGTCAGAGCTGCTGCGGCTGTGAGGGGATGGGCGACGTCGTTGGTGTGGGGTGTGGCAGAATAGTAGGTGGTCGGATGGTGACAGTGGTCGCCGGAAATGGCAGAAAAGCGGGGGTCGTTTGGAGTCGCTGGTTACCGGCGGCTATGGAGGAGAGAGGTCGCCGGCGAGACGGTAACGACGAGTCGAGAAAGTGGAGGTGCTGGGCGACGTCGACGAGGTTCTGGTCGCGTTTGGCCGGTGAGGAGCGTCGGCGATGTGGGGTGAAGTTGGGTTGTCGTTTGGTGAGGGTGGGCGGCGGCGGCAGGAGCAGGTGGGGTGTGGCCATGGCTGGCGGCTGGTTGGTGAAAACAAATGGGGCTAGGGTTTGGAAAATCAGAAAATGGGGAGTGTTTGAGGGGTTTGGGTAATTAAAAATTGATGAATTAATGAGAGTCATTGGATTTAACATGATGGATGGCTGAGATTGATCCGGGTAATGGGTCTGGGTAGATGACATTTGGGCTGGGTAAGGAGTTTGAACCTTTGGGCTTGTAATTTTATCTTAAAGAAATGGCCCAATCCAGATTTTCAACTCCATTTAAATCTACTTTTCTTTCTTTTTTTTTCTTTGTTTTATTTTAAGAATTAAAACTAAAATTATAATTTTAATTATAAAAATAAATTAAACACACGATTACTAATTAACTCTAAGTAGTAATTTTTCACAAACAATCAAACATCAAACCGCACAATATTGATTAAAAATGCAAAGATAACAAAAATTACTTAATTAAATCCTAAATTCAAATGCAAATATATATATATATATATATATATATATATATATATATATATATATATATATATATATATATATATATATATATATTAACAAACAAACATGTATGGACAAAAATGCGAATAATAATTAAGAAAATTAAACAAAATTTTAGAAAATTATGCACAACACCAACATACAATAATTTCAGATCTAAAAATATTTAATAAAATATGGACAAGAACAAAAATTTAAAATCGACTAACCGGATTGAGACAACGATCAGTCGTCCAGATTTATTATATTGTGACGACCCGGCCCGTCGTCACGGGAATTACCACCCCGTTATGTTGAAATTGTATGTTTTATGCTTTTATATCAGTGTTAAAGTCTATCGGGTGAGTTGGGAGTGAATTGGATTGAAAATGAGGCATATAGCCTTTGTGAAGGAAACTTGAATAAGGAAAGTCAACCCGGAGTTGACTATTTGGTTAGAGGGCTCGGAATCGGATTCCGATGATTCGGTTAGTTCCGGGAGGTGATTTGTGACTTAGGGGAGCGATCGGAATTGAATTTGGAGGCCCGGTGTAGAAATAGGCTTGAATTGGCTAAGGTTGAATTTTGGCGAAATCCGAACGGTAGGTGAGATTTTGATCCGGGGGTCGGAATGGAATTCGGACAGAGTTGCAGTAGCTTCGTTAGGTGATTTTGGATGTGCCTGCAAAATTTTAGGTCATTCGGACGTCGTTTGGTCGGGTTTTTGATCGAATGTGTAATTCGGAAAGTTTTAAGAAATTTAGGCTTGAATCCGTGTGTAATTGGTGATTTTGATGTTTAGGATGGTGTTTTTATGATTGGAACAAGTTCGTATCGTGTTTTGGGGTATGTTGGTGGTTTTCGTTGGGTTCCCGGGGGCCTCGGGGTGAATCCGGACCATCATCCGGCATTTGGAAGCAAGAAAAGACCTGTTGTAATCTGCAGATCACTGGGCAGTGATTTGGCCTTCGCGTTCGCGAGGGCACGGCCCGCGTTCGCGTAGGCCAAGTTCAGCGGGCATCGCGTTCGCGAGGGGGGTATCGCGTTCGCGTATTGGAAAGGCTGGGAAGCTTCGCGGACGCGTGAGTGAAGGTCGCGTTCGCCTATGAGGGAGTTAGGACGCATCGCGTTCGCATGGGTTTAGGCCGCGATCGCGAAGAAGGAATTGGCAAGGCCACGCGTTCGCGTGGGAGACTACGCGTTCGCGTAGAGGAAAAGTCCGGGCTGGGGAGAATGGTCTTCGCGGACGCGTGACGGCGTGTCGCGTTCGCGATGAAGAACTGGAATAAGGCATCGCGTTCGCGTGAGAGGCGTCGCGAACGCGATGAAGAGATTTGGCTGGCAGTGAAGTTAAGTTCAGAACAGAACAGGTCGCGGGTTTAATACCCAAAACCCCCATTTTTGAGTTCCAAGAGAAGAAATTGACGGGAGATTGCTGGGAAATCATCGGGGTTTCGTTGGAGGTAAGTTTTGTGGCTTAATTACATCATTTTAACATGAAATCCTTGGTTAAATCCTTGTAAATTAAAGATTAAAGGTGGGTTTGAGCCCTAGGCCTAAATTGAAGAAAAACACCGATTTGAGTGGGCAAATAGAGTCTGATTTTGGTAAATTTTATATGCCTAGACTCGTATCGAGATGAGGATTCCGAATATGTAACTTTTGTAAATTTTCGACAAGCGTACCGAAAGTCGGGTTTTGACAACTTTGGGAATTTGATGTAAATCGAGTTGTATTGATTGGGTGTCGTCCCATTGGCCTAATTTGTTGTATTTCTACTGTATTTGATCAGATTCTACGCGTGCGGAGCTTGATTCTCGTGGCAAGGGCATTGCGGAGTAGTCGTCGCACCGTATTGAGGTGAGTAATAGATGTGGGTGATGACCAGCGGGTTCGAAACCCCGGTATACCACTTTGTGACGCTGTATAGCGGCGAGACACGCACACTCTCGAGAGTGCGGGGTCGATCATGAACTGGAGACTATATATTAGTCCGACCTGTTGATACTGTATTATTGGCTATTCTCGAGCCGTTGAACCCCCTTCTTGGGCGGTTGAGTATACTTGTGGGCCGTGAGCCAGTTATTGGATCCCGCGAGGATCGTTATCATTGTTTTATCATATAGACATGCTAGTTTACTACTAGTCCGCAGCTATTTCTGTTATTATGATAATTCCAATCTCTGGAACTTGATATTACTGTTTTCCAACTGAAAAATGATAAAAGAGTTTTCAAAAAACTACTTTTGAGCCTGCGAGGCTGTATCTGCATATTAGCTGACTAGTAGTGGATCGGGCTGCGCGCCGCAGCCGAGATATATGTTGGATCGGACTGCACGCCGCAGGAATATCTCTATGAGATGTGCTTGGGCTGTAGGAGCCCCTCCGGAGTCCGAACCCCCATAGTGAGCACGGGTACCCAAAATTGGAGTCGGGCTACGCGCCGTAGCGGTCATATCATGCATTGCATTGCATTTAGCTACATCTCCTAGCTGTTATGCTATTTATTGGTATTTGTTGGTACAGGTACAGTGAATATTGATTCTATGACAGGGTAGCTGATTATGGTTTTACATAGTGCTTTATTGCGGATTTCTTATCTGCGCTGTCTTACCCTTGTTTATTACCACTGAGTCTGGCAGTACTCATTTTACTCCCTACACCTTGTGTGCAGATCCAGGTACCTCTCAGCAGTGATCCAGTAGCTGTGCGAGGCGACATCTGTGGGATATACGAGGTAGCTGCAGAGTCCGCAGGACCCGATATTCCTTCCTATTGTCTTTTGATTTTGTATTGACATTTCTTTCCGCACTTGGTATTTTTGTAAACCTTTATACACTTACGTTCAGTAGAGGCTCATGACTCTTGACCCTTCGGTCTATGGGAGTTAGTATATTTTGGGACTTGGTTTCCCCGTTGTTGGTATAAGTATTACTATTGTTTCACATTTTGAAATGCTTAAATGGGTTAAATAGAGCTTCTAGCTCCGTTGTTGATATTGATTGATCAGGCTGGCTTAGCAATGTGATGGGCGCCATCACGACCGGATTTGGGGTCGTGACAAGTTGGTATCAGAGCCTAGGTTTACTAGGCCTCATGAGTCTTGAGCCGGTTAGTAGAGTCTTGTGGATCGGTACGGGGACGCCTGTACTTATCCTCGGGAGGCTGTGAACCTTTAGGAAAACTTCACTTTTCTTGAACTCCGTCGTGCGATCTTGTTGTTCCGAGAACAGAACTTCTATATTCTATTCTCTCGCAGATGGCGAGAACGCGAGCATCAGGACGAGGTGGACGAGCTCCATTGCCACATGTTAGAGGCCGTGGGCGCGGTCGTGCTAGAGGTAGAGGTAGGGCGGGTGAGGCAGTGCCAGCTGACCCGCCTGTTGTACCAGTTCAGGAGCAGCCCCCAGTGGTTGATGCTCCAGCAGCCCCAGTTCAGGGCCAGACTATATCTATTGCTATTCTTGGTCTTCAGGAGACTCTTGCTCAGATATTATCAGTGTGTTCTGGTTTGGCTCAGGTAGTTTCGGCTACCGCTACTGTAGCGACATCTCAGTCAGGGGGTGGTCGGCAGACCCCTACAGCTCGCACACCTGACCCGGTTGTTCAGGGACTTCAGATGCCAGAGGCGGTCCTCGCTCGGGTGGTTGCACCGGTTATTCCTCCAGCTGCACCCGCTCCACCTCCAGAGCATATGGTTCAGGCTATGCCTGATGACGAGCAGCGTCGTTTTGAGGGATTTGATAGACTCCAGCCACCCTATTTCAGTAGCGCTGAGGGCGAGGATACCTAGGCTTTCTTAGATAAGTGTCAGAGGATGCTATGTACAGCTGGTATTCTTGAGTCCAGCGGAGTTTCATTTACTACGTTTTAGTTTACTGGTCCCGCATTCGATTGGTGGGAGGAGTTTGAGAGGCGTAGGCTTGCTGGAGCGACACCTCTCACATGGCAGCAGTTCTCTACTCTCTTTTTAGAGAAGTATGTACCTCAATCCCATCGCGATGAGCTTCGTCGCCAGTTCGAGTGGTTGATTCAGGGCGACATGTCTGTGACCCAGTATGAGCTTAGATTCACTCGGTTGGCTAGGCATGCCACATGGATGATCCCCACTGATAGGGAGAGGATCAGGAGGTTCATTGATGGCCTCAACTACTCTATCCGTATTCTTATGATCAGCGAGCGAGTTCTCTCATCATCGTTTGAGCAGGTTGCCGATATGGCACGCTCCATTGAGGCGGATCGTCGCCGAGAGAGAGAGGAGCGGGAGGCCGAGAGGCCTCGTGGTTCCGGCGGTTTCGGTGGTGCTCCATCTAGAGGGCATTCCCGGCAGAACCGAGGTCACTCATCTAGACCTTCTCATTCGGGCCGCCCGGAGCGGAGCGGAGGTTCTCATGGTCGTGGTCGACGGGGGTTTCAGCAGGGGTCAGTCATCGCTCGGTGCCCTCCCAGCCCACAGTGCAACACCTACTTCTCCGGCACCGGGTGCATGTTATGAGTGTGGTGAGTTTGGCCACATGAGGAGACAATGCCCTCGACTACGTAGGGGCAGGACTCAGCAGAGGGATCGGCCCTCCTCTTCAGCACCATCTCGGTCTAGTAGAGGTGGAGGTCGGTCTTCTCGTGGTCGCCCCGGGGCGAGGAGAGATCCGGTGGAGGCCGGGCACGATTCTATACACTTCCTGACGGGCGTGATGCGGTTGCCTCCGATGCCGTGATTACGGGTATCATTTCTGTCCGTCCGAGAGATGCCTCTGTTCTATTTGATCCGGGGTCCACATATTCTTACGTGTCCTCTTATTTTGCACATCACTTGGGTGCGACTCGTGGTAGTCTTGATTTACCCTGTTCATGTATCCACCCCCGTGGGTGATACGATTGTTGTGGATCGTGTCTATAGATCCTGTGTTATATCTATTGGGGGTCTGGAGACCCAGGCCGATTTGTTATTGTTGGGGATGGTGGACTTTGATGTTATATTGGGTATGGACTGGTTGTCTCCGTACCATGCTATATTGGACTGTCATGCTAAGACAGTTACGTTGGCCATTCCTGGTATTTCTCGGATTGAGTGGCGGGGTTCGACCGATTTCGTCCCTAGCCGTGTTATTTTGTTCTTAAAAGCTCAGAGGATGGTTGAAAAAGGGTGTTTATCGTACTTAGATTTTGTGAGAGATGTGGGAGCTGAATCTCCTAACATTGATTCTGTACCTGTTGTAAGGGACTTCCCAGATGTATTCCCCTCAGAACCTGCCGGGCATGCCGCCGGACAGGGATATTGATTTTGGCATTGACTTGGTGCCGGGCACTCAGCCTATATCCATTCCTCCTTATCGGATGGCACCAGCCGAGTTGAAAGAACTGAAAGAGCAACTTCAAGAGCTTCTGGATAAGGGTTTCATCCGCCCTAGTGTGTCTCCGTGGGGTGCGCCGGTATTATTTGTTAAAAAGAAAGATGGTTACATGCGAATGTGTATTGATTATAGGCAATTGAACAAAGTGACAGTAAAGAACAAGTACCCTCTACCGCGCATAGATGATTTGTTTGATCAGTTACAGGGTGCGAGGGTGTTTTCTAAGATCGATCTTCGTTCAGGCTATCATCAGCTGAAGATCAGAGACTCAAATATTATGAAGACTGCATTCGGGACCCGATATGGTCATTATGAGTTTCTTGTGATGTCGTTTGGGCTATGACCAACGCCCCAGCAGCATTTATGCATCTGATGAACAGTGTGTTCGGGCCTTATTTGGATTCATTTGTGATTGTGTTCATTGATGACATTCTAGTCTACTCCCGTAGTCAGGAGGAGCATGCTCAGCATTTGAGTATTGTGTTGCAGAGATTGAGAGAGGAGAAGCTATATGCTAAATTCTCCAAGTGCAAGTTTTGGCTCGAGTCCGTAGCATTTCTGGGACATGTGGTGTCTCGTGATGGTATTCAGGTTGATCAGAAAAAGATAGAGGCGGTGCAGAGTTGGCCTAGACCGACCTCAGCTACAGAGATCGGGAGTTTTCTTGGTTTGGCGGGATATTATCGCCGGTTTGTTCAGGGATTTTCATCCATTGCTTCTTCATTGACTAAATTGACCCGGAAGGGTGCACCATTCGTGTGGTCGGATGAGTGCGAGGAGAGCTTTCAGAAGCTCAAGACAGCTTTGACCACAGCTCCAGTGTTAGTATTGCCATCAACTTCAGGTTCATATACCGTTTATTGTGATGCCTCGAGAGTGGGGATAGGTTGTGTGTTGATGCGGGAAGGTAAGGTAATTGCTTATGCTTCTCGGCAGTTGAAGCCACATGAGAAGAACTATCCCTGTTCATGACTTGGAGCTAGCCGCCAATGTTCATGCATTGAAGATTTGGAGGCACTATTTGTATGGTGTGTCTTGTGAGGTGTATACCGACCATCGTAGTCTCCAGCACTTGTTCAAATAGAAAGACCTTAATTTGAGACAACGGAGATGGCTTGAGTTGCTGAAGGATTATGACATTACTATATTATATCATCCGGGAAGGCCAATGTGGTGGCCGATGCTTTGAGCCGGAAGGCGGTCAGTATGGGGAGCTTGGCATATATTCCAGCCGAGGAGAGGCCATTTGCTTATGATGTTCAAGTGCTAGCCAATCGGCTAGTGAGGTTAGATATTTCGGAGCCTAGCAGGGTATTGGCTTGTGTTGTATCCCGGTCATCTCTATATGATCGTATTCGTGAGCGCCAGTATGATGATCCACATTTGGCTGTCCTTAGGGACAGAGTTCAGCTTGATGATGCTAGAGATGTCACCATTGATAGTGACGGCGTATTGAGGATGCAGGGCCGGATATGTGTGCCCAATGTTGATGACCTTCGTGAGTTGATTCTAGATGAGGCCCATAGCTCGCGGTATTCTATCCATCCAGGAGCTGCGAAGATGTATCAAGATTTGAAACAGCACTATTGGTGGAGAAAGATGAAAATGGACATTGTCAGACATGTAGCACGGTGCCTCAACTGTCAGCAGGTTAAGTACGAGCATCAGAGGCCCGGCGGTGTATTTCAGCGCATTGTTATTCCCGAGTGGAAATGGGAGAGGATCACTATGGACTTTGTTACTGGACTCCCTCGGACGGCAAGGAAGTTTGATTCTGTATGGGTGATTGTGGATAGACTGACCAAGTCAGCTCACTTCATTCCGGTTAGTACTACCTACTCATCGGAGCGGTTGGCACCGATCTTTATTCAAGAAATTGTTCGGTTGCATGGAGTCCCAGTGTCTATCATATCCGATAGGGGTACTCAGTTCACTTCTCAGTTTTGGAGAGCATTTCAGCGAGAGATGGGTACGCGGGTTGAGTTGAGTACAACATTTCACCCCCAGACAGACGGACAGTCTGAGCGCACTATTCAGATCTTGGAGGATATGTTGCGAGCTTGTGTGATTGATTTTGGTGGTTCGTGGGATGAGTTCCTACCACTTGCCGAGTTTGCCTACAACAACAGTTATCAGTCGAGTATTCAGATAGCCCCGTATGAGGCATTGTATGGCAGGCGGTGTAGATCCCCCGTGGGATGGTTTGAGCCTGGTGAGGATAGGTTGATAGGGACTGAGTTAGTCCAGGATGCTCTGGATAGAGCAAAGTTGATCCAGGAGAGGCTTCGTACAGCACAGTCTCGTCGGAAGAGTTATGCGGACCGTAGAGTTCGAGAGTTGTCTTTCATGGTTGGTGACAGAGTATTGTTGAAGGTTTCACCTATGAAGGGTGTTATGAGGTTTGGGAAGAAAGGAAAGTTGAGTCCCAGGTACATTGGTCCTTTTGAGATACTCAAGAGAGTTGGAGAGGTGGCATATGAGTTAGCCTTGCCGCCCACCTTATCTAGCGTTCATCCGGTATTCCATGTGTCTATGCTCCGGAAGTACATTGGAGATCCGTCTCATGTATTAGACTTCAGTAACCATTCAGCTTGATGGTGATCTATCTTATGATGTGGAGCCTATTGCCATTTTGGGACGTCATGTGAGAAAATTAAGGTCTAAGGAGATTGCATCAGTTAAGGTTCAGTGGAGAGGTCGACCCGTGGAGGAGGCCACTTGGGAGATCGAGCGGGAGATGCGGAGCAGATATCCTCACTTGTTTGAGACTTCAGGTATGTTTCTTGACCCGCTCGAGGACGAGCATTTGCTTAAGAGGGGAGAATGTGACGACCCGGCCCGTCGTCACGGGAATTACCACCCCGTTATGTTGAAATTGTATGTTTTATGCTTTTATATCGGTGTTAAAGTCTATCGGGTGAGTTAGGAGTGAATTGGATTGAAAATGAGGCATATAGCCTTTGTGAAGGAAACTTGAATAAGGAAAGTCAACCCGGAGTTGACTATTTGGTTAGAGGGCTCGGAATCGGATTCCGATGATTCGGTTAGTTCCGGGGGTGATTTGTGACTTAGGGGAGCGATCGGAATTGAATTTGGAGGCCCGGTGTAGAAATAGGCTTGAATTGGCTAAGGTTGAATTTTGGCGAAATCCGAACGGTAGGTGAGATTTTGATCCGGGGGTCGGAATGGAATTTCGATAGTTGCAGTAGCTTCGTTAGGCGATTTTGGATGTGCCTGCAAAATTTCAGGTCATTCGGACGTCGTTTGGTCGGGTTTTTGATCGAATGTGTAATTCGGAAAGTTTTAAGAAATTTAGGCTTGAATCCGTGTGTAATTGGTGATTTTGATGTTTAGGATGGTATTTTTATGATTGGAACAAGTTCGTATCGTGTTTTGGGGTATGTTGGTGGTTTTCGTTGGGGTCCCGGGGGCCTCGGGGTGAATCCGGACCATCATCCGGCATTTGGAAGCAAGAAAAGACCTGCTGTAATCTGCAGATCACTGGGCAGTGATTTGGCCTTCGCGTTCGCGAGGGCACGGCCCGCGTTCGCGTAGGCCAAGTTCGGCAGGCATCGCGTTCGCGAGGGGGGTATCGCGTTCGCGTATTGGAAAGGCCTGGGAAGCTTCGCGGACGCGTGAGTGAAGGTCGCGTTCGCGTATGAGGGAGTTAGGACGCATCGCGTTCGCGTGGGTTTAGGCCGCGATCGCGAAGAAGGAATTGGCAAGGCCATGCGTTCGCGTGGGAGACTACGCGTTCGCGTAGAGGAAAAGTCCGGGCTGGGGAGAATGGTCTTCGCGGACGCGTGACGGCGTGTCGCGTTCGCGATGAAGAACTGGAATAAGGCATCGCGTTCGCGTGGGAGGCGTCGCGAACACGATGAAGAGATTTGACTGGCAGTGAGTTTAAGTTCAGAACAGACCAGTCGCGGGTTTAATACCCAAAACCCCCATTTTTGAGTTCCAAGAGAAGAAATTGACGGGAGATTGCTGGGAAATCATCGGGGTTTCGTTGGAGGTAAGTTTTGTGGCTTAATTACATCATTTTAACATGAAATCCTTGGTTAAATCCCTGTAAATTAAAGATTAAAGGTGGGTTTGAGCCCTAGGCCTAAATTGAAGAAAAACACCGATTTGAGTGGGCAAATGGAGTCCGATTTTGGTAAATTTTATATGCCTAGACTCGTATCGAGATGAGGATTCCGAATATGTAACTTTTGTAATTTTTTGACAAGCGTACCGAAAGTCGGGTTTTGACAACTTTGGGAATTTTGATGTAAATCGAGTTGTATTGATTGGGTGTCGTCCCATTGGCCTAATTTGTTGTATTTCTACTGTATTTGATCAGATTCTACGCGTGCGGAGCTTGATTCTCGTGGCAAGGGCATTGCGGAGTAGTCGTCGCGCCGTATTGAGGTGAGTAATAGATGTGGGTGATGACCGGCGGGTTCGAAACCCCGGTATACCACTTTGTGACGCTGTATAGCGGCGAGACACGCACACTCTTGAGAGTGCGGGGTCGATCATGAACTGGAGACTATATATATTAGTCCGACCTGTTGATACCGTATTATTGGCTATTCTCGAGCCGTTGAACCCCCTTCTTGGGCGGTTGAGTATACTTGTGGGCCGTGAGCCAGTTATTGGATCCCGCGAGGATCGTTATCATTGTCTTATCATATAGACATGCTAGTTTACTACTAGTCCGCAGCTATTTCTGTTATTATGATAATTCCAATCTCTGGAACTTGATATTACTATTTTCCAACTGAAAAATGATAAAAGAGTTTTCAAAAACTACTTTTGAGCTTGCGAGGCTGTATCTGCATATTAGCTGACTAGTAGTGGATCGGGCTGCGCGCCGCAGCGAGATATATGTTGGATCGGACTGCACGCCGCAGGAATATCTCTATGAGATGTGCTTGGGCTGTAGGAGCCCCTCCGGAGTCCGAACCCCCACAGTGAGCACGGGTACCCAAAATTGGAGTCGGGCTACGCGCCGTAGCGGTCATATCATGCATTGCATTGCATTTAGCTACATCTGCTAGCTGTTATGCTATTTATTGGTATTTGTTGGTACAGGTACAGTGAATATTGATTCTATGACATGGTAGCTAATTATGGTTTTACATAGTGCTTTATTGCGGATTTCTTATCTGCGCTGTCTTGCCCTTGTTTATTTCCACTGAGTCTGGCAGTACTCATTTTACTCCCTGCACCTTGTGTGCAGATCCAGGTACCTCTCAGTAGTGATCCAGTAGCGGTGCGAGGCGACATCCGTGGGATATACGAGGTAGCTGCAGAGTCCGCAGGACCCGATATTCCTTCCTACCGTCTTTTGATTTTGTATTGACATTTCTTTCCGCACTTGGTATTTTTGTAAACCTTTATACACTTACGTTCGTTAGAGGCTCATGACTCTTGACCCTTCGGTCTATGGGAGTTAGTATATTTTGGGACTTGGTTTCCCCGTTGTTGGTATAAGTATTACTATTGTTTCACATTTTGAAATGCTTAAATGGGTTAAATAGAGCTTCTAGCTCCGTTGTTGATATTGATTGATCAGGCTGGCTTAGCAATGTGCTGGGCGCCATCACGACCGGATTTGGGGTCGTGACATATATATATATATATAAACGTATACACATATACACACAGAAGTAGAAAAAGAGCATAATGGCAACGAAAACATAGGTGGGGAGTGGCTCCCGGATTACTGCCTGGCGGTTGTTCCTGGGAAACATTCCGGCGGGTGTTTTTGGAAGGTTGAAGAAGAAAGAAGAAAGAGTGTTTTGTGGCGGCTAGGGTTTGTGGAGTGTATAATGGCTAAAATTCTCAAACAAAAACCTTATATAGGCCATGCGTCTGAGGTAATCCAGGCCGTTCGTTCAATGGAGATCAACGGCTCTGAGCGACGTTACTAAAACGACGTCGTGTCGTTACTTATGAGACCAAAACCAAGACCCTTAGATCAATCTAAACGGACGGCCCGGATTCGATCTTCGCAATTTAAAATTAAACCAATAACTTCGCTATTATCTCGACCGTTGGTTAACACAACTGAACGACCGAGATTTTTGCTAATTAAAAAGGCTTATGGACTGGATCGTTTGGGCTCAATACACCTGGGCCTGCTCATTTCAATCCAAATCAGCCCAACCATATTAATACCATCTATATTTTTTGTATTTTCTGATTTTAATCATTTTTATGTATTTTCTTTTATATTTTTTTTTCTTTTCTTTTATGGAATGTTGTAAAAAACCTAATTTCCTACTTATGCTAATTATCTAATACTTTTTTTTATTTTTCTACTATTTTCTCTAATTTTTGCTATTGAGAACTATTTTTGCTAATTTTCTTCTTTAAACTAATTAATTAAGACAAAATAATTGACTAGCCTAAATTTTTTTTATTTTTCTAATTTCTATTTATTGAAACACATAAAGTATGGCTAATTTCAAACAAAGCAGGTAATTACACTCAAAAATATATTTTATTTTAATTTTGGAATTATTTGCCCGGTGCAAAAATCACGTGCTCACAGCTGCCCCTCTTTTCTCGGGAACACGAAGAGTTTCCGTGCAAAGACAAGTGAGCAGAAATGACAGATTTTTGCACATTGGCACATTCCGTAAAAGCATTTTTGAAAACCTTTTGACCGCACCCTGCTTTAGAGGTTGCCTACATATCCTGGGCTAAACAGGAATCAGGTCAGTGTAGTTCGGGAAGTTTGGTAGCTGGGACTACCATGACTGCTGTGATCTTGCTGTTACTGCTGCACGCTGTTATCACTGCTTTATTGAACTCCTTATTACACCGTGCAAAAAATAAAATAAGAAGCTAGACTAAATTATGGTACATGAACTCTAAACTCTTATCTATATCTTCAGCTTTGTTCTTGCTGGTGGGGACACGACATTCCTTGATTTAAAGCTTGTTACGCAGGGGGTTCTTGATTTCTTCTTTGGTATTATTGCATTCTGATTTGACCTTGAAATGTATTCCTCTGTTCTACAGGCGGGCTCCTGACTTCTTCAACTAAAAATAACAACCTCCATTTTACAGGTGGGCTCTTGACTTCTTTAATTTGAAAATAACACCTCTGTTCTACGGGCGGGCTCCTGACTTTTTCAATTTGAAAAATAACAACCTCTGTTCTACAGGCGGGCTCCTGATTTTTCAATTTTAAAATAACAACCTCCATTCTACAGGCGGGCTCCTGTTTTCTTCAACTTGAAATAACAACCTCCATTCTACAGGCGGGCTCCTCATTTCTTCAACTTAAAAATAACAACCTCCATTCTACAGGCGGGCTCCCGATTTCTTCAACTTAAAAATAACAACCTCCATTCTACAGGCGGGCTCCTGATTTTTCAACTTCAAATAACAACCTCCATTCTACAGGCGGGCTCCTGATTTCTTCAACTTAAAAATAACACCTCCATTCTATAGGCGGGCTCCTGATTTCTTCAACTTAAAAATAACAGCCTCCATTCTACAAGTGGGCATCCTAACTCCTTCAATTTGAAAATAACACCTCTGTTCTACAGGCGGGCATCCTGACTTCTTCAATTTGAAAATAACACCTCTGTTCTACAGGCGGGCATCCCGACTTTTTCATCTTGAAATAACAACCTCCATTCTACAGGCGGGCTCCTGATTTCTTCAACTTAAAAATAACACCTCCATTATACAGGCGGGCTCCTGATTTCTTCCACTTAACAATAACATCCTCCATTCTACAGGCGGGCTCCTGATTTCTCCCAATTAAAATCTCTTTAATTGATTTCCTTGTTTTCTTTGAGAAAATTTTCGACAATGGCGAAAATTTTCTGCCCCAGTTTTGGTAATATTCTTTGCGGTATGTCATTCTTCTATCATCAACATTTCCTTTCACCTGCTTCAAATCAAAGAAAATTTGTTAGTTTAAAATGCGGTGAATGGTCGTGCCATTCCTGCCGGGGAGGGCTTTTCCTTCTTCTATTCTAAGTTCCCGAAACTTGTCGGGGATGATGTTATTTGCTGGGAATGATATTTCTGTTGGGGATGGTTTTTCCATTTATCCCTTCCCTTTTCTGTGTTTTAAAACTTGCTGGTGAGACTCAAAATCACTTTCTTCAAAAGGTTTGATTTTCCTTTAACATCGCTGGAGATAGAAATGTCATCAGCTAGGGATGCATTTTCCTTTTTCCTTCTCCGTTTTGTGCTGTCCGATCACCTTGGGAATCGGTTGATAATCTGTCGGAGTTATTTGCGTATCTTGAAAATTCACAGGGGATTCTTTTGGAACTTGATCCATGATTTTTCGATTGCATTTTTCAGGTCTTCTCCATTTCCTGACATTCCAAACCCATTTGGTTTATTCTACCCTCGTTTTGCTTTGCACCAATTCGGCAACTGATAGTAAGCTCTGAAAAGTCTTTCTCAAAATAGACTTGGACAAAAACCTTTAAACAAAGAAAACTGAAAATATAGAAAAATAAAGAAGCTTTTTGAACAAATGTTGCGAAAAACAAAAAGGAACTTATCTGAATGGTATAACCGGTCCCAACGATCACGTCGTGCATTCTGGATTAATCAACCTAGTCTATTTGTATCAATCCATCTTCTGATGGTCTCATTTGCTAAGGACGAACAGATGCACGACTCTTTGTCAAATGTGGGTCCTTTGTACCACTCTATCTTCTCGCCTCATAGTGCCCCTCGAGGGGTTTTCACTAATAAGACTCTCTCATTTCTCTCAACTCCCGTCGCCTTATGGTGCCCATGAAGGTTTTCACCGATAAGACTCTCTCATTTTTGTTTCTTCTCAGCTTTCGTCGCCTTATGGTGCCTGTGAAGGTTTTCACCGATAAGACTCTCTCATTTTATTTTTTTTTCAGCTTTCGTTGGAGATTGGAAAGGCACCGATGATGTTCTCTTTACTGGGGATTCTTCTGGCTATCAATTCCTTCAGCTTTTTCCCTTTCTGTTGGGGATCAACGTGTTACTCTTGGTTTTTACTTGCCTGACTGGGCATTTCCCGGATACTGATCGGGAGGTCTTTTCGGACATCTCATATGGGTTTTTTGTGTGGGTCTTAAAAAGAAAAGAGTATCAAAAATTCACAATAACTCTGCATGGGTGAAATATTACAACTCTCGGAATATTTTTTTTTTTTTTCATAAAACAACATAACTTCTGCCCTAGTTTCTTATTTGGGGAAGGATTAACTTTTATTCCTTCTATGACCGAGCCGTGAGGCGCCTACGTATCCTATTTGAGGAATCAGGTCAAACGTAGTTCCTTGATTCATTTAAATCTCTTGTGACTTTCTTTTATCTATTTATTCTTTTTTTTTCTTTTCTTTTCTATTTCCGTTATTGATTCCAAGAGAGGGATATGAAAGAATAAATAAGGCTCAAAGGGGGAAACAAGGGTTAAAAGTGTTTGGATAGAAGAAATAATTGCCTCCGTCATTTCATTATCCGATAAATACCTAGTAAAAACAAATAAAATGAACCAAAATCATAAAGAAATTACACGTAATATCTCTTGATTGCATCAGAATTAATAGCCATGTCGGTGCATCTTCCCTCAATATCGGTCAGATATAGAGCTCCATTGGATAATACTCTAGTTACAATAAGCGGCCCTTGCCAATTCGGGGCGAACTTTCCCTTTGCTTCGGCCTGATGTGGGAGGATCCGTTTCGGTACTTGTTGCCCTACTTCAAATTTTCTGGGGCATACCTTCTTATTGTAAGCTCTTGCCATTCTCTTCTGATACAATTGGCCATGACATACTGCTGC
Organism: Nicotiana noctiflora; assembly: GCA_032618575.1. Classification (NCBI taxonomy): domain Eukaryota; kingdom Viridiplantae; phylum Streptophyta; class Magnoliopsida; order Solanales; family Solanaceae; genus Nicotiana; species Nicotiana noctiflora. The sequence goes on from JASVEL010001633.1 coordinate 277,449, forward strand.
CAATCTCTTTTCATCAATTAAGCTCAACTGCTCTAATCGAGTTTTGACCCATTCGTCATCATCAATCTCAGCTTCAGTGACAATTCGGAGGGATGGAATCTCAACTTCTGCTGGTATTACTGCTTCAGTTCCGTATACCAGCAAGTAAGGAGTTGTACCTATTGAAGTGCGAACCGTAGTGCGATAACCCAACAATGCAAATGGTAGCTTTTCATGCCATTGCCTAGATCCTTCTACCATTTTTCTCAATATCTTCTTTATATTCTTGTTTGCTGCCTCAACCGCGCCATTTGCTTTGGGACGATATGGGGTGGAATTACGATGTGTAATCTTGAACTGTTGACACACTTCTTTCATCAAACCACTGTTAAGATTAGCACCATTGTCCGTGATAATCATCTTCGGGATCCCAAATCTACAAATGATATGGGAATGGACGAAGTCTACCACGGCTTTCTTGGTCACTGACTTGAATGTCTTCGCCTCCACCCACTTGGTGAAATAATCAATGGCTACTAGAATGAACCTATGACCGTTGGAAGCTGTCGGCTCGATCGGTCCAATGACATCCATGCCCCACGCAACAAATGGCCATGGTGCTGACATCGTGTGCAATTCCGTTGGCGGAGAATGAATAAAATCTCCATGCACCTGACATTGATGGCACTTGCGCACAAAATTTATACAATCACGCTCCATGGTGAGCCAGTAATATCTTGCCCGTAAGATCTTCTTTGCCAATACATACCCACTCATATGTGGCCCACAAACTCCGGCATGCACCTCTGTCATCACTATCGTGGCTTGGCCTGCATCTATACATTTTAGCAATCCCAAATCCGGGGTTCTCTTGTACAGCACTCCTCCACTAAGGAAAAATCCGTTTGCCAACCGCCGAATAGCCCTCTTTTGATCTCCAGTTGCCTGCTCTGGGTATATTCCCATCCTGAGGTATTCTTGGACATCATGAAACCATGGCTCGCCATCCATTTCTTCATCCACCATATTGCAATAGGCATGTTGATCCTGAACTTGAATATATAATGGATCAACATGAATCTTGTCCGGGTGATGCAACATCGATGCTAGAGTAGCCAAAGCATCGACGACCTCATTATGCATTCTTGGGATATGTCTGAATTCTATTGACCGGAAACGTTTCGTCAGGTCATGCAAACATTGGCGATACGGGATAAGCTTCAAATCTCGTGTTTCCCACTCACCTTGAACCTGATGTACCAGAAGGTCCGAGTCTCCCAAGACCAAGACGTCCCGGACATCCATGTCCACAGCTAATCGTAACCCCAAAATGCATGCCTCGTATTCAGCCATATTGTTGGTACAATAGAAGCGTAACTGAGCCGTAACAGGATAATGATGTCCTGTTTCAGAAATAAGTACTGCTCCTATTCCAACTCCCTTTGCATTTGCAGCTCCGTCAAAGAAAAGCTTCCTCCCTAGCTCCTTGGTTAGTTCTAACTCATCAATTTGCAACACTTCTTCGTCCGGAAAATACGTTCTTAAAGGTTTGTATTCATTATCAACAGGATTCTCAGCTAAGTGATCGGCTAGTGCTTGGGCTTTCATGGCCGTCCTCGTCACATAGATGATGTCAAATTCTGTAAGTAATATTTGCCATTTTGCTAACCTTCCGGTAGGCATAGGTTTCTGGAAAATATACTTCAATGGATCCAAACGTGAAATGAGATAAGTAGTGTAGGAAGACAAATAATGCTTCAGCTTCTGTGCCACCCAAGTTAGGGCGCAACATGTCTTATCAAGATGAGTGTACTTAACTTCATATGCAGTGAACTTCTTACTGAGATAATAGATGGCTTGTTCCTTTCTGCCGGTGATGTCATGTTGCCCCAATACGCAGCTGAAAGAATTGTCCAAAACTGTTAGATAAAGAATCAGAGGCCTTCCCGGGTTCAGGTGGAACCAACACAGGTGGGTTTGACAAATACTCCTTTATCTTATCAAAAGCCTCTTGGCATTCTTCAGTCCACTTGACTGCAGCATCCTTCTTTAACAACCTAAAAATAGGTTCACATGTTGATGTGAGCTGAGCAATGAATCGGCTGATGTAATTCAATCTTCCCAAAAGACTCATCACTTCAGTTTTGTTCTTTGGTGCTGGCAATTCTTGTATGGATTTGATCTTTGATGGATCCAACTCAATACCTCGTCGACTGACAATGAATCCTAGCATTTTTCCCGAGGGAACCCCAAATGCACATTTGGCTGGATTGAGCTTAATGTCGTACCTCCGAAGTCTCTGAAAAAACTTCCTCGGATCTGCTACATGGTCTTCCTGTCGCCTGGATTTTATGATTACATCGTCTACATACACCTCAATCTCTTTGTGTATCATGTCATGAAACACAGTAGTCATTGCTCTCATGTATGTTGCCCCAGCGTTCTTCAAACCAAACGGCATTACCCTATAGCAATAAGTTCATCAAGGAGTGATGAAAGCTGTCTTTTCTGCATCTTCTTCATCCATTAGGATCCGATGGTATCCTGCATAGCAATCCACAAAGGATCCAATCTCTCGCCCCGCGCAATTGTCTATCAAGATATGGATGTTGGGTAGTGGGAAGTTATCTTTCGGGCTTGCCCTGTTCAGATTGCGATAATCAACACATACCCGAATTTTGCCATCCTTCTTCGGCACTGGCACCACATTGGCCAACCATTCGGGATATCGAGTAACCCGAATAACCTTTGCTATCAACTGCTTGGTTACTTCTTCTTTGATCTTTACGCTCATATCCGTTTTGAACTTCCTCAATTTCTGCTTGACAGGAGGACATGCCGGATCAATGGGCAATTTATGTACCACTAGATCCGTGCTTAACCCTGGCATGTCATCATACGACCATGCAAAAATATCTTTGAATTCAAACAGTATTTTGATTAGCTCTTCCCTGATACTCGGCTCAATGTGAATGCTGATTTTGGTTTCCCTAACATTATCCTCATCTCCTAAGTTGACAGCTTCAGTATCGTTTAAGTTAGGCTTAGGTTTTTCCTCAAAATGAATTAATTCCCTGTTTATCTCTTCAAAAGCCTCGTCTTCCTCGTATTCCGATTCATCCTCATAATTGACTTCGTGCATAATTAATTTGGATTCAGATTGACTTCTTAGACTAGGTTGAAGATCCGTTGTGCATGCCATGACATTGGAACCGGTGAAAACAGAACTGTTCAGAAATGAAAAGAAACAAAAATCAAAAATCAAGAAAATAAAGGAAACTTTCGTTTTTTTTTATTGAAAATGAGGGATAACAGAGTTTCACACTACAAATAAATCAAAACTGGATTACAACTCTTGAATAATCCAGGAAACAAAAGAAAATCCAGAGCCTACTACCAAGACTTCTTCCAGATGGGAAGAGGAGTAGCCGTCCAATTGTTGGTTTTGACCTTGGGCCCCACATACTGTACGTCTGCATTACTGGAACCTTCTCCAGCTTCGATCATGTTAACATCAGCGAACAACCTTTCAAAACTCTTATTCAGATCTCCATCTGGCCCAATTGACGGTCCGAGGATCTTTGGGTTTGACATCCTCCTGAAACCTGCTTTCACAAAAGATCGGGAGAGGCGTGGAACTGGCTTGGGAAGGACCCAAACTTTCTTCTTCATTTTGTGAGCTCTCTTCACATCTGCAACCGTCGGCTTGAACCCTAACCCGAATGTCTCCAAATTTTCAGGTAAAGAAACGGGTTGAATGATACCTTGGAGTTTGGCTCCCAAACCTTTTCCTGGTATGAACCCACAGTTCATCATTTCTGAAGCGATCATGAAGGTCGAAGTTGAGATCCTGGGAAAAGCAAGGTCCTCGCCTTCGGAAACTTTGTCCACTGTAACCCCTTCGAAGATTTGGTATACCCATGGTCCCTTGTCATCCTCTGTTTCTATGAATGGCACCACGTTATCACTCATAATGCCTATGCCATCATCCCCGTGCAATACTATCTCCCGTCTATCCCACTCGAACTTAATCATCTGGTGTAGCGTAGAAGGCACTGCTTTGGCGGCATGAATCCATGGTCGCCCCAATAGTTGAGTGTATGATGCATCCACATCCACCACTTGGAATTCCATAGTGAAATCGACTGGGCCAATGGTCAGTTCTAATATGATATCACCCACCGAGCTAGTATTCCCTCCATCAAATCCTCTGATGCAAACGTTATTCTTACGGACTCTGTCCTGATCAATCTTCAGTTTGTTCAGAGTAGCCAAAGTACAAATATTGGCACTTGAACCATTATCCACCAATACACGATTGACCACCGAGTCTTCACACTTCACGATCAAGTATAAGGCTTTATTATGTTCTGTGCCCTCTTTTGGCAATTCATCATCAGAAAATGTCACTCGATTGACTTCAAAGATTTTATGCACAATCTTTTCCAAGTGATTTACAGAAAGCTTTTCTGGAACATGGGCCTCATTCAGGATCTTCAACAAAGCCTGGCAATGATCTTTGGAATGGATTAACAAAGATAACAATGAGATTTGTGCTGGGGTTTTCCTCAACTGCTCCACAATAGAGTAGTCTTGGGCTTTCATCTTCTTCAAGAACTCTTCAGCTTCCTCTTCTGTTACTGGCTTCTTCACCGCTGTGGGATTAGATTTCCTCAACTCTACGGGAGCATAACACCGTCCCGATCGAGTCAAACCCTGGGCTTCACAACTGACTTCCTCCACTGACTTCCCTTTGTATATCATTGTTGCCTTTTCATACTTCCAAGGCACGGCCTTGCTATCCGTTACTGGCAACTGAGCTACCGGCTTTATGATGACCGGTTCCCTACGGACTCCTTTCACGATCATTTCTGGTGCAGACGGTGCTCCGGACACAACCAACTTTGTTGTTTTTGGTTTCTCCGCAGTGGTCGATGGGCTTTTCCCCAATATTATCACAGGCTTGACAACCTCCCTCTTAGTTGGTACCTCCCTTTCCACACTGGTTGATTTCTCTTTTGTACTGTCCCTGATCATCATCACTGTCTGCGATGGCCTCTTGGGTTCCTCCTCTCCTTGCACGATCTCGATCATACAAGCTTCATGGTGGGTTGGTAGTGGGTTTTGGTTAATGTTGGGTGCCTCGGGTGCCTGAACCTCAATCTTATTAGCATCAATAAGATCTTGGATTGCATGCTTCAGTTTCCAACATCTCTCAGTAGTATGCCCGGGAGCCCCCGAACAATATTCACATTTCACTGAGTGATCCAAATTTTGAGGTAAGGGATTTGGTAATCTAGGCTCAATAGGATTCAACAACCCTATCTGCTTCAATTTGTGAAATAAAGCAGTATAAGCTTCTCCTAATTCGGTAAATGTCCTCTGTCTCTGAGTCCTTTCATTCCTGAAAGTCGGATTTCCCCGGAAAGTTGGCCATGTGGGATTTCTGTAGGCCCTTGGTGGTGGGTAGTTGTTATGGGGAGATGGGTAGGCATTATGTGGGGTTGGCGCGCATGATTGTGCTTGATGGACAGAAAAATAATGTTCTTGAGGGGGTAATAGGATTGTGCGGGATAATTCGGAATGTGAGGGTAATTTGGGTGAGGGGGCCTGAATTGGTGATGGGGGATAGGACCTTTGGATCGGGACCAATTACCAGCTTCTACCGTTGTGACATCCTCTTTTTTCTTCTTTCCGAGCGCACCTCCTGTGCCGCTCTGAATAGCCTGCGTTGTTGCCTTGATTGCTGAATAACTTAAGATTTTGTTGGTCTTGAGGCCTTCTTCTATCATGCCTCCCATTTTGACCACTTCGTTGAAGGATTTTCCCACCGAGGTCACCAAATGACCGTAGTAAGTTGGCTCGAGAGTCTGTAGAAATTAATCTACCATCTCCCCCTCTCTCATAGGAGGATCAACTCTAGCCGCTTATTCTCTCCAACGAAACCCAAATTCCCGGAAGCTCTCCCCTGGTTTCTTCTCCAGCTTTAACAATGTGAGACGGTCAGGGACGATCTCAAGATTATACTGAAAGTGCCCGGCAAATGATTGCGCCAAATCATCCCAAGTGTACCATCTGCTAGGATCCTGCCTTGTATACCATTCCAGCGCAGACCCGCTCAAACTCTGTCCAAAATAAGCTATCAGTAGCTCATCTTTGCCGCCTGCACCCCTCATCTTGCTGCAAAATCCTCGTAGATGAGACATGGGATCACTGTGTCCCTCATATAGATCAAACTTTGACATTTTGAATCCCGCCGGCAATTGAACATCGGGGAAAGGACACAGGTCTTTGTAGGCCACACTGACTTGACTGCCCAACCCTTGCATATTCCTAAGGGATTGCTCTAGGCTCTTGAATTTCCGTAGCATCTCATCTTGTTCTGAGCTATTGGCCGGTTTTTCCACTGGGGCTTCAAAGGGAGAAGTGTAGGTGGATGGTTCGGGTGCCCTGAACGTGGGTTCTGGGGGGTAATACTGCGTGTCGTGAACCTGAAATAATGGTTCACTTGATGACCTTTGCAGTGGAGCTGGGGGAGGTGCCACAAAGACAGGGCCCTTTGGTGGTGGAGGGTTCTGATTTTGTGGTGGAGCTGGGTGGTCGTGAGTATCCCCTCCCTGGTGGTAATGAAGGTCCGGGATTCTTGTTGAGGGACCGGGAGAAAGGTATTCTGGGGTAAATCCCGGTGGAAAGGTAATAGGAGTAGGTACTTCAAGACCCTTTTGTGTTCTGGCCAGCGCCGTCTGCATTTCGCTCATTTCTAACCGCATATATTCCATTTTTTCAAGAGCTTCTTTGAGCATCTGGCTCATTGCTTTTTCTGACTCGCTGCTGTGGTCTGACCCAGTCATACTTTTAGGTACCGGTCCTTTCGATCTTGTATGATAATTATGTGATTCCAGTACACTCTAATACTGAACAGGAATAGGGGAACAACAAACCTGTTAGTGTTGAAATTTTAACAGATATGGTAAAAGCACATTGGGTATGCAATGTCCCTATGCAATGAACCATTTCTATTATGCTTTTGCTTAGACCGCATGTGTAACGACCCAACCGGTCGTTTTGAGATACGGCGCGTCATTCAGCAGTTTGAGGCCATGAGAAACTTCATCTCAAGTATATTGACTTGTATGTATGGTCAGAATTAAAATTCAAGAAGTTTGGAGTCAAATTTAAATGAAAATTCTCATTTCCAAAGCTTAAAATTGAAGAAATGAACTAGGATTGGAATTTTGAGTATACGACCTCGGAATTTAGATTTGAAGGTTCCAACAGGTTCATATGATGATTTCGGACTTGGGCGTATGCCTGGATCGGGTTTTGGATAACCCGAGAGCGTTTTGGCGCATATTATGGAAGATAGCATTTTAGAAGAAATTGCATCAATTTGGCTTAAAATGCATTTTAGTGTTATTGATGTCCGTTTGGGATTCCGAGAGACTGGGAGTAGCTCCGTATGGTTATTCCGGATTTGGGAGCGCGATCGGAAGTGAATTCGGAGGTCCGTGGGTCATTTTGGAGTCGTTTGGCTAAAGATAGAAAATTGAAGGTTTTTGAGAAAATTTGACCGGAAGTGGAAATTTTGATATCGGACTCAAAATGCAAATCTTATGGTTCGGATAGCTTCGTTAGGTGATTTTGGACTTAGGAGTGTGTCCGGAATATTTTTGTGATGATCGGTGTAGAATTAAGCTTGAATTGGCAAAGTTAGTATTTTGGCGAATTTCGGTTGATATGTGAGATTTTGATCCGAGGGTCAGAATGGAATTCCGAAAGTTTCTGTAGCTTCGATATATCATTTTGGACGTGTGTGCAAAATTTGAAGTCAATCGGATGCGATTTGATAGGTTTCGACATCGGAAATAGAAGTTGGAAACTTCAAAGTTCATAAAGTTTGAATCGAGGTGTAATTCTTGGTTTTAGAGTTGTTTGATGTGGTTTGAGGCCTCGAGCAAGTCCGTAATGTGTTTTGGGATTGGTTGGTATGATTGATTGGGGTCCGGGGGCCTCGGGTGTGTTTCGGGTTGTGATCACGCTCTTATTTGATGTTTCAACCTTTGCTTCTTTGAACATAAAGGGGTACCATATTAGGTAAATGATCTCCAAATTCAGTTTTGTTTGAACCATTAGATCCGTATCGTAATTTCGGAGCCATAGCAAAAAGAATCGTCGAATTTGGACATCGTATGAGGAAGTTATGCTCATTTCCGTGCCGAGGAAAAGTGCTGGTGTCTGTCAGAACCGCAGAAGCGGAATTTGACCGCGGGTGCGGAACCGCAAAAGCGGAAATAGAACCGCAAAAGCGGTCCCGCCTATGCGAAAATTATCCGCAAAAGCGGAAATGGGCCTGGTCAGTGTTTAAAACCGAGAAGTTTAGTATTTTGGGCATATCTTGAGTTCTAGAGCTCCGATTGAGGTGATTTTCGCGGTGTTGTTCTCGTCTCATCAAGGAGGTAAATATAAGAACTTTATTTTGATGTTTCTCCATGATTATTTCACTGTTAATGGAGGATTAATGGAGGGTTTGAGCCCTAGGCCTAAAGTTTAGGAAATCTTTGATTTGAATGGGCAAACGGAGTCCGATTTTGATAAATTTTATATGAACGGACTCGTGTTGAGATAAGGAACCCGAATATATAACTTTCGTAATTTTTCGAGAAGCGTACCGAAAGTCGGGTTTTGGCAACTTGTGGGTTTTGGTGTATTTTGAATTGTTTTGGTTGGGTAATGCCCAATTGGCCTATTTTGATGTGATTCTATTGATTTTTATCAGATACTACGCATGTGGAGACCGACATTCGCGGCAAGAGAGTTGTCTCTTAGCGGTTTTGTACCGGAGTCGAGGTAAGTGGCTTGTCTAACCTCGCGTGGGGGAACCTTTACCCCTAGGATATTATGTGATAGTTTAAATGCCTTGTACGCGAGGTGACGGGCGTGTACATGCGCTGGTTGTTGTAACTCACTTTACTTGAATTGTTCAATTCGTGATATTCCTAATCTTAATTTATTAAATTGTGACATCTACCTGGTATTCGTTAGGGAAGCATGATTAGGTAGGATTTATCTGTCTAATTGCCTAATTGTCCTACTTGAACTTCTTGATAATTGTTGGCACTAGTCCTCGGTGGAGTTATAGTTAAGCATATTATATTTCTCTCTGTGTATTCCTTTACTTGCTGTGTTTGTGGACTGCGGGTTCAATTCCCGGAGATCCAAGGGCTGCGGGTTCGATTCCCGGAGACCCAGAGGTACTGTCAATGGGACTGTGGGTTCGATTCCCACAGGTCCTGGACTTGCTGATTGAGTTTTTATTCAGTTATTTACTTGCTGCTAGCTTACATTGTAGACGGTTGCAGAAATCACTTTACTGTCGTCATTCAGATTCATTATTATTTAAACCGCTTATTATTGTTATCATCATTATATTATTGTTCTCTCAGTAGGGCCCTGACCTTCCTTGTCACTACTCCATCGAGGTTAGGCTTGGCACTTACTGAGTACCGCCGTAGTGTACTCATGCTACTCTTCTGCACACTTTTGTTGTGCAGATCTAGGTACATCAAGACATGCCCATACTAGGTAATATCAGCAGCACATTTGGAGACCTCGAGGTATGATTTTCTATGTCTGCGGATCCGGAGGCCCTCCTTCTATTCTGATAGTTCTAGTAGATTTTTTTCCTTCATTTCGTTGTTTTAGATACTCTTTACACATAGAGCCACGGTTGTATTTCTCTTTTAGTCTGTGTTACCCGTGGGATTCCGGGTCTTGGTGGTGTTTATAAAGTGTGTTTGACGGGTGTATGTGCCAAGCGGCACGGATTACATATCTTTTTATGCTATTTTCCGCTGTTTCTCATTTAAGTATTTATAACTTGTATATTCCGCAACGTGTTAGGCTTACCTAGTCGTGGGGACCGGGTGCCATCACGACATGTTCACGATTGGTGAACTAGGGTCGTGACAAGTTGGTATCAGAGCTCTAGGTTCATAGGAGTCACGGGACACAGACCGGTTACTTAGAGTCTCGCTGATCGATACGGAGACGTCTGTATTTATCTACGAGGGGCTATGTAACTGTTTAGGAAACTCTTCAATTCTTTGAATTCCTTATCGTGCGCCATTTATTCAGTTGAAGCCTATATCATATGTTCTTTTGCATCCACTCGTGTATTGAAATTGCGCACTCGGTATCAAGTATGCGCCGACGGTTCGTGACGCTGCAGAGAGATCTCAAGGGAGTCAAGAATTTACTCATCTATTGTTACCGCGTGTCGTCCATATCGATAATGCAAGAGAATTGAGAGATCTTCAATTGTGCACATGGGGGTGCACTAGGTTCTGGCATTCGGTTGATAGTACGGTCGTGAGAAGGTTTACTCAACTGCCAAATCGTCACAGCAATGGTAGAATCACAAGGTGGATGTAGATCTAAAGATAGTTGGTGGTAATAAAGACTATATGGTTCATATGAGATATCTATTTAGCGAAGGATTCAGACAGCAGAGATACTGGGGAAAATGAGTTTAAATGTCTTAAGAAGGACATGTACCAAACGAATGTCTTGGGATGTCTTATGATGAAGACGTACATATGATAAAGGCTATTGTCGTGGATTAGCAAAATGTATCTTTAAGGCTTCGTGCTAAGTGAAAGGATTTCACTATCAACGATCTAATTATGGGTCATGTGTCATATCAGATTTGGCCTGCGATGTATTTAGGTGCTATTCAAAAAAAAAAAGAAAATTCTTGAAAACTTGCGGATGGGCAAGAGTTGAGGCTCATATGGTATGATGTTGAGACTTTGGATGTTCCTGTGTCCCTAATAAACTCTACATTTTTTTTATCAGCAAGGAAATATTCGACAAGGGCTACATGGTGCTTCGTAGGTGTGTGAGAATCATAGTATGTTTTAAGGTGTCGTTGGTAGAGAATGCTCGGTGCATGGAGCGGGGTAATGTTTAGTTGTATCGGAATGAGGTCATACCCTATGGGGTCAGAGTGCTAATAGGGCACAAGTGATTATGTTCGTAGGTTCAAGTGAATTGTAGTTGAATAAGAGTAGATGACTTGAGTGAATGTTTCTAATGTGCTCGAGAGTCGTGTAATAGTGGCTTTGAGCTAGTGGGAGAGTCTCACCGCTTATGATTTGGGTCGCATGGCTAATTACCTGCGTGAATTTTGGATACTAGCGTATTAATGGGTTATTGCAGCCACGGGAAAAGGACCATGTGTGGTAATTTGAGTATATGTATTGTTGAATGCATGTTATGTTTAGCCTTACTGGCTCATGTTCAAACTTGAGGGAAAAATTCATGATTTATGCCTCGTATAGGTGCAGGCTTCGCGGGAAGTAATTCCGCTAGGTGCTTTATCGAGAGGGTATTCATATGTTATAAAGAAATTCAGTAGAGTTGGTTGCGTACTAGGGCAAGTTAGAACCGGATGGTTCTCAATAGCGGTCCTAGTGAATTCAAGAGGTAAAGTGTGGTGCCTGATAATTCTGAGTCTATAAGTACAGTTAAGGCTCAAGCTTTTGAAGCAACTTATGAAGAAAGGCAAAAAAACGATCTATGATGTTTTGACTTGTGGTGTAGTATTTGAGAGACATGAAATGGTCGTCGTTCTTGAGATAGCATGGCCTCATGATTTAAGGTCACTCGGGGTAAGTGCGGTTGGAAGCAGTTAGGTATTGAAGGAAGATATTAACATTTCTAAGGTAATCAAGGATAACCTGGAAGGAAGTAGATTGATCAGCCATAGCTGAGTTGGCGTATTGGTGTCAATGATCGGTTCATGCAACGTGATCGAATTATGCATGTGATTTGTGGCGGTACATTTGAGACTTGTCGGCCGCGGTGATTGATGTTATTCTAAAGTATTCGTCTGTTAGGGGCTTGTTATGAGTAGGCAGATCTCGGGAAAGGTTATGGTGGCTTGGACCACTACTTAGATATTGGCATATTCGATGGCTATGAGAATTCGCCGTATGTTGTTATAGCTCTCCTGTAGTGAGTTAAATGGAAGGTCTTATGTGATGAAGTATTAGCCTATCGTCAGTTCTAGAGCTATGATGGAAATTGTGTGTATCGTATATCGGCACGTGGGGTGCAGTGAGTAGTATGAAATTTGAAGTAAGGACCAAGGTCACGGTTTGGTCAATAAATGTGATATAAAGAGCTCGGATGAGCAGGAAAGGACTTTCAGTGTTTTGAGTAAGATGGGTATTAACATCAGTATCATTTGAGGTCGGTGTCCTGTGAGAAAGGCTTTGCATCCCGGTTAGGGACTCCTGATCGCTTTTCAGTGTTAGTGCAGCCGGTGGGTTGAATGTGCATGCCCGTTTAATTATTCGGAAGATGGTGGGAGCTTGTCCCACAAGAAGATTGTATAGGTGTGACTTGCATTCACTTGATTGGTTAGAAATTTAAACCAAGTATGAGGATTTTGGTGATATCATTCAATTGAGAATTTATGCCTGGAGGGCACTCTGCTTATTGGGTTATAGACCTGTGAAATACTATTGACTTATCTTGGCACGACCAGGATAGACTTAAGGTCGGTGGATAGATTTAAATGTGGAAGTGAGCCTTGCGTTAGGCCAGTTATGTTTCTTCCAGCAATGCGCCCTTTATGAAGGGATAGTCGCGGTCTTATTTCGCGGTTGGTTAATTCATGTAAAGATATATTGTGCCGTATGAGTGTGAGACGGCTTGGTAAGTTCCTTATGTGTTGGGGTTCCGCTCAGCGGTGATGTTATATGAGCACGATGGCTCTTGAGACTCAGATCTTATATCGCACCTCAGTTGTGCTTAAGTTGTAGCCTATAGCGCTATATGTTTCATTGTGTCTGATATCATGCACCTTAGTGTGCTTATGATCGATAGTCGGTATTTTGATGTGACGAGCTATTCAGCTCGACATATGACTCCTTGTGTGAGTTTTATATTGTTGGGGTCGGATGGCACGCCGCCATGGTTATATTGTTGGGATCGGGTGGCACGCCGCCATGGTTATATTGTTGGGATCGGGTGGCACGCCGCCATGGGCATATTGTTGGGATCGGGTTGCACGCCGCAACAATGTGGTGTCTATTCCAGTGTCTATTATTGCTTTTATGTGTTATGTTTCCTATTTTCTGAGGAGGCCCATGTTTATGTGAGAGCTGAATAGTTCTCTCTAGTGTTCGCCTTCTTTTGTATCACGTACGTATTAGTGGATTACTAGCACATTGTGTCATCTTGTGGGACTTTTGATTATGTCCGATGTGGCTTATCGCCTGAGCAGTTCGTACTGGGTGAGATGAGGTTATGGGATTTGGGGTCAGTGCAAACTGATTATATGAAGTATATTATAGAGGAAAATAACATTCTCTGGTTTAGGACAAGGTAATGGATCTTGTTAGAAGTATAGACTGAATGATTTGTTGACTTGGCAACTAAATCTGAATTTCCTGCACATCTCTTCCGTCGTATCGGTGTTGTAAAAGCTAGAGCAAGACCCATGTAGGTCATAAGATGCAATGAGAGCATCAGATTTGTGGAATTTCGACTATTATATTTAAAGAATATTATTGTGGTCCCATGAGTAAAGTGATGCAAAGTGTGAATTCAACAAAGTTATGCAATCATGTATGGGTACAACGTGTGAAGAATGATATTGTGGTCGTATGATGGAAACATGCTAGGCAGGAAATTCCGGATGTTGGAATTGGGTCTAATGGCTTATTTACTCGAATAAAGGAGTATATCTATAGAGTTATCGAGCTAATGTGCTCAAATGAGTTGTGGAAGCACAGGAAGTTGCATGAGATGTTAAACCGGTGATTTCAGACTACTTCAGTGTAGTTCTCAGCACGTTCGAGGACGAACGTATGTTTAAGTGGGGGAGATTGTAACGACCCAACCGGTCGTTTTGAGATACGGCACGTCATTCAGCAGTTTGAGGCCATGAGAAACTTCATCTCAAGTATATTGACTTGTGTGTATGGTCAGAATTAAAATTCAAGAAGTTTGGAGTCAAATTTAAATGAAAATTCTCATTTCCAAAGCTTAAAATTGAAGAAATGAACTAGGATTGGAATTTTGAGTATACGACCTCGGAATTTAGATTTGAAGGTTCCAACAGGTTCATATGATGATTTCGGACTTGGGCGTATGCCTGGATCGGGTTTTGGATAACCCGAGAGCGTTTTGGCGCATATTATGGAAGATAGCATTTTAGAAGAAATTGCATCAATTTGGCTTAAAATGCATTTTAGTGTTATTGATGTCCGTTTGGGATTCCGAGACTGGGAGTAGCTCCGTATGGTTATTCCGGATTTGGGAGCGCGATCGGAAGTGAATTCGGAGGTCCGTGGGTCATTTTGGAGTCGTTTGGCTAAAGATAGAAAATTGAAGGTTTTTGAGAAAATTTGACCGGAAGTGGAAATTTTGATATCGGACTCAAAATGCAAATCTTATGGTTCGGATAGCTTCGTTAGGTGATTTTGGACTTAGGAGTGTGTCCGGAATATTTTTGTGATGATCGGTGTAGAATTAAGCTTGAATTGGCAAAGTTAGTATTTTGGCGAATTTCGGTTGATAGGTGAGATTTTGATCCGAGGGTCAGAATGGAATTCCGAAAGTTTCTGTAGCTTCGATATATCATTTTGGACGTGTGTACAAAATTTGAAGTCAATCGGATGCGATTTGATAGGTTTCGACATCGGAAATAGAAGTTGGAAACTTCAAAGTTCATAAAGTTTGAATCGAGGTGTAATTCTTGGTTTTAGAGTTGTTTGATGTGGTTTGAGGCCTCGAGCAAGTCCGTAATGTGTTTTGGGATTGGTTGGTATGATTGATTGGGGTCCGGGGGCCTCGGGTGTGTTTCGGGTTGTGATCACGCTCTTATTTGATGTTTCAACCTTTGCTTCTTTGAACATAAAGGGGTACCATATTAGGTAAATGATCTCCAAATTCAGTTTTGTTTGAACCATTAGATCCGTATCGTAATTTCGGAGCCATAGCAAAAAGAATCGTCGAATTTGGACATCGTATGAGGAAGTTATGCTCATTTCCGTGCCGAGGAAAAGTGCTGGTGTCTGTCAGAACCGCAGAAGCGGAATTTGACCGCGGGTGCGGAACCGCAAAAGCGGAAATAGAACCGCAAAAGCGGTCCCGCCTATGCGAAAATTATCCGCAAAAGCGGAAATGGGCCTGGTCAGTGTTTAAAACCGAGAAGTTTAGTATTTTGGGCATATCTTGAGTTCTAGAGCTCCGATTGAGGTGATTTTCGCGGTGTTGTTCTCGTCTCATCAAGGAGGTAAATATAAGAACTTTATTTTGATGTTTCTCCATGATTATTTCACTGTTAATGGAGGATTAATGGAGGGTTTGAGCCCTAGGCCTAAAGTTTAGGAAATCTTTGATTTGAATGGGCAAACGGAGTCCGATTTTGATAAATTTTATATGAACGGACTCGTGTTGAGATAAGGAACCCGAATATATAACTTTCGTAATTTTTCGAGAAGCGTACCGAAAGTCGGGTTTTGGCAACTTGTGGGTTTTGGTGTATTTTGAATTGTTTTGGTTGGGTAATGCCCAATTGGCCTATTTTGATGTGATTCTATTGATTTTTATCAGATACTACGCATGTGGAGACCGACATTCGCGGCAAGAGAGTTGTCTCTTAGCGGTTTTGTACCGGAGTCGAGGTAAGTGGCTTGTCTAACCTCGCGTGGGGGAACCTTTACCCCTAGGATATTATGTGATAGTTTAAATGCCTTGTACGCGAGGTGACGGGCGTGTACATGCGCTGGTTGTTGTAACTCACTTTACTTGAATTGTTCAATTCGTGATATTCCTAATCTTAATTTATTAAATTGTGACATCTACCTGGTATTCGTTAGGGAAGCATGATTAGGTAGGATTTATCTGTCTAATTGCCTAATTGTCCTACTTGAACTTCTTGATAATTGTTGGCACTAGTCCTCGGTGGAGTTATAGTTAAGCATATTATATTTCTCTCTGTGTATTCCTTTACTTGCTGTGTTTGTGGACTGCGGGTTCAATTCCGGAGATCCCAGGGCTGTGGGTTCGATTCCCAGAGACCCGGATTGCTATTGTTTGTGGACTGCGGGTTCAATTCCCGGAGATCCAAGGGCTGCGGGTTCGATTCCCGGAGACCCGAAGTTTATTGATGAGTTATTGGTAGGGACTACGGGTTCGATTCCCGAGATCCTGAGTTATTGGTAGGGACTACGGGTTCGATTCCCGAGATCCTGAGTTATTGGTAGGGACTACGGGTTCGATTCCCGAGATCCTGAGTTATTGGTAGGGACTACGGGTTCGATTCCCGAGATCCCGAGTTATTGGTAGGGACTGCGGGTTCGATTCCCGGAGATCCTGAGTTATTGATTATTTATTGAGATATGGGCTGCGGGTTCGATTCCCGGAGACCCAGAGGTACTGTCAATGGGACTGTGGGTTCGATTCCCACAGGTCCTGGACTTGCTGATTGAGTTTTTATTTGAGTTATTTACTTGATGCTAGTTTAAATTGTAGACGGTTGCAGAATCACTTTACTGTCGTCATTTCGGATTCATTATTATTTAAACTGCTTATTATTGTTATCATCATTATATTATTGTTCTCTATCACGACCCTAGTTCACCAATCGTGAATCGAGGTTAGGCTTGGCACTTACTGAGTACCGCCGTGGTGTACTCATGCTACTCTTCTGCACACTTTTGTTGTGCAGATCCAGGTACATCAGGACAGGCCCATACTAGGTGATATCGGCAGCACACTTGGAGACC
Organism: Nicotiana noctiflora; assembly: GCA_032618575.1. Lineage (NCBI taxonomy): Eukaryota > Viridiplantae > Streptophyta > Magnoliopsida > Solanales > Solanaceae > Nicotiana > Nicotiana noctiflora. The sequence goes on from JASVEL010001633.1 coordinate 294,230, forward strand.
TCGAGGTATGATCTGCTACGTCCGCGGATCCGGAGGCCCTCCTTCTATTCTGATAGTTCTAGTAGATGTTTTCCTTCATTTCGTTGTTTTAGATACTCTTTACACATAGAGCCACAGTTGTATTTCTTTTAGTCTGTGTTACCCGTGGGATTTCGGGTCTTGGTGGTGTTTATAAAGTGTGTTTGACGGGTGTATGTGCCAAGCGGCACAGATTACATTCTTATTTATATCGTTTTCCGCTATTTCTTATTTAATGTTCATAAACTGGTATATTCCGCAACGTGTTAGGCTTACCTAGTCGTGGGGACTGGGTGCCATCACGACATGTTCACGATTGGTGAACTAGGGTCGTGACACTTAATCACACTTTATTATTTCTCTTATTTCTCTTATTTATTTCCCCTTTTTTACTATAAGTAATGGTCGAATCTTATGTAGATTGCCTACGTATCATGTCCCCGCATGGATCAGACCCTAGCGTAGTTCATGTGAATACAATAAAAAGATATTTTTCAAAAGATTTTCCAAAAACAAACTGGATTTAACAACAAGTCAAACACACAAAAGATGGTCAAAATACATTCGGCCCTTTTATACAAAAGTCTCATGACTAGACCCAAAAGGAAATACAAGTTCATAACTAGGAAAGTTCTAAGATTTTGAGCTTTTGCGCCGGTGGGGTCCTGTTTCGGCCTGGCTGTGGTCCTTGGTGCAAGACTTCTTTGCAGATCTTTCAATTCTTCCATGATCTGACGGACATAATCCATGATAGAGGAAAAAAGGACATCCTGGGGCATCCTTTCACATGATAGGCACCTCATGTGAATGTAGTGTCCAATCTCGTCAATCCTTCTCCGAATGTTATCCCTTTCTCTGAATAACTGCTCTATCTGTCGGTTTTTTAATCCCAGTATTCGCGCCTCATCCGTAAGTTGATCTTGGAATCTTTTCATTTGTCCCTCCATTTGGGCCATCATCCTGTAGCACCGTTCCTTGTCTTCTCTAGCTTCAAGAGCCTGTCTGTGGATCTGTTCTTGGAGAGTGAAAATTGTCTCTCTCAATGCCCCGACGCTCATCTCACAATCCCTTTTGACCTGCCGCAAGTATTCTCTTCGCTCCGCTGCGCCTCTTGCCCATCTGGCCTGCATCCCTTCCTTGCTAGCCTCGGACCTCTCCAACTTTTCTTGGCTTTCTCTGAGCTGTTGGTTTAGCTCGTCTATCAACCTTTGATCAGTTCGGCTTCTTGTTTGGTTGTTGGCTTCTTTTCTGATTCGCCAGATTCGAGCCTTGAGAGTGTCCTTTTCTTGAGTCAACTTCTTTTTGACCCCTTCGTCAGCTGCAATATGTAAGCCATTTTCATATTGGAGATTCTGTACACGTTTCTCTAGTTCTCCAATACGATCTTTGTATTCACGTTCTTTAGCTAGCCAAGCTAATCTTTCTTGGATTTTATCATCGAAAGCTTGAACGTGAGGCCTTTTGGTAGGTCTGATTGCCTCGAGCTCGGGCCTAGGACTCATACGAAAACTTCTTTGAAACCAAGCAACATACTCGGGATCGAACTCGCCTTTTATTGGGTCCGGCACTATGGTGTTACTCTTTAAATACCGGCAACAATGCCAATCTTCATTCACCATCTTCTCAGGGATAGCTACCTCTGGATGCAATTCGATGGCTATGTTGCTCAAATCCATCTTCTCTGGTATCACCTGATATCTCCCAAGTTGTCTCAAAACTCTTTGAGGCGCATAGGGTTGTATACTTCTTGCCCCTATTATCATCAAATAGCCCTTTGAAGTAGTCATGTAAATGATCTCTTTTATTGGGAGCCACCCTATAGTCCATTCGATTTGATTCGCCCTCAATTTTCTTAGATAGAAAGTCCATGCATCAAACCCCTTGGGTGTTATAAAATCTCCCACCCTTTCTTCGTATTTAAAGATGAAGTTGGTTCCGTCTGAAGCATGTTTTAAGAATTTAGGGTGGTGCCGAACATGTTCAATCATCCACATTTGCAGGAGAATGCTGCAGCCTTCAAAAAGTGGGCTTCCAGATTTGCATAAGGTCAAAGCCCGGTACATATCGGATAATACCAGTGGGACAATGGTGTGGTCTTTTTTATCCACAAGAACTTGTGCAATCCTTGCCATGCGGGTGTCTATGGAACCTTCTGAGTTTGGAAACACCATGATTCCTAGAAAGGCCACAATAAAAGCGAATCGGCGATGAATCTCCCATAGGCCTTTGTTTTGTTGGTTATTCAATCCTTTTTCATGTATTTCAAATCCGTCTGAGATTCCGAATCTGTAATACAAGAAGTAGAACTTGCAACTCCCGTTTTGTACGCGATCATTGCTTGTTTTCTTGCTGATCTTCAAGAGATCAGAGAATTTATGCACCGATGGGGCCCTGGGAAATATGAGCTTCTGTTCCTTTAACTCTTAGCCGAAAGCAATGTAACCGGCTATTTCCTCTAAGGTAGGAGTGAGTTCGAAATCGGAGAAATGGAACACATTATTAACAGGATCCGAGAAGGTCACCAAAGCTTTGATCAAGTCATCCTGTGGCTTGACATACAGTATGTCTAGCAGAGGGCCCAAATGTTTTTTCACCCACACTCGACCATCTTCCTCTAGATCATTCCACCATTCTTGCAGTTGTATCCGGGCTCTTTCCATGATAACCTGAGGTGATTCTTGGATAGCATCCATCTGATCCTGAAGATTCAAGGTACCAAGGGTGACTCTTAAACCTTTTATGAAAGCATATTTCCTTAAATGAAACAAATTACCGACTTATTTATGACCGAAAATCTTTGACACATTTTTAATGACTGTTTTTGTAAAAGGGAGATTGGACCCGATGGGGGTTGCCTACGTATCTCACATCCGGTGAGAATCAAATCGGCGTAGTTCGCCAAAGAAAACAAATCGAGTTTTAAAAAAAATCTTTTTAACACCCAAAAAATACTATTTTTGAAGAAACGCTAGTAGGATTTTGACATTGTTTGGATAAAACTATTATTGTTATTCAATTTTAAGCTGGTCAGCATGCTGATCTAATCAAATAAATGCACATAATCTCATGTAGCAAGATGGTCTTTTCATTTCAGAGGTTACCTGTCCTAGACGGACCCAACCCCTGTGTTGAGTCCCCTAAGTCAAATGCAACATGATGCAAACAAACGTTCCTACTAGGGATCCGGCATGAAGCTTTGTTATTCTAGGTTAAAAAAACTGGGTTTATTGTTCTAAACCTGGCTTACCCGAGTGGACAACTGGGGCTGAGGAGGGGGTGACGTAACGGGAGCACTAAAGTCTGCCCGGCCTTGTCACGTACCCTAACACTCACTTACTTGGAATAATTTTGAAAAGTGGGCTACGCGAACGTATGCACCATTTTTAGAACTCAAAAGGAAGTAGGATTTCGGCACAGTTTTATATATACAGTTCAAATAATATCAAAGCGGTAAAACTCATCATTTTGCACATAAAAAAAATATCAGATAATAAATAAAGCCAAATACAACAATTATTCTCAGCTCGAATTTCTAACCCTGAACCAGTGGTTCTGGGTTAATTTGTCCCCAGCAGAGTCGCCAGAGCTGTCACACCTCCTTTTTTCGCAGGCCCGCGAGGGCGCGAATATAAAAAGGAGTTTTTCCAATTAAAGGACAATCAAAACGGGATTTATTTATTGAGATATTCAGAGTCGCCACTTGGGAGATTTATGGTGTCCCAAGTTACCGGTTGAATCCTGAATTGAGGAAAGGTTTGACTCTATTTAACAGTCTGCGTACCAGAAATCCGGATAAGGAATTCTGTTAACCCGGGAGAAGGTGTTAGGCATTCCCGAGTTCCTTGGTTCTAGTACGGTCGCTCAACTATTATATTTGGTTTGATTATCTGATTTTAATACAAATATGAACTAATGTGCAAACTACCACTCCAAACCGTTTTAATTGTTAGAAGAAAAATATAATATCGTGAGAATATATCTCGAATTCCGTCACATAAATGTGTCCGCAATTTTTGATATATTCCGACTTCATTGGGATTTGGATTGGGGTCACATAAATGTGTACCCAAAATTAGGGAGGTATTATTATTAAATACGCGCTTAAAGATGCTAACGCATTATTATTTTTTGAGAAAAAGCCACGGAATTTGCTAAACGGCATGTCCCGTAATCTAAGTAATATTTATTAAAAGAGAAAAATTCTAATTAATTAAGAATCAATAATATGTAACACACTAATTGCTAGACTAACCGACATTGATGGAAGAGAAATTACCTTTAAAACAATTTTTTCGAATAAAATATATATATATATTTCGAATTCGAATAAAATATATATATAAAAAAAATCAATTTCGAAATTACCAATAAAAATAAAATAAAATTTCGAAATTATAAGTAAAATAAAATAAAATTTCGAAATTACAAATAAAATAAAATAAATTTTCGAATTTTTTGTAAATAAAAGGTAAAATTTGACGACTAAATATTCGAAAGAAACTGAACATAACTAGATTAACACTTATATTGTCATATGAAAATATTAACAAAATAGTTTCTAAAATGGCTACATTTTTATGGATTTGTATAAATAAATAAAAACAAGAGGAAACGAATCTTCTTTGTTAAACAATGTGATTAGAATTATAACTTAATGAACGTATTAAAATAGGTGCAACTGACAAATTATGATTAAATTAACACAAAAGAAAATTATGTCATGCCTTACTAAATCGAATTATTGATAAAATATGGCATGTATAAGTAATATATTAAAATAAACCAACTGTCCCATGCTGAACAAAATAATAAAATTTCTAATCGAATTTTTACAATTAATTTAGCAAACTTTTATTAATTAAAACCCCGTCTCGTGTCATATTTTATAAATAAGCAGTACTAAATTCTGAAATGACAAATAACATAAAAAGATATACATCAAAATAAACTAACCATTTTTGATTAAATTGAATTAATCATTTTTTAAACTAAAGAAATTAATCGCTAATGGACGTCATTAACTAGATTAAACACTAACTTACATATTGCCTAATAAAATTTGATACAAAGGAATCATATAATAAAATTAAATACATAATTATATACATACATATATATATACTAACTTAAATTGCAATTATACGGAATACTTTACTAATAACAGTTAAAAGTTGCGAATGAATTAATTGAAACTTACTATTAATCTTACTTTTAATAGATTATAAAACTGAAGTTAATTATTAAACCGCATCCTATTTTTATTATTAAGAAAATTTTAATCGAAATTGCGCAAATGCATATCCCAAATTAATAAAAAGGTTTACAATTATATTACGCGAAACGTATATATAATCGTAATATTAATCTAAATCGGTCGTAAAACAAAACTATGAATAATTATCGAATTGTTAGATCTAAATTACTGAACAAATTAATTAAATTACTACTATTAACACTACATATTATGGCTATTAACTCATACTTGACATACTAAATTCATAATAAAGTAGAAAAACTTAACGAGGTACAACAGTCAAATAGTTATATAAAGTACGTCCTTAATCTTAAACACAAAACATAAAATAAACAACTCAAAATTTAACATAAATATTATTGATACATAATCAAATTTCAGGTCCAAACTTTGACTATGCTTTGACTGATGTCCATGGGAATACCTGAACAGGAATAGGAGAGGAAAATAATCAATATGAGCAATAATTCCAGCAGTGCAACAATAACAACCAGCAAACCCAGTAACAGATTTTAGAACCGGTTAAAAATTTCTAATAGCACCAAGCATCAGCACCCAAAACAGACAACTGAAATAATTCTAACTCTCAAATTCTCACTATCTCGTTTAGTATTCAAGACCTCTCTGCTCTCTTCTTTTTTTTTTCAGTCTCTAGTTCTCCCCTCTCTTTTTTTTAATCTCAGTCCCCTTTCACTTCTGCCCGTATGTGCCTTATATACAAAACCAGCACCCCTTTTTTCAATGTAAAAATCTTTTAAAAATCTTAATCTGTCCAATTCCCACCCCTTAAAGTCCAACTAGACCTCTTTTTTTCAACCCTAAAATACCTACCCTCTTAATTAATATTAAAAGTGTCCCTACTCAATTATTTGCTTCTTAACAGCAGCCCCTAACTAATTGGCTGCTAATTAACTGAAACAAGTATACTGAACTAAAATTTAAACTAAGAAGAAAACAATTGAACTTAACAGAGTTAACTAGAATCATGAATTTCCACACGGTTAAACAGATAGAGAATACAAAGTTAAATCATGACTCATTATCAGTAACAATAACAATTCAACATCTAAAACAAGTAAAGGAAATATGTGAAAATTACACAGCCCACTGATCACACAAAAAAAAAGAAAAGAGAATTTACACGACTCGGCGAACAAACTAATTTCAACAACTCAAACAAAACCACAAAAGTTTACCTAAAATTCAAACAAATGACCAAAACTCCTAATATAGTTTTCATGATTATCTTTAAAATTAATATACAAAAAAAACCTCTAAGTCACAGACGTGGATAAACAATTGAGAACTAGATGAAATCCTAAAGAAACTCTACAATACTACTTATTATTCGTCAACTAAACCAACTATATGGAGAAAGTTCAATTAACTCTTCGAGATCTCTTCTTTATTAGGTAAAAGGAACAAAAAAAAAGGGAAGAATTAATTGGATATTTTTTTGCTTGTATGTTCTCTGGTTAAGGAGGCCAATAAATGAAGTTACACTGAAGAATTGAAGTTTCGGTCAAGAGCGAAGCTACGAGTTGGACTGAACTTTCATCAGACAACATAAATCATCAAGGTGGCTGGCGGCTGGAGGAGGAGGGAGCTGGTCGACTGGTGGTTGTGGCGAGTGAAGAAGCGACGGCGTGACTGGTTGGCGTTAGTGCTCGGAGGCAGCGCGAGGCAGTGGTCATTTGGCGCGGCTGCTCGAGTTTTCCGGCGACAATGTATGTAGGAGTAGAAGCGGCAGCTTTAGGGTCTTTTTGGTCAGAGCTGCTGCGGCTGTGAGGGGCTGGACGACGTCATTGGTGTGGGGTGTGGCGGAACAGTAGGTGGTCGGCTGGTGAAAGTGGTCGCCGGAAATGCCAGAAAAGCGGGGGTCGTTTGGAGTCGCTGGTTACCGGCGGCTATGGAGGAGAGAGGTCGCCGGCGAGACGGTAACGACGAGTCGAGAAAGTGGAGGTGATGGGCGACGTCGACGAGGTTCTGGTCGCGTTTGGCCGGTGAGGAGCGTCGGCGATGTGGGGTGAAGTTGGGTTGTCGTTTGGTGAGGGTGGGCGGCGGCGGCAGGAGCAGGTGGGGTGTGGCCATGGCCGGCGGCTGGTTGGTGAAAAAAAATGGGGCTAGGGTTTGGAAAATCAGAAAATGGGGAGTGTTTGAGGGGTTTGGGTAATTAAAAATTGATGAATTAATGAGAGTCATTGGATTTAACATGATGGATGGCTGAGATTGATCCGGGTAATGGGTCTGGGTAGATGACATTTGGGCTGGGTAAGGAGTTTGAACCTTTGGGCTTGTAATTTTATCTTAAAGAAATGGCCCAATCCAGATTTTCAACTCCATTTAAATCTACTTTTCTTTCTTTTTTTTTCTTTGTTTTATTTTAAGAATTAAAACTAAAATTATAATTTTAATTATAAAAATAAATTAAACACACGATTACTAATTAACTCTAAGTAGTAATTTTTCACAAACAATCAAACATCAAACATTGACTAAAAATGCAAAGATAACAAAAATTACTTAATTAAATCCTAAATAACAAAAATTACTTAATTAAATCCTAAATTTAAATGCAAATATATATATATATATATATATATATATATATTAACAAACAAACATGTATGGACAAAAATGCGAATAATAATTAAGAAAATTAAACAAAATTTTAGAAAATCATGCACAACACCAACATACAATAATTTCAGATCTAAAAATATTTAACAAAATATGGACAAGAACAAAAATTTAAAATCGACTAACCGGATTGAGACAACGATCAGTCGTCCAGATTTATTATATATATATATATATATAAACGTATACACATATACACACAGAAGTAGAAAAAGAGCATAATGGCAACGAAAACATAGGTGCGGAGTGGCTCCCGGATTACTGCCTGGCGGTTGTTCCTGGGAAACATTCCGGCGGGTATTTTTTGGAAGGTTGAAGAAGAAAGAAGAAAGAGTGTTTTGTGGCGGCTAGGGTTTGTGGAGTGTATAATGGCTAAAATTCTCAGACAAAAACCTTATATAGGCCATGCGTTTGAGGTAATCCAGGTCGTTCGTTAAATGGAGATCAACGGCTCTGAGCGACGTTACTAAAACGACGTCATGTCGTTACTTATGAGACCAAAACCAATATTGATTAAAATGCAAAGATAACAAAAATTACTTAATTAAATCCTAAATTTAAATGCAAATATATATATATATATATATATATATATATATTAACAAACAAACATGTATGGACAAAAATGCGAATAATAATTAAGAAAATTAAACAAAATTTTAGAAAATCATGCACAACACCAACATACAATAATTTCAGATCTAAAAATATTTAACAAAATATGGACAAGAACAAAAATTTAAAATCGACTAACCGGATTGAGACAACGATCAGTCGTCCAGATTTATTATATATATATATATATATATATAAACGTATACACATATACACACAGAAGTAGAAAAAGAGCATAATGGCAACGAAAACATAGGTGCGGAGTGGCTCCCGGATTACTGCCTGGCGGTTGTTCCTGGGAAACATTCCGGCGGGTATTTTTTGGAAGGTTGAAGAAGAAAGAAGAAAGAGTGTTTTGTGGCGGCTAGGGTTTGTGGAGTGTATAATGGCTAAAATTCTCAAACAAAAACCTTATATAGGCCATGCGTTTGAGGTAATCCAGGCTGTTCGTTCAATGGAGATCAACGGCTCTGAGCGACGTTACTAAAACGACGTCGTGTCGTTACTTATGAGACCAAAACCAAGACCCTTAGATCAATCTAAACGGACGGCCCGGATTCGATCTTCGCAATTTAAAATTAAACCAATAACTTCGCTATTATCTCGACCGTTGGTTAACACAACTGAACGACCGAGATCTTTGCTAATTAAAAAGGCTTATGGACTGGATCGTTTGGGCTCAATACACTGGGCCTGCTCATTTCAATCCAAATCAGCCCAACCATATTAATACCATCTATATTTTTTGTATTTTCTGATTTTAATCATTTTTATGTATTTTCTTTTATATTTGTTTTTCTTTTCTTTTATGGAATGTTGTAAAAAACCTAATTTCCTACTTATGCTAATTATCTAATACTTTTTTTTTATTTTTCTACTATTTTCTCTAATTTTCGCTATTGAGAACTATTTTTGCTAATTTTCTTCTTTAAACTAATTAATTAAGACAAAATAATTGACTAGCCTAAATTTTTTTTATTTTTCTAATTTCTATTTATTGAAACACATAAAGTATGGCTAATTTCAAACAAAGCAGGTAATTACACTCAAAAACATATTTTATTTTAATTTTGGAATTATTTGCCCCGGTGCAAAAATTACGTGCTCACACTCATCCTTTTAGCCTCAAATATTTGTTGCAAATTATAGAAGGGAGACAAGAAATAAACATATAAAATATCTATCTATATTATCATAAAATCATGAATATAAAGTTGATTTACAAAAATAATCTTACAATATTAAGCATAATAACTCATAATAATTAGATATAATTGGAATTCTAGATATTAACCTTATAATTCTATTAGTTTTAGGACATAATACTATACATTAGGAATCCTACATGATTACCTTTAAAAATCCTATTAGTATAATTACTTTTGGGTTTTCTGACTCATATAAAAATGAACAAGTAAATATCTTTAGTCATGTAATCCTATTACTTTTAGGATATACTTCTTAAAAATTTCTATTAATAATTTAATTCAAAACGTATTATAATGTCCCATTACTGATCTAAATTGATAATATATTATATTGTCCAAATTCATCTAGAAAAAAACAGAGTCGATTTTATTATAAAAGTATAAATTCAATATTAATATACCAAAAAATCCATAAAAAGTGGAAGAACTCATAGGGAAAGGACATAACTGCAATAACCTATTTTTTAGACTACAATACCTTCTTTGCTAATTTTTAATTTTTAAGATTTTAAAATTGATAAAATTTTATCTATTAAACTCTTTCTAAAAGTATGTAGGAAGGTTTAATAAAATTAATTTTATAAGAATCCTCCACATTGGAAATACATTACCACTCCAATATCAATAAAATGAGATTAATTGAACTGCATAAAGAGTGGAAAAGAGTTAAAATTGAGGGAAAAAAATACCTCAACGATAATATATTTTTATATTATACTTGAACTATTTTTCGACTCAAATAATATTTTTTTATCAATTTTTCGTGTAGTATTGATAATACTCAATTATTCAACAACAACTAAGAAAATATTAAAGAATATAAATGTGTGAGAAAGAAAAAATATGGTTTGTAAGAATCAATATCACTAATGATTATACAAACATAAAAATTTAATAATGAAATATCATATCAATCTTCTACTTTTCGAAAATAAAATTTATAGTGGAGAAAATTGTAATTAAGACTAAATATTCAAAATAAGAGATGAACTAATATTAAGATCTGAATCAACATAGAATAAACTATTTTCTTATGTTAAAACCAAATAAGTAAATCTTTTAATTAATTATTTAGCAAAATGTAACTACTCAGCATGTCATTTTGAGAATTTACGCTCTAATCTGCTATTAACTGCTTCTTTTGTGTCTATTTCTGCTTTGTGACTTGCCGGGATCATTCATCTTGAGTTGCGTAGTGTTTTGGACACTTAGTCCCTAAATGAGATTATAAGCCTTAGAAATTGAACTGTTGGTGGAGCACTGTAAAGACGGGTCTGGAATTGAATTACTTCAATTTTGATAGCTCCGTTGGGTAATTTCGGATTTAGGGACGTGTCCGAATTATGTTTTGGAGGTTCTTAGCTTATTTAGGTTTGAAATGCCAAAAGTTGAATATTTCGAGTTTTCGGGCCGATAGTGAAATTTTGATATCGGGGTCAGAACTCAATTTTGGAAGTTTGAATATGTCTGTAGTGTTAAATGTGACTTATATGCAAAATTTGGAGTTAATATGACATGTTTTTGTTGGTTTCGACATCGGTTGTAGAATTTTGGAAATTCAACTTCATTAGGTTTGGATTGGAGAGTGACTCATGGTTTTAGCATTGTTTGATGTGATCTGAGGGTTTGACTGAGTCCATATGATATTTTAGGGTTGGTTGGTATGTTTGGTTGAGGTTCCGAGTGACTCGAGTGAGTTTCAGATGCTTAATGGTATTGCACTTGGACTTAGGCAAATTTCTGATGTGCAGAACCTGTTGATTTCGCACCTGTGGATATTGGACTGTAGTGCATAGGTGCAAAAATGGTTTGGTAATCACAGACGGTTTGAGGCATGAAGACCGCTGGTCGCAAATGTGGCTAAGGACCACAGAAATGAAACAACATCTGCGAAGAATGGAACCCAGGTGTGGTGTCTGGGGTTTTTATGTGTTTTTGTAGGTGTGGTGTCCTAGTCGCAGAAGCAGGACTGCAGATGCGGCCTCATGACCACAGATGTGGTAACCATTGGGCAGAAATATGAAATTTTAAGGGTTTGGAGTTTATAACATCAAATTCGATTTTGAGCTCAGGAGAAGGCAATTTTGTGAGGTTTTTGAAGAGGTAATCAGTGGGTAACGATTCCTAATCCTATTTCATTTATATTTCATCAATCTATTGTTGTTTTACTCATCTAGTCAAGGAATTTGAGAGGGAAAATGGGAATTTGGGGAAAAAGTTCCACAATCTAATTTTTGGGTTTTGATCGTGTTTCAATTGTCGGAATTGAGTAATTTTTGAATGAGTGATCTCGTGGTGAATGGATGTTCTAAATTGGTAACTTTTACCTGATTCCATGACGTGGCCCATGGAGCATTTTTGGGCGTCTTTCTAATTTCTTGTCGTAGCTTTAAATTTATTAGTTAAATTAGTTTCTTGTAGTTTTATTTATGTTATGTAATTAATTTGATTAGATTAGGGCCACTAAGAGTTGGATACTCGTGGCAAGAGCGTGATATCAGATTGATTTTGAGTTGGTTCGAGATAAGTGGCTTGCCTAAACTTGTGTGGGGAAACTACCCTTAGGATTTTTTTTATATAAAATGTCGTATACATGAGGTGATGAGTGCGTACATGTGCTAATTGCTGGAGATCTCTATTTTAATTAAGTAGATATATATATTTTTCCTTTAATTGAGCAATACTAGTATATGAAGCCTCCTGTTTAGCTTAGGAAAGCAGGCTTAGGTGACGTAACTGTCTTATCTGCTTTAACCGCTTACTTCAATTCTGTGTGGCACGTTTAGGGTAGAAGTTGCATGTTTTCCTTGATACAAACGTGTATAGAACTGTATTCCTTCTTGAGACTGTTGTATGTATTGAATTGGTTGTGTATTTACTTTGAGACTATGGAACGATATTTAGGAGATCCCCCTGCACATTTATATTTGGGACTACGATAAGGTATCCCGGGAGATCCCCCTATATTGTATATTTACTTGGGACTATGGAACGGTATTCCGGGAGATCCCCCTACACATTTACTATTTGAACTATGGGACGATATCTCGGGGGTTCCTTTGTATATTTACGTTTGGGACTACGGGATGTTATCCTGGGAGATCCTTTGTTGCTATCAATGTGTACTGATTTATTTCATAATGTGATTCCATTCTTTATTGACTGATAGTATTAGTTAGTATATATATATATATATATATATATATATATATATATATATATATATATATATATATATATATATATATATATATATATATCCAGTAGGGCGGTGACGTTTCCTCATCACTACTCGACCAAGGTTAGGTTTGGCACTTACTGGGTACTGTTGTGGTGTACTCATGCCCTTTCTAATACATATTTTTCTTGTGCAGATCCAGGTTCTCCTGATCAAGCCATACTATCCGTGAGGCGAGGCGATCCAGAGACTTCGAGGTATGTCTACCACGTCTGTAGACCAAGAAGTCCCTGTTTATTCTCCCTTCAGTTATAGACTTCTTGTATTATTTTGCTTAGACTTCTGGAGTTAGAATATTATGTATTTCTTTAGCTTATGATTCATTAGATTCCGGGTTTTGGGACTGTTATGGTAAGTTGAGAGTGGTGTTATTGTATATGTCGAGCTGAATTTTAAACTTTTTTATCGTATCACCTGCAAATGGTTAATTTCGTATCTTTATTTTATTTTTTCGTAAATTGTTAGGCTTACCTAGTCGTAGAGACTAGGTACCATCACGATAGTTTACGGAGGGAGAACCTAGGTCGCGACAAGTTAGAATTAGAGCTCTAGGTTTATAGGAGTCATGAATCACAAGTCGATTTATTAAAGTCTTGCTGATCGGTACGAAGACGCCTGTTCTTATCTTTAAGTGGCTATAATTGTTAGGAAAAATCCACTTCATTTGATTCCTTGACATGCGACATTATTGATTTCAAAAATCTAAAACTCTGTCTTCTATTCTCTTACAGATGGTGAGGAAAATATGCTACCGGAGATGACCAGGCACCCTCACCCCCTGCTAGAGCTACTAGAGGTCGAGTTTGGGGTAGAGGCCGAGGACACACATGTGATGCAGCTAGAGCCCCCCCCCCCCCCCCCTGCGAGCTGCCACAAAGGAGCCACCAGCAGCTCCAGTTGGAGCTCGGATGCCTGATATGGCTACTGCTACTACTACTCCAACTTTCCAGGAGACGTTTGCACAGTTCATGAGCATGTACACCATTTTAGCTCAGGCAAGGTTGATTACCCTTGCTGCAGCCACATCTCAGGCTGGAGGAGGAGCAGAGACTCCCACTATCCGCACCTCTGAGCAGCAAGTTCAGGTTGATAAGATTCCAGAGGTTATACCGGTACCGCCTATAGCCCCAATTCAGCTCGAGGATAGGGCAGTAGCTTTGGAGGAGGAGTAGCGGAGGCTTGAGAGGTTCAAAAAGTACCAGCCTCCTACATTCAGAGGATGCTCAGGAATTTCTGGAGAAGTGCCACCGCATCCTCAGCACTATGGTTATATCAGGGTCTATTGGGGTTACTTTCACTGCCTTCTAGCTTCGAGGAGCAGCCTATCAGTGGTGGACTACTTTTGAGTTGGACAGCCTAGCTGAGGCAGTGAAACACTCTTATGGGATCGAGCTGCTCACCTTGTTACGTATATTTGTTCTCATTGTTTTTCTTTTCATGCTACTAGTAAGTGTCATTATTGATCATTTGTCACTACTTCTCCGGGGTGAGGCTAGATACTAATTGGGTACGCATTGATTTACATACTCATGCTATACTTATGCACTAATTGTGCAAGTTCTCACAAGTTCATTAGTGGTCATCTTCGTGCATAGACGTAGCTGTTGAGGGGACTTTTATGGTGAATTGCATTCCATGCTACGATCCACAACACACAGAGTCTCATTTACATTCATTTTCTTTATCATGTCTATCTTATATTTCGGGCAGTTATTGTATTATTATTATATCCCTGGCAAACGATCATGCACTTGTGACACAGTATTTTGAGGGTTCCTAATGGACATTCATTATTATATTTTACGCTATTATTATCACTTCACTTCAAGATTTATTTATATTCAGAAATCTATTAAAGAAAAACACAGGTTTCTATGAGTGTTAGATCTTATTCTATTTATTCAAAGAAATTTCTGATTTTAAAAAGTAATATGGATAATTTAGTGGAGGTTCACACGTTGGCTTGCGTAGCAACACAGTTGGGCACCATCATAACCTGTTATGAAATTTGGATCGTGACAAACCGAAATCAGTTGGCTTTTTAAATTATACAATTAAAAAATACACAATCAGGGAATTGAACAGAAATTTGTACCCTGGATTGATATTATTATACCACTAGACTTTTAGTGCTTGTTGGTACTTTTATTTTTTAAATACCTTTTAATCGTATTTTTGCGTAAAAATAACTGATCAAATTTGATCAATGTTTATGTCAAAATAAAATTACCAACGGAAATTGATCGATTTTTCAAATGAGTTGGCGAAATGGGTAGATTTTCTGAATCTTAATTTTAATTATTTTAGATGAAAAACTGACGGAAGTTTGTTGGTTACTCAAAAAAATAAGCTTTTTGATACCCATTACATATCAAATTGATCGAAAAAATATTTTTTCGCATTTTAGTGCAAAGTAGAGACCAAATTCGGCCAATTTCGTAAAAACATCAAAAGAAATTCCTTTTAAAAAATTGACTGAAATTTCAGCCGATATTGTCGAATTTTTTGGTTGGAAAATACATTTTTTTAGAAGTGTTATTTTCTTTCGTGAGAAGTGAGAAGGAATGCCAGGGTTTAGATTCAGGGAGATTCATCTAGCATTTATCCATGAAATAATAAGGACATGCACTGCCAAAACATATTGGTGAAATACAAAATTGGTCAGGCGGTCAAAATTTATTGTATTTGTTAGCCAGAAAAAAAATTATATATATAAGTCGGGGCGGACCTAGTGCATAGGCTACGGGTTTCTGGGAACCCAGTAACTCTTGCGTAGACCCTGTATTTATATAAAAAAATTCATTAAATATTAATAAATATCTTATTGTGGACCCAGTTATTATTGTAAGTTAATACGAAATTATAGTAGGAACCCATAAGTCTCAAATCCTGGATCCGCCTCTGTTAATATAGAAGGGACTAAAAAAATATATTTATCAAAACTGTTAAGAATAGAATTCTACTTGGAGTGAATGTCTATCTTGTGGAGAGTTTTACTTTGTGACTAAGTCATATTTCTCCTATAAATAGAGGGGTCTTACCCCATTGTAAATCATTCCAAAATTCAATAAGAATTCTCTCTCTATTTTTCTGCAATATTGCTCTTGTTCTTATTATTTTATAACACGTTATCAGCACGAGACTCTACCATCTCAAGAAGCTCTTTCAGAAGATTAAGGTAATTTTTCTCCTCTTTTTAATTATGACTGACATTATGAAAAGAAAGTTCGCTGCCCTTGAAATTTCGGGCAAGAACTATATGACATGGGTGTTGGATGCTGAAATCCCCTTAGATGCAATGGGTCTTGGAGACGCCATTAAAGACAGAAATAAAGCATCCGCCCAGGACTGTGCTAAGGCCTTGATTTTCTTGCGCCATCACCTTGATGAAGGGTTG
Source organism: Nicotiana noctiflora (assembly GCA_032618575.1). Taxonomy (NCBI): domain Eukaryota; kingdom Viridiplantae; phylum Streptophyta; class Magnoliopsida; order Solanales; family Solanaceae; genus Nicotiana; species Nicotiana noctiflora. The sequence continues at coordinate 310,600 of JASVEL010001633.1, forward strand.
AAAATTGAATATCTCACAATCAAAGATCCACTTATTTTGTGGAATGGCTTAAAGGAAAGATATGACAACTTAAAGTTGGTCACCCTTCCACAAGCACGATATAATTGGGCTCATCTGAGGCACCAAGACTTTAAGTCTGTTTCTGAATATAATTCTGCGATGTTCAGAATTACTTCTAAATTGAAACTCTGTGGAGATACTATCAGTGATTATGATATGCTTGAGAAAACGTTTACAACGTTTCATGCCTCCAATATGGTTCTGCAACAGCAGTACAGAGAGAATGTTTTCAAGAAGTACTCTGAGCTGATTTCTCTTCTTCTTGTGGCTGAGCGAAACAATGACTTGCTCATGAGAAATCACGAAAATCGACCCACCGGGTCTACACCATTGCCTGAAGCGGATGAGGTATATTCCCATTATGCTAAGCGTGAAAAAGGCCGTGACTCTGTTCGCAGTCGTGATCGTGATCATAGTCGTGGTCGTGACTCTATCCGTAATCGTGATCGTGATCATGGACGTAGCCGCGGCCGTAGCAGTAGACAAGGAAGAAATTTTCCTGGTGTTAATCATCCCCCAAAGAGAAATAACCACCAAAAGTGGAAAGGGAAAGATGAGAAGCCAAAAGCAAATGGTTCAGAAATCGAATGCTATTGTTGTGGTGGAAAAGGGCATTGGGCAAAAATTTGCCGTGTACCAAGACATTTGGTTGATCTTTATCAAGCATCTCTAAAGAATAAAGGCCCTGACGCCAATTTTGTCTCTGATAATGATTTTGACATCACCCATTTGGATGTGGCAGACTTCTTTGAGCACTTTGATGGGAAAATAGACCACCTGATCGGTGATGGATCCGTGGTTAAATATGATTGAGTAGTTTAAAATTTTTTTTTTTTGCCTATTCGCAATAGTTAGTGAATAAACATCATGTAATCATAGTTATTTACATGAGTAATAGTCATTAGTTTTATTTATTTTATAAAATTGTGTTAGTTCGTTTAAACAATGTTTCAGTTTATTTAGTCTTCTGGTTTCGTTTTTAACACTGGAACAGTTTAGTTTATGAAATAGTGTTTCGTATCAAAATCTTGAATTTTCAAATACTCAATTGTTTGTATGAGCAGTAGTCATCAATCATCTTTATTTTGCCTTATTTTAATTCATCATTTTAATTTTACCTTTCATACTACATAAATATTGTTTAATATTTTATCACATCTATATCAACTACTTTGTAATAAAATGGTTTTTTAATTACGATATTTTGTTATGACTAATAGTAAGATATACGACGAACCTCACAACGTCACATTATATAATGGGTAATTTTGTATATTGGTTAGTGACGTTTTACTTACTCCTTTGTGGCACATAAGCTAGAAGAATACAAAAGTAAATAACTTTCACATGTAAATAAATTTGTTATAATTATATTAATCATATGTATTGTGTACTTATAATTGTTTCTTTTCCTTCTGAAAATACTAATATTTATTTGTATATTTCTTTTGTATGTCAAACTCGTGGGAAGCAAATATGGATATCTCACAAAGCAAACTTGGATCAATGATTTATTATAAAAATATTTGTTTAGTTGATTCATGTACAACACATACAATACTCAAAGAGAAGAAATATTTCTCGCATTTAAGTATGTGTAAGGCAGATGTTACTACAATTTCTGGTAGTAGTAAATTAATTGAAGGCTCCGGAAGAGCTACTATAACTCTGCCTATGGGAACAATACTTATCATAGAGAATGCAATGTTCTCCTCCAAGTCCAAGAGGAACTTGTTGAGTTTTAAAGATATCCGCATAAATGGATATCATATTGAGACGATAGATGAGAATAATCTTGAATATCTCATCATTACCAAAAATGTCTCTGGCCAGAAAAGGGCTATTGAGAAGTTCCCATCTTTGTCTTGTGGCCTGTATTGGACAAGAATTAGTGCAATTGAGGCACATTCTATTGTAAACCAAAAGGTTACCGATTCCAACACTTTTGTACTTTGGCATGATTGATTGGGACACCTTGGATCAATTATGATGAGACGAATCATAGAAAACTAAAATGGGCATCCATTAATGTGACGACCCAAAAGGTCATCACTTGTTTATTTAATCATTCCGAGCTTTTGAGGTCTTGAAAACCTCATTTATAGTTGCCTCGATTTGCGTGCACAGTCCGGACACAAAGCTGGAAAAGATTTATGTTGAAATATGTGAAATATGTGAAAAAGTAGAAGAATTTTGATATTAATATTGATATGGTTGACTTTGGTCAACATTTTTGGTAAACGGACCCGGATCCGTGATTTGACTATTTCAGAAAATCCGTAGAAAAATATGGAACTTGGGCATATGTCCGGAATTGAAATCCGAGGTCTAGAACCCCAGTAAAAGAATTTTTTCTGTTAAATTGTTTTCTGAAAATGTTTAAGAAAATGAAACTGAATTTTGATTAAAAAGTACTGGTATCGGGCTCGTATTTTGGTTCCGACGCCCGGTACAGGTCATATATATTGGTTAAGCGCTTCCGTAAAGTTTGGTTGAAAACGGACGTCGTTTGACGTGTTTCGGCCTTAAATTGGAAAGTTTGGAAATTATGAAATCTTAAAGAGTTCTTGAGCTTTAAGGCTCAATTCATGGATTTTGATGTTATTTTAGCGATTTGATCGCGCGAGCAAGTTCGTATGATGTTTTTGAGTTAGTGTACATATTTGGTTTGGAGCCCCGAGGGCTCGGGAGTGTTTCGGAGGTGGTTCGGGGTGTTTTTGGACTTAGAAAACCAGCAGATTTCCTGCAATTTTTACACGGATATTTTACCCTACGCGATCGCGGACTTGTCCACGCGATCGCACTGCCTTGTCTCGATACTCAACGCGATCGCGGCCGTCTTCACGCGATCGCGAAGCTTTACATCTTTCTCCAACGCGATCGCAGCCTTCTTCACGCGATCGCGTAGCTTTCCGTTTTCCTTCAACGCGATCGCGACCCTTTTCACGCGATCGCGTAGTACAAATGAACCACCCAGCGAAATTCTTCTACGCGATCGCAGCATTGTCCACGCGATCGCGTATTGTTAAAAATTTGCCTTCCGCGATCGCGACCCAGTTCATGCGATCGCGTAGAACAAAAATTTCGCCCGGTGATTTTAATACAGAGAACAGAACAGAAACGGGATAAAAATCCCATTTCTGTTCAAACCCCTTCTCCACAACATTTTAGGCGATTTTGAGGCATTTCTTCATCAAAGTTCATTGGGTAAGTATTGTTAACTCGTTTTCTTCATTTTTCATCAACATCAATCAAATCCTTAGGCTTAAACATGTATAAATTGGTTGAAAATTTGAGAAATGGGTATAGTTAGGGCTTTCAAAGAAATTGCGATTTAGACCTCGTTTTGGAGTCGGACTTACGAACAAATTGTATAATTGAACCCATGGAAGATTGGGTGAACTTATTTTGGTTCGAAACTTGAGTTTCGATTATGTGGGCCCGGGGTCGGTTTTTACTATTCCGGGCAGAATATTGTAAAAACCATATTTAGCAATATGAACTAGTTTGTTAAGTAGAATTGATGATATTAAATCAATTGTGTATAGATACGATTGGATTGGAGTCAAATTCAAAAGGAAAAGGCATTGCTACGGATTGAATCGTTCGTAAACTTTCGAGGTAAGTGTTTGTTCTATCCTAGTTTGTAGGAATATGAATTTGGTTATGAATAAATTGTTGAATAAGAATTATTGGTGTTATACCGGTAATGAAAGTAAATTGTTGAAACTATTATAAATTATTGGTTTAAAAACCGGTAACTATAAATATTGTTGATATAGAGATTATTGGCTAAATGCCGGTAATATATATATATATATTTATGAAATGGGATCGTGTAGTACGCCGACCACTTATATATAATAAGAAATGGGATCGTGTGGTACGCCGACCACGAAGTGATTTAAATCTTGGCATTGGCCATAGTTGCCGGTAGCCTATTGATATACTGGGAGCGGGTGGTACGCCTACCACAAGATATAATTATTGATATATTTGGGAGCGGGTGGTACGCCTACCACAAGATATAATTTATTGATATACTGGGAGCGGGTGGTACGCCTACCACAAGATATAATTTTGATATATTTGGGAGCGGGTGGTACGCCTACCACGAGATATAATTTCTGATACATTGGGAGCGGGTGGTACGCCTACCACAAGAGATAATTACTGTGACAGTTGGGAGCGGGTGGTACGCCTACCACGAGACATGAAATGAAAGAGGAAATTGAAACATGAAAGTAAGAATATTTTGGATATCTTCAGTTGTTGAATAATATTTCAGAGCAGAGTATTTCTTTATAAATGTATTGTATATATATATATATATCTATATTGCAACTGTACAGGTTTAGGTGGGTGACTGGCCTTAGCCTTGTCACTAGTTCGCTGGGATAGGCCAGGCACTTACCAGCACATGGGGTCGGTTGTGCTGATACTACACTCTGCGCTCTTTTTGTGCAGATACAGGTTACGGACAACAGCAACGGCAGTAGCGATTTGTGGATTTTCCGACTACCGAGACTACGAGGTAGCCTTGCAGGCGTCCGCAGGACCCGTTGTCTCTTCTATCTATGCTTTTCATTCTGTTATCTCATGTAATCGAGATAAACAGCTTGTATTTTCTTTCAGACAATTATGTGTATTATTCTTAGAAGTTCGTGAGTATTGTGACACCGGTCTTGGGTAGTGTATCATGTTTGGATTTTTCTTTATCATATCTGGCTAAGTCTTCCGCTAAATTTTGATTATTCCGCTATAATTTTTATGTTGTTAATAATAAATTGGTTATTAATGGAATTGTTATTAATATTTGGCTTGCCTAGCTTCTATTTAGTAGGCGCCATCATGACCCCGATGGTGGGAAATCCGGGTCGTGACAAGTTGGTATCAGAGCAGGTTTATTACCGGTAGCACCAGCCACTTCTCAGGCTGGAGGAGGTAATCAGACTCCTGCTACGCGCACTCCAGAGCCAGTAATTCCCCGGGCTCAAGATCCTGTGATTCAGCCAGTTGAGGCAGTTCGGCCTATTATTGCGACTCCGTCTAATGATGGTGCAGCTATGTCTGCTGATGCGTTGTGGAGATTGGACAGGTTTACCAAGTTGTTCACTACCACATTCAGTGGTACTCCTTCAGAGGACCCACAGGACTTCCTATACAGCTGCCACGAAGTTCTCCGTACTATGGGTATTGTGGAGACAAATGGTGTGGATTTTGCTACTTTTCGGTTATATGGTTCCGCCAAGACTTGGTGGAGAGATTATTGTCTAACCAGGCCGGCGGGATCGTCATCTTTGACTTGGGAGCGGTTTGCAGAATTATTCTTGGAGAAGTTCCTTCCAGCAACTCAGCGGGAGGTTATGCGCAGACAATTTGAGCGTCTTCATCAGGGTTCTATGTCTGTCACACAGTACGAGACTAGGTTCGTGGACCTGGCTCGTCATGCTATCATCATACTTCCCACAGATCGGGAGAGAGTGAGGAGGTTTATTGATGGCTTGAATCAGCCAATTCGGCTACAGATGGCTATGGGGGCAGGAACTGAAATCACTTTTCAGGAGGCGGCTAATGCAGCCCGCCGGATCGAGATGGCTCTGTCACAGGGAGCGAGACATGGATCAGATAAGAGATCTCGTAATTCTGGTAGATTCAGTGGTACCTCGTCCGGAGATAGAGATTTTTATGATAGAGGCCATCCTCCTAGGCCTTATCAGCTCAGCTCTTCAGGTTTCTCATGATACTTCTGGTGATCGTAATTCTCGGCCACGCTACTCTGATCAGCAGCCTATCGGTGCACCACCACTTCGCCATTTTCGGCAGCCGAGGGCTTGTTTTACGTGCGGTGATTTTAGGCACATTGCAAGGTATTGCCCTCGAGCTTCGGACAGATCTCACCAGCAGGGTTCTCGTGCCATGATTCAGGCCCCAGTTCCCTCACAGCCTGCCCGGCCAGCTAGAGGCGGAGGTAGAGGACATAGAGGTGGAGGTAGAGGTCATAGAGGTGGAGCTCAGACCGATAGAGGTAGAGACCAGCCAGCAGCTGATCGTCCTAGAGATACTGCTCAGGGTGGTGGGGCACAGCCCCGATGTTATGCACTTCCCGCCAGACCAGAGGCTGAGTCTTCTGATGCCGTCATTACAGGTATTATTTTGGTTTGTGATAGAAAGGCATCGGCATTATTTGACCCTGGGTCTACATATTCGTATGTGTCTTCCTATTTTGCACCATACTTGATTCAGCCCAGTGATCCACTGAGTGTTCCTGTTCATGTGTCTACACCAGTAGGCGATTCCATTGTGGTTGATCGAGTTCATCGGTCATGTATTATAGTAATTGAGGGTCTCGAGACCCGTGCTGATTTATTACTCCTAAATATGGTGGACTTCGATATTATACTAGGCATGGACTGGCTATCTCCGTATCATGCTATTCTAGATTGCCATGCCAAGACCTGTGACTTTAGCCCTGCCAAATTCGCCTCGTATAGAGTGGAAAGGAATTTCAGGTCATACTAGCCGTAATGTTATTTCTTATGTTAAAGCTCGGCGTATGGTTGGAAAGGGATGCTTGGCTTATTTGGCCTATGTCCGTGATTCTAGTGCTGAGGTTCCTTCTATTGACTCTGTGCCTGTGGTTCGCGAATTTCCTGAAGTATTTCCTTCAGACTTGCCGGGTATGCCGCCCGATAGGGACATTGATTTTTGCATTGATTTGGCTCCAGGCACTCAGCCCATTTCCATTCCCCCATACCGTATGGCTCCGCCGGAGTTAAAAGAATTGAAGGAACAGTTGCAGGATTTACTTGAAAAGGGTTTCATTAGGCCTAGTGTTTTGCCGTGGGGTGCACTGTATTATTTGTAAAGAAGAAAGATGGTTCGATGAGAATGTGCATTGACTATCGACAGTTAAACAAGGTGACTATCAAAAATAAATATCCACTTCCGCGAATTGATGATTTATTTGACCAGCTTCGGGGTGCCAAGGTATTTTCAAAGATAGATTTGAGATCTGGCTATCATCAGCTGAAGATTAGGGCATCTGATGTCCCTAAGACAGCGTTCCGCACTCGGTATGGACATTATGAATTTCTGGTCATGTCTTTTGGGTTGACAAATGCTCCAGCGGCTTTTATGGAATTAATGAATCGGGTGTTCCGGCCTTATTTAGACTTGTTTGTAATAGTCTTCATTGATGACATATTAATATATTCCCGCGGTCAGGAGGAGCATGCGCAACATCTCAGAGTGGCCTTACAGACTCTGAGAAATAGCCGGCTATATGCAAAATTTTCAAAGTGTGAATTTTGGCTAAGTTCAGTTGCATTCCTGGGTCATATTGTGACGGCAGCAGGTATTCAGGTTGATCCGAAGAAAATTGAGGCGGTCAAGAGCTGGCCTAGACCGACATCAGCCACAGATATTCGGAGTTTCTTGGGGTTAGCAGGTTATTATCGCCGATTCGTAGAAGGATTTTCGTCTATTGCAACCCCACTGACCAGATTGACCCGGAAGGGTGTTCAATTTGAATGGTCCGATGAATGTGAGGCGAGCTTTCAAAAGCTCAAGACAACCTTGACCACAGCACCGGTATTGGTTTTACCCACAGGTACGGGACCTTATACTGTTTATTGTGATGCTTCCCGTATTGGGCTTGGTGCGGTGTTAATGCAGGATGGCAAGGTTATTGCCTATGCTTCGAGGCAGTTGAAGATTCATGAGAAGAACTATCGAGTGCATGATCTAGAATTGGCGGCGATTATTCACGCATTGAAGATCTGGAGGCATTATTTGTATGGTGTAGCATGTGAAGTATACACCGATCATAAGAGTCTTCAGTATTTGTTTAAGCAGAAAGAGTTGAATATGAGGCAGAGGAGGTGGCTAGAGTTGCTAAAAGACTATGATGTTACTATTTTATATCACCCAGGTAAGGCCAATGTGGTGGCCGATGCATTGAGTAGAAAGTCTGCCAGCATGGTATATTCCGGTCAATCAGAGACCATTAGCTCTAGATGTCCAGGCCTTAGCCAACCGGTTCGTGAGATTAGACATTTCTGAGCCTAGCAGAGTGTTAGACTGCACGGTCGCTCGTTCTTCTTTATTAGAGCGTATCCGTGAGAGGCAATTTGATGATCCTCATTTGCGTGAGTTGAGAAATACAGTACAGCGGGGAGGTGCCACACAGGTAAATCTAGATGATGATGGGGTATTGAAATTGCAGGGTCGAGTTTGTGTGCCCAATGTCGAAGGAATTCGAGAGTTGATCTTAGCAGAGGCCCACAGTTCGCGGTATTCTATTCACCCAGGCGCCGCGAAGATGTACCAGGACTTACGGCAACATTATTGGTGGCGCAGAATGAAGAAAGATATCGTTGCGTATGTTGCTCGGTGTCTAAATTGTCAGCAGGTGAAATATGAGCACCAGAGACCTGGTGGTGTATTCCAGAGGATTGAAATTCCCGAGTGGAAATGGGAGCGGATCACTATGGATTTCGTTACTGGACTTCCTTTGACTAGAAGGAAATTTGATGCTATTTGGGTCATTGTTGATAGGCTGACCAAGTCAGCACACTTTATTCCAGTATCTGTCTCCTACTCATCGGAGAGGTTAGCGGAGGTTTACATTAGGGAGATTGTTCGTCTCCATGGAGTGCCGGTATCTATTATCTCTGATCGGGGTACGCAGTTTACCTCGCGGTTCTGGAGAGCGGTCCAGCAGGAGTTAGGTACCCAGGTTCAGTTGAGTACAGCATTTCATCCTCAGACGGATGGCCAGTCCGAGAGGACTATTCAGATTCTAGAGGACATGCTTCGAGCTTGTGTTATTGATTTCGGAGGTTCGTGGGACCAGTTTCTGCCATTAGCAGAGTTCGCCTACAATAACAGTTACCAATCTAGCATCCGGATGGCTCCGTATGAGGCGTTATATGGTAGGCGATGTCGATCACCAGTTGGATGGTTTGAACCGGGAGAGGCTCGGTTGTTAGGAACAGACTTAGTTCAGGAGGCCTTGAATAAGGTCAAGACTATTCAGGAGAGATTGCGTTCAGCTCGGTCTAGGCAAAAGACTTATGCGGATCGTAAGGTTCGAGATGTAGATTTCATGGTTGGTGAACGAGTATTGCTCCGGGTGTCTCCTATGAAGGGCGTGATGAGGTTTGGGAAGAAGGGCAAGCTCAGCCCTAGGTATATTGGCCCATTTGAGATTCTAGACAGAGTGGGAGGGGTGGCTTACAGATTAGCTTTGCCGCCTAGCTTATCAGCCGTACATCCAGTTTTTCACGTATCTATGCTTCGGAGATACCACGGCGATCCCACACATGTGTTAGACTTCGGTACTGTCCAATTGGACAATGATCTATCCTACGAGGAGGAGCCGGTGGCCATTCTAGACCGGCGGGTTCGACAGTTGAGGTCGAAGAGTTATCCTTCTGTGCGTGTTCAGTGGAGAGGTCGGCCTCCTGAGGCATCGACCTGGGAGTCCGAGTCTGATATGTGGAGCCGCTACCCACACTTGTTTCCTGACTCAGGTACTTCTTTCTTTTGTCCGTTCGAGGACGAACGGTTGTTTTAGAGGTGGAGATTGTGACGACCCAAAAGGTCATCACTTGTTTATTTAATCATTCCGAGCTTTTGAGGTCTTGAAAACCTCATTTATAGTTGCCTCGATTTGCGTGCACCAGTCCGGGCACAAAGTTGGAAAAGATTTATGTTGAAATATGTGAAATATGTGAAAAAGTAGAAGAATTTTGATATTAATATTGATATGGTTGACTTTGGTCAACATTTTTGGTAAACGGACCCGGATCCGTGATTTGACTATTTCAGAAAATCCGTAGAAAAATATGGAGCTTGGACATATGTCCGGAATTGAAATCCGAGGTCTAGAACCCCAGTAAAAGAATTTTTCTGTTAAATTGTTTTCTGAAAATGTTTAAGAAAATGAAACTGAATTTTGATTAAAAAGTACTGGTATCGGGCTCGTATTTTGGTTCCGACGCCCGGTACAGGTCATATATATTGGTTAAGCGCTTCCTGTAAAGTTTGGTTGAAAACGGACGTCGTTTGACGTGTTTCGGCCTTAAATTGGAAAGTTTGGAAATTATGAAATCTTAAAGAGTTCTTGAGCTTTAAGGCTCAATTCATGGATTTTGATGTTATTTTAGCGATTTGATCGCGCGAGCAAGTTCGTATGATGTTTTTGAGTTAGTGTACATATTTGGTTTGGAGCCCCGAGGGCTCGGGAGTGTTTCGGAGGTGGTTCGGGGTGTTTTTGGACTTAGAAAACCAGCAGATTTCCTGCAATTTTTACACAGATATTTTACCCTACGCGATCGCGGACTTGTCCACGCGATCGCACTGCCTTGTCTCGATACTCAACGCGATCGCGGCTGTCTTCACGCGATCGCGAAGCTTTACATCTTTCTCCAACGCGATCGCAGCCTTCTTCACGCGATCGCGTAGCTTTCCGTTTTCCTTCAACGCGATCGCGACCCTTTTCACGCGATCGCGTAGTACAAATGAACCACCCAGCGAAATTCTTCTACGCGATCGCAGCATTGTCCACGCGATCGCGTATTGTTAAAAATTTGCCTTCCGCGATCGCGACCCAGTTCATGCGATCGCGTAGAACAAAAATTTCGCCCGGTGATTTTAATACAGAGAACAGAACAGAAACGGGATAAAAATCCCATTTCTGTTCAAACCCCTTCTCCACAACATTTTAGGCGATTTTGAGGCATTTCTTCATCAAAGTTCATTGGGTAAGTATTGTTAACTCGTTTTCTTCATTTTTCATCAACATCAATCAAATCCTTAGGCTTAAACATGTATAAATTGGTTGAAAATTTGAGAAATGGGTATAGTTAGGGCTTTCAAAGAAATTGCGATTTAGACCTCGTTTTGGAGTCGGACTTACGAACAAATTGTATAATTGAACCCATGGAAGATTGGGTGAACTTATTTTGGTTCGAAACTTGAGTTTCGATTATGTGGGCTCGGGGTCGGTTTTTACTATTCCGGGCAGAATATTGTAAAAACCATATTTAGCAATATGAACTAGTTTGTTAAGTAGAATTGATGATATTAAATCAATTGTGTATAGATACGATTGGATTGGAGTCAAATTCAAAAGGAAAAGGCATTGCTACGGATTGAATCGTTCGTAAACTTTCGAGGTAAGTGTTTGTTCTATCCTAGTTTGTAGGAATATGAATTTGGTTATGAATAAATTGTTGAATAAGAATTATTGGTGTTATACCGGTAATGAAAGTAAATTGTTGAAACTATTATAAATTATTGGTTTAAAAACCGGTAACTATAAATATTGTTGATATAGAGATTATTGGCTAAATGCCGGTAATATATATATATATATTTATGAAATGGGATCGTGTGGTACGCCGACCACTTATATATAATAAGAAATGGGATCGTGTGGTACGCCGACCACGAAGTGATTTAAATCTTGGCATTGGCCATAGTTGCCGGTAGCCTATTGATATACTGGGAGCGGGTGGTACGCCTACCACAAGATATAATTTTGATATATTTGGGAGCGGGTGGTACGCCTACCACGAGATATAATTTCTGATACATTGGGAGCGGGTGGTACGCCTACCACAAGATATAATTTTGATATATTTGGGAGCGGGTGGTACGCCTACCACGAGATATAATTTCTGATACATTGGGAGCGGGTGGTACGCCTACCACAAGGGATAATTACTGTGACAGTTGGGAGCGGGTGGTACGCCTACCACGAGACATGAAATGAAAGAGGAAATTGAAACATGAAAGTAAGAATATTTTGGATATCTTCAGTTGTTGAATAATATTTCAGAGCAGAGTATTTCTTTATAAATGTATTGTATATATATATATATATATCTATATTGCAACTGTACAGGTTTAGGTGGGTGACTGGCCTTAGCCTTGTCACTAGTTCGCTGGGATAGGCCAGGCACTTACCAGCACATGGGGTCGGTTGTGCTGATATTACACTCTGCGCTCTTTTTGCGCAGATACAGGTTACGGACAGCAGCAGCGACAGTAGCGATTTGTGGATTCTCCGACTACCGAGACTACGAGGTAGCCTTGCAGGCGTCCGCAGGACCCGTTGTCTCTCCTATCTATGCTTTTCATTCTGTTATCTCATGTAATCGAGATAAACAGCTTGTATTTTCTTTCAAACGATTATGTATATTATTCTTAGAAGTTCGTGAGTATTGTGACACCAGTCTTGGGTAGTGTATCAGATTTGGATTTTTCTTTATCATATCTGGCTAAGTCTTCCGCTAAATTTTGATTATTCCGCTATAATTTTTATGTTGTTAATAATAAATTGGTTATTAATGGAATTGTTATTAATATTTGGCTTGCCTAGCTTCTATTTAGTAGGCGCCATCATGACCCCGATGGTGGGAAATCCGGGTCGTGACAATTAAAGAATTTAAAGATTCTTTTAAATGATGAATTTTCTTGCACTTCTTGTTATCAAGGCAAGTTAATTATTAGACCATCACCAACAAAGGTTGGAATTGAGTACCCTGCGTTTTTGGAACGTATACAAGGGGACATTTGTGGACCTATTCACCCACCTAGTGGGTCGTTCCGATATTTTATGGTCTTAATAGACGCAACTTCTAGATGGTCCCATGTGTGCCTATTGTCATCTCGCAACCTCGCGTTTGCAAAATTAATAGCACAAATTATTCGATTACGGGCACAATTTCCTGATAATCAATTAAGTCTATTAGACTTGATAATGCTGCTGAGTTTTCATCCCAAGCATTTAATGATTATTGCTTATCAATTTGGATAAAAGTGGAACATCATGTAGCTCATGTTCACACTCAAAATGGTCTTGCAGAGTCTTTAATTAAACGTCTGCAATTGATAGCAAGACCGTTACTCATGAAAACGAGGCTGCCCACTTCTGTTCGGGGTCACGCCATTTTGCATGCAGCAATGCTAGTTCGTCTCAGACCGATAAATTATCATAAATATTCCCCGTTGCAATTAGTCTTGGGTCATGAACCTAATATATCCCATTTAAGAATTTTTGGATGCGCAGTATATGTGCCTGTAGCACCGCCATATCGCACCAAAATGGGTCCGCAAAGAAGGTTAGGAATATATATTGGGTTTGAATCGCCCTCCATTATTCGCTACCTCGAGCCATTAACGGGAGATTTGTTTACTGCACGATTTGTAGACTGTCGATTCGATGAGACACTTTTCCCAAAATTAGGGGGAGAAGTTGGTGAAACCAAACAGAAAATTTTGTGGAAAAATCCATCATTATCTCATCTTGATCCTCGTGCCTCAATTTGTGAAAAAGAGGTACAAAGGATTATTCATTTGCAGAGAATAGCAAATCAAATGCCCGATGCATTTACGGATATGAAAAGGATAACAAAATCACATATCCCTGCGGAGAATGTTCCAATCCGTATTGATGTCCCTATTGGACAATCTTCTAGTGTCATAGCTAATGAGTCAAAAGCACGACTGAAACGTGGCAGACCATTAGGTTCAAAGATCGAAATCCTAGAAACATGAAACTAAATGATCAAAATGACACTATGAAAGAATCTCATGAAGAAATCCACGACTTAATAAATTATGAGATTCATGAGGAATCCACTGAGCCCGAGGCTCAAGAAAATAAGGAACTATCAATAAATCCAATCGATATTGAGACAAATTTGAATCGATTGGATATAGTGGTGGATTATGTCTATGCATATAATATTGTATCCAGCATTATGCAAGAAAGTGAGGATCTTGAACCTCAATCAGTTGGTGAATGTCGACAAAGACTTGATTGGCCAAATGGCAAGAAGCAATCCAATCAGAATTGAATTCACTTGCAAAACGTGAAGTTTTTGGGCCTGTAGTCCAAACACCTAATGGTGTTAAGCCCGTTGGCTATAAATGGGTCTTTGTACGCAAGAGAAATGAGAAAAATGAGGTACAAAGATATAAGGCACGCCTTGTTGCACAAGGATTTTCACAAAGGCCTGGTGTCGATTATGAAGAGACATATTCACCTATTATGGATGCTATAACATTCCGTTATCTCATTAGTTTTGTTGTCCATGAAAAACTTGACATGCATTTAATGGATGTGGTTATCGCCTACCTTTACGGCTCACTTGATAATGAGATATACATGAAAATTCCCGAGGGCTTCAAAATGCCTAATAATTCAAAATTTCGGGAAATGTTTTCAATCAAATTGCAAAGATCTTTGTATGGTCTAAAGCAATCAGGACGAATGTGGTATAATCGTCTTAGTGAGTATTTATTAAAGGAAGGCTATATAAATGATGACATTTGCCCATGTGTTTTCATAAAGAAAACAACTTCGAAATTTGTTGTACTTGCCGTATATGTTGATGACATAAACCTTATTGGAACTCCTATAGAACTCCAAAAGGCAATTGATTATTTAAAGAAGGAATTCGAGATGAAAGATCTCGGAAAGACAAAATTATGTCTTGGTTTGCAAATTGAACATTTGGCAAACGGAATTTTTGTTCATCAATCTACCTACATAGAAAAGGTACTTAAACGGTTTTACATGGATGGAGCACATCCATTAAGTACTCCGATGGTTGTTCGATCACTTGATGTGAACAAAGATCCATTCCGACCTCAAGAAGAGAATGAAGAGCTACTTGGTCCTGAAGTACCATATCTTAGTGCAATTGGTGCACTAATGTATCTTGCTAATACTACAAGGCCCGACATAACTTTTTCAGTTAATGTCTTAGCAAGATATAGCTCTGCTCCCACAAGGAGACATTGGAATGGGATCAAACACATATTGCGGTATCTAAAAGGGACTACCGATATGGGCTTACTTTATGGCAACAATTGCAGTCCCGATCTTGTTGGTTATGCTGATGCTGGGTATTTATCCGACCCACACAAGGCTCGATCTCAAACAGGTTATGTGTTTACCTGTGGAGGCACTACCATATCTTGGCGATCGACTAAGCAATCAATTGTGGCTACTTCATCTAATCATGCCGAGATAATTGCTATTCATGAAGCAAGTCGAGAGTGTGTGTGGTTGAGGTCTATAATACATCTTATTCGAGATAAATGTGGTGTGAAATATGACAAGTTACCCACTATTTTGTATGAAGACAATGCAACCATGCATAGCTCAACTGAAGGGGGGATTCATAAAAGGAGATAGGACAAAGCACATTTCACCAAATTTATTTTTCACACATGATCTTCAAAAGAATGGTGATATTAATGTGCAACAGATTCGTTCAAGTGATAATATGGCTGATTTGTTCACAAAATCTCTACCGACGTCAACCTTCAAGAAGCTAGTGTACAAGAACGGGATGTGAAGGCTTAAGGATGTGAATTGATGCTCTCATCAGGGGGGAGTTAATGCGCGTTGCACTCTTTTTCCCTTACAAGGTTTTGTCCCACCGGGTTTTCCTTGCGAGGTTTTTAACGAGGCAACCAAAAGGCATATTATTAGATATGTGTACTCTTTTTCCTTTTCTAGATTTTTTTTCCCATTGGGTTTTATTTTAGTTAAGGTTTTAATGAGGCGCATTACTTATTGAGTAGACATTCAAGGGGGACTGTTAAGAATAGAATTCTACTTGGAGTGAATGTCTATCTTGTGGAGAGTTTTACTTTGTGACTAAGTCATATTTCTCCTATAAATAGAGGGGTCTTACCCCATTGTAAATCATTCCAAAATTCAATAAGAATTCTCTCTCTTTCTCTGCAATATTGCTCTTGTTCTTATTATTTTATAACAAAAACAAATATGTTGGTACGTACCAAAACCATTCCGAAAAATCACATATTTGTCTCATTTTAGCTCTTTTAACACCAACACAAGAAGAAATGAAGTGTCTTTAACTCTCACCAGCTCCACCAAGATCACCACTCTCTCAATGGAACTGGAGTTTCGTCAAATCTCAACCATCTTGAAAAGGGGGAAGTTATATACATACATTTTGCTTTCATCCGGTAAAGATTAGATTTTGATAAATTAAACAAAATTCCTGAATTGTTGATATTTAATCTTCTTAAATAGCCTAATTGACACTTATTATTTTCTCTGATTGGGTCAAAAACAAAATGATATGATAAGATTGAGCTTTACCGGTAACGATTATGCTTTACCTGTCCCTTGGACTAAAACAATATATCTCAAACGACGTCATATTATTATAACATAAAATGTTGGAAGAATTAATTATACTAACCTAAGTGTCAAGTCATCTAATCACGCGACATGTATCTGGTATCTCGGTCAGATAATTAAATCGGGGCAACAACAATAACAATGGAAAAAATTACTTAAGTTAGGTAGTCGCGATAATGACTTTTTTTCTTGTTAAACTGCTAATAATGCTCTATTGACACCTTAAATAAACAAAATTAAACCTAAATATGAAGAGCAGTGAGATCACTGTCCGCTCTTTATTGAATCGTCAAATGCTCATCCTGAGTATTAGAGTACAACAACATCAACCCAGTATAATCTCACTTAGTGGGGTCTAGGGAGGATAGTGTGTACGTAGATATTATTCTTATCCTGGAATAGAAAAGCTGTTTCCAAATAGACTCTCGACATCCTTTCCTCCAAGAACTTTCTGAGTATTAGAGTATTTCAGTCGATTTCAATATTCTTCATGTATTAATATTTCTGCTATTCAAGCCGACACATATATAGAAATGGCTACAATGAAGCAATGTACGTCTTCGTGATATAGATTTAAAAATTGAACTAGAGATTCAATTATATTCTTTTACGTAGTTATTTCCATCTCGCGAATTGTTGTATCTCACATAGGTGGGGTGTGAGTTTTTTGGTCTCCCTACATGA
Source organism: Nicotiana noctiflora (assembly GCA_032618575.1). Classification (NCBI taxonomy): domain Eukaryota; kingdom Viridiplantae; phylum Streptophyta; class Magnoliopsida; order Solanales; family Solanaceae; genus Nicotiana; species Nicotiana noctiflora. The sequence goes on from JASVEL010001633.1 coordinate 327,542, forward strand.
TCTTAGGGAATCATCACCTCATGAACTAGCTTTTTGAGTTAAGATAAGTTTATAGTCTGTTTTCTTATCATGGTATCAGAATCATAAGAATCCAATGCAATAGATGTTCAATCATAAGGGTAAAGGAGATCCGGTGGATGTCAATTTTCATAGTTTCTTATATGATAGTACAATAGAGACAGATGACTTCATTTAGTGAGCCACTTTGGCTTATGAACAATAAAACTAGGTAAAGCTTGAAAATAAGTTTGTACCCTATTAGTTTGTCAATTCCCTAGTTGGGTGGAGACAACCTATTTTTCAACACAAACCCTAAATTAAATAGTATGAACTTGCGATTTGACGAGGTAAACGGGATTTGCTCGAGAATGCCAAGGTGCTACCTTTAATTAAGAAACCATTTAATCATCATAGTTTAACGTAAATCATTATTTAATGAGAGCGGTTGTGGAAATCACCATTGCGAAGACCCAAATACTAACTTCACATTAACATTATACGGACCAATACACGACCATTTGACTCTTTCCTTTTCGTCAAAAACTTTATTCAAAGTTTAAACGATTAGCTCAGGGAAAGCGTAAAAGTTTTTTAGTAATTGGTCAATACTCAAGAGCAGGGTGTTCAAATCGAACAGGAAAACGGCACCAAATCGAAAAATTAAATCAAATCGATTGAAAGACCCAACTAGATTTGGTTTGACTTGGTTTGATATTGATTAAAAAAATTAGAATCAAACCGTCGTATAAATATATAAATTTTATTTATATTTTTAAAATTTTATAGTGAATTTTCTTTAGAAAATGTAGAAATATTTGGGATCCTCTAATGTATTTACCTTGAAAGCGTAAATTACGAAAAATTATTGTTAGACGACTAAGAAAATAACTATCATGTATTACTAAAAAAATTCTCCCATTAGAATATATTAATAGATCATATATTTATCATTTTTTTTTCATATTTACTAAACATGTATTTATTTATCAAAGACTTATCTATAATTTTAACAAAGTAAGATTGAAACAATATTAATGTAACAAAAAAATCCGAAAACCCAAAAAATCCGAACCAAGCAAAAACTTACCATTTGAATGTCTTCCGGTAAACAAAACAATTATCCATCCAAACTATTTTTTTAAAATTGATTGGATAATAAACTTTTTAAAAACGGGTCAAATATGGATAATTAAGAACCATATTATCCACGTAAAAAAATCGTTAACTAATAGATTTAACTTTTATATTTGTAAAGCCTCAAATTAGGGGTTATTCAATTATAGAGACTAGGAATTCTCTCAAAAATGATTATATTCAATAAGCTATAGGAATACTATGAATATCCATATTATTCGTCAATTAATTCATTTTTTATCTTTATTAACTATGGGCGGGTCCGATAATATATCCGTCTTTGCACTACAATCATTTTCGACTTTAGTAAATGTGATTCAGTGGTAGTTATTTAATTTTCTATATGCCTTCTAGTGAGTCCATAATTCAATAGAGGTCATAAAACCAGTATCTTCTTCTGAACTATATAATAGACTTTGTGAAGTCAAATCCAAAAATAACTAATTGCGGAATTACGTACACTTTTTCAATTTCTTTTGACCTAGTCCTTGTATTTGTTCAAGTGTGTATGTTTATCGTCATACTTCTAGTCTTTTAGACCAACAAAGTTTTGCTCTTTTAAAGTACAAGAATTATATTCCTTTTCATTAAAAAGTTTCTTTCGTGTAAACATATCTATAAAATCAAGATTCTTCCTACATTTGCTTGCTTGTGAATGTCAACTTAGTGCCGTTCCAGCAGCCTTTTAATTCATTACCTTTTTAAATGGAGACGGAGTTAAGATTTAAAGTCTATGAGTTTAAAATTCTAAATTCTTTAAGTTATGGAATTCTAAATTAATAATTTGTGTATATTAAATAAATTACTCAAGGAAATTGATAATCCGTAGCATCTATGCTCTCTCCACCCCTGCTTTCAAAAGCAAGAAAAATTAACCAATCATGATCCAAATAAGGAACTCCTGATATTTTCCATCTAGCCGGTTCCAACAACAACAACAACTATCCAGTAAAATCCCACATAATAGGGTCTGGGGAGGGCAATGTGTACGCAGACCTTACATCTACCCCGACATAGCGGAGAGGCTGTTTTCGATAGACCCTCGACTCAGAAAGACAGAAATAAAGAAAAATAAGGAAACAAAGAAAAGAAAAGAAAAGAGAATTCATTAGTAACTCCAATAAAAACCATTATAGTAACATAAGCATAAAAACCAAAAGATGAATGACATGCAATAATTAACAGTAACCACAATCTAAGGCATCTCAGATAAACATCGAGAATAGTGTGGGTTCAGCATAAACTGCAAGCCATCTAAGATCAACCCTAATCCATCCCCGCCTTACCCCCGGTATCCAGTAAGGAAAGCTCTACTACCCCTATCCTACAACTCTAATGCTTGTCCTTCAGGCCTTCCTATCAAGGGCCATGTCCTCGAAAATCTGCATATGTACCATGTCTTGTCTGATCACCTCTCCCCAATATTTCTTAGGTCTCCCTCTACCTGTTCTTGTACCCACCACGTCCAATCGCTCGCACCTCCTCACCGATGCATCGATGCATGTCCTCTGCACGTGCCCGAACCATCTGAGCCTTCCTTCCCGCATCTTGTCATCCACAGGGGTGACGCCCACCTTCCTTTGAGTATCTTCATTCCTGATCTTGTCTATCCAAGTGTGCACGCACTTCAATCTCATCATCCGCATCTCTTCTACTTTCATCCTATGGATAAGGGAGTTTTTAACCGGCCAACACTCTGTCCCAAACAACATAGCCGATCTAACCACAGCTCTATAAAACTTACCTTTGAGTATCGGTGGCACTTTCTTGTCACACAAGACTCTAGATGCAAGCCTCCATTTCATCCATGCCGTCCCTATGCGATGAGTGACGTCCTCGTCGATCTTACTGTCCCCCTGAATTACCGACCCAAGGTACTTGAAGTTATCTCTCTTAGTGATAACTTGTGCCATCTAGCCGGTTGCAATTAAAATATATCATATTATCATCTATTCTCGTGATGCGCTCATTTACTATCTATATATATATATATGATCATGGAAATTCGATCAATATTTACTGTTGTATTTCTGAGACATATTAACGATCATGGTCATAATTACAAATTTTGTGTTAGACAAATTGGATAAAATTGTCGGTAGTTTACTATTTGGTGGAAAATTATTTAATACTTTCCAAGAAAATCTATAACGACACGACCCATCGCCACGTGAGTTACCACCCTTTTTTTCCCTTTTTGTGTTGCTTCATATTTCTATATCAGTATTAGAGTCGATCGGGTGTAATTGAATTGGTTCAGGTTAAAATAAGACACATAGCCTCTTAGAAGGGAGTTTGTTTCAGAAAAGTCAACCCGAAGTTGACTATGTGGTTAGAGGGCTTGAATGTGAATTTCGGTGGTTTGATTAGCTTCGAGAGGTGATTTGGTACTTAGGAGAGCAATCGGAATTGAATTTGGAGGTCCGGTGTAGAAATAGGCTTGAATTGGCGAAGTTGGAATATTGGCGGAATCCGGTTGATAAAGAGATTTTGATCTGGGAGTCGGAATGGAATTCCAAGAGATGCAGTAGATTAGTTAGGTGATTTTGGATATGTCTAAAAAATTTCAAGTCATTCGGATGTCGTTTGGTCGGGTTTTGATCCAATATGAGTTTTGGAAGTTTTAAAAATAAATTAGACATGAATCCATGGTAATTTGATGAATTTTGTGTCAAATGAAGTATTTTTATGATTGGAACAAGTTCGTATGATATTTTGGTATGGGTTGGTATTTTTTATTAGGGTCTCGGGGGCCTCGGGGTGAATTCGGATGATTAATCAGGAGTTGAGATGTTTAGAATTGCAGCAGGTTGTGCAGCTCTGTTGTTTCCGCATCTACGGTTAAAGAGCTGCTTAAGCGGTACCGCAGATGCGGTTAGGTGATCGCAAAAGCGGCCATTGGAGGCCTGGGTATTTTTCGCTAAAGCAGAAGGATTCCATAGGAGCAGACATCGCATAAGCGGTATTTAACCATAGAAGCGGTCAAGTGCTATTTGGTGAGACCACATAAGCGGTCAGGGTAACCACAGAATCGGCTTCCACAAAATTGGATTTGGATCATTGAAGTGGTCATGTGAGTTAAGTGAAGCTGCAGAAGCGGACTTATGGCCGCAGAAGCGGACTTATGGTCGCAGAAGCGGACTTATGGCCGCAGAAGCGGTAGCGGGACCACAAAAGAGAAAATGTTAGAGGATATAATGGAATCAGTGTATTCGAATTTTTAGAAGTGAGAAAACATTTTGGCCTACGAACTAAGGCGATTATTGGGCGATTTTGAAGAGGCTTAGAAGGAGAATCATCAGGTATGGATATTTGGACTTGGATTACATTATTATAGTGTAAAACATGAATTAATCACTGAAAATTCAAGAAATCAAAGGGTAAAAATGGAGGATTATGGCTTGAAGCCTAAGAGAGCGTAAAGTGATGATTGAGGGAATAAATGGACCCCGATTCTTGTGTATTTTATATGTATGGACTCGTGGCAAGACGAGGATTCCGTAAATGTGAATTTTGTAATTTTTGAGAGGTGGGACCGAGGCTCGGGTTTTGCCAACTTCGTGTTTTTGGGTGATTTTTGAGTTATTTCGATTGGGTTATGTTCCATTAGCCTATTTTGCCGTATTCCTTATGGTTTTGATCTGATTTGGCACTGGTGGAGGTTGACTCAAGAGGGAAAGGCATAGCGGACTAGTTTTGTGGACTGTTCGAGATGAGTAATTGATGTGGATGATGACCTGAGGGTTTGAAACCCCAGTATATCACACTGTGCCGCTATATTGAGGCGAGATACGTACTCTACGATGAGTGCAGGGTCGATTGTGATTGGGGCCTATGGCTTAGTCCGCCCGAGGGGTATTGTACTATGTTATTGGCTATAAATGAGCCGGTAAACCTCCTACCTAGATAGTTATGGATATATTTGGGATGCGTGCCAGTTATTTGGATCCCGTGAGGATTGTTATCATTGTTTCTATGATTTTTAGCATGTTTTCATGATATCAGTCTAGAGCTAAACACTGTCTAGATATGACTGGAAAATTCTAAGGTTTTGAACACTTAATGTTATAATGACTGATAAAAAAAACTAAAAATGGTAAGTTTATTTGTGTATGTGTGGCTTGCATGCATATAGCTGGACTGATAGTGGATCGGGTTGCACGCCACAGCATATGTTACTATGATATTGAGCTTGGGCTATAGGAGCCCCTTCGGAGTATAAACCCCCACAGTGAGCGCGGTTACCCAAATGGATCGGGCTGCGCGCCGCAGCGTTCATGTGAATTCGCATTGCATTCATGCATTTATACTTGTCTGCTCTATCTATTAACATTTCTTGATGATTACACTGTTAAAATGAGTAGGAAACACTATTGCAGCCTTACTTTGTCATATATTAGGATTTCTTGCCTTAGTCATTATGCATCTCTATTACCGTTGAGTTGGAAGTACTCACTTTACTCCCTGCACCATGTGTGCAGATCCTGGTACTTCAGGGCAGAGCTGAACTTATAGCTGCTATTCAGAGTTGTTATCCGGAGTTAGTCGAGGTAGCTGCCTGGCATCCGCAAGACCCGACTCCTCCTTTATTTCTTGTATTTGTCTATTCTGCACACTTAGACTATGTTGTATTTTAGTACTATTATGCTATTCTGGTAGAGGATCTTGACTAATGACCCCCAGATCTGTGGGAAGTTGTTCTGTAATTGTTGTTATTGGGTTGTTTTCTATATAACTACTATAATTTGGATTTTATTCACGGTTAATGATTTTAAATAAAGGATTTGAGCTTCATGCTCGGAATGTGAGTATGATTGGTCGGGCTTGCCTAGCAATGTGTTGGGCGCCATCACGACCGGGTTTGGGGTCGTGACAGGTTGGTATGAGAGCCTAGGTTACTAGGCCTCATGATTCTTGAGCCAGTTAGTAGAGTCTTGTGGATCAGTATAGAGACGTCTGTATTTATCCTCGAGAGGCTGCAAAACCTTTAGGAAACACTTCATATTCTTGAACTCTTGTCCTGCGATTTTGTTGCTCCGAGAACTAAACTTCTGTATTATATTCTCTCGCAGATGGCAAGAACTCGTGCTACCAGACGAGGTGGAGGACCACCATTGCCACCTACTAGAGGCCATGGATGCGGCCGTGGTCGTGGTCATGGTAGAGCAGTAGGGACAGTACCAGTTGACCCACCCATTGCCCCTATTCAAGATCATCCCCCAGTTGTTGATGCTCCAGCAGCATGCGCTCAGGCACCGGTAGTGCCTATTGTTATTCCAAGCCTTCAGGAGGTATTAGCCGAGATCTTATCTGTCTGCATTGGTCTTGCTCAGGCAGTTTTAGCTACTACTGCCGCAGCGACATCTCAGATCAGGGGTGCTCATCAGACCCTCGCAGCTCGCACACCAGAGCAGGTTGTGTAGGGACTTCAGACGCTAGAGGCAGCCCCAGCTCAGGCAGTTCCACCGGCTGTTCCAGTTGTGCCAATCGCGCTAGCCCCAGGGTATGTTATTCCAGTGATGCCTGACGATGAGCAGCATCGGCTAGAGAGGTTTGGCAGGCTTCAGCCTCCTATATTCAGCGGTACCGAGGACGAGGATGCCTAGGGATTTCTGGATAAGTGTCATAGGATGCTTTGTACAGCAGGGATTCTAAAGTCTAGTGGTGTATCTATTACTACCTTCCAGTTCTTGGGTCCAGCATTCATATAGTGGGAGAGGTTTGAGAGACGTAGGCCTGCAAGAGCAGCACCCCTTACCTGGCAACAGTTCTCCACTCTCTTTTTGGAGAAGTATGTGCCGCAGTCCCGCGGAGAGGATCTGCGCCGCCAGTTTGAGTTGTTGGTTCATGGAGATATGACAGTGACTCAGTACGAATTGAGGTATACTCAGTTAGCCAGACATGCTACATGGATGATCCCGACAGATCAGGACATGATCAGGAGGTTCATAGATGGCCTCAACTATTATATTCGTATTTTGATGACCATGGAGAGAGTGGTAGCAGCATCCTTCAAGGAGGTAGTGGATATGGCTCGCCAGATTGAGGTAGATCGTTGTCGAGAGCGAGAGCGAGAGGGAGGCCAAAAGGCCTCGAGGTTCGGGTAGCTATAGTAGTACTCTATCTACGGTCCAGTTTCATCAGGGTAAAGGTCATTCTTTTAGACCTCCTCGGTCAGGTCGCCTAGAGTACAGTGGAGCTTCTTCTGGCCGTGGCCGTCAAGGTTATCAGCAGGGCCAGTCTTCACTCAGTGCCCTTCCACCTTAGAGTTCTACACCTTCTTCAGTAGCCCAGGGTTTATCTGCAACGAGTGGTTCCCTTCAGTCCCCTTCTCCAGCTCCGGGTAGTTATTATGAGTGTGGCGAGTTTGGCAGCATGAGGAGACAATGTCCTCGGCTTTGCAATGGCCGGTCTCAACAAAGGGATCAGGCCTCGTCTTCTACTCCATCTACTCCAGCACCATCCCAATCTAGTAGGGGTTGGGGTCAGTCATCTAGAGGTCGCCCCAAGAGTGTTGATCGATCGAGCGGTGGTTAGGCTCGGTTCTATACGCTTCCAGATAGGAGAGACGTTGTTGCTTTAGACGCAGTGATCACAGGTATTATCTCAGTTTACCACATAGATGATTCTGTTTTGTTTGATCCCGGGTCTACATACTCCTATGTGTCTTTATATTTTGCTCATCATTTGGGTACGACCCGTAGTTGTCTTGCCTTGCCTGTGCATGTATCCTCCCCCATGGGTGATACTATTATTGTGGATCACGTATATCGATCCTCTCCGGTTACTATTGGGGGTCTGAAGACCCGAGTTGATCTGTTATTGTTAGGTATGGTAGACTTTGATGTAATTCTGGGTATGGATTGGCTATCCCTGTACCATGCTATTCTAGACTGTCATGCTAAGATAGTTACGTTGCTATTCCGGGTATCCCATGGATTTAGTTGCGAGGTTCGACTGATTATGTCCCTAGCCGGGGCTTTCTTTCTTAAAGTCTCAACGGATGGTTGAGAAAAAATATTTATCGTATTTAGCGTTTGTGAGAGATGTTGGAGCTGAGACTCCTAGTATTGATTTTGTGCTCGTTGTGAGGGACTTTCCGATGTGTTACATCAGACCTGCCGGCCATGCCGTTGGATAGGGATATTGACTTTGGTATTGATTTGGTGTCGGGCACTCAGCCTATCACTCTTCCTCCTTATCGTATGGCACCAACTGAGTTGAAGGAATTGAAAGAACAACTTCAGGAACTCCTAGATAAGGGGTTCATTTTAGCCGAGTGTGCCACCTTGGGGTGCACCGGTGTTGTTTGTAAAGAAGAAAGAAAGCTCAATGAGGATGTGTATTGATTATAGACAACTGAACAAGGTAACGGTGAAGAACAAGTATCCTTTACCGTGCATTGATGATTTATTTGATCAGCTCCAGAGAGCGAGGGTGTTCTCGAAGATTGATCTTTGTTGAGGCTATCACCAGTTGAAGATTAGAGATTTTGACATTATGAAGATAGCCTTCAGGATGAGATATGGGGATTATGAGTTTCTAGTGATGTCTTTTGGGCTAACTAATGCCCCAGCCACGTTCATGTACTTGATGAACAGTGTGTTCCGACCGTATCTGAAATCCTTTGTGATCATTTTTATTGATGATAACCCGGTGTACTCTCATAGCTAGGAGGAGCATGCTCAGCATTTGATAGTAGTACAGAGGTTGAGGGAGGAGAAGCTGTATGCACATTTCTCCAAGTGTGAGTTTTGGCTTGGGTCTGTGGCTGTTCTTGGACACGTAGTGTCTAGTGATGGTATTCAATTGACCAGAAGAAGATAGCGGTGGTGTAAAGTTAGCCCAGACTATCCTTAACTACGGAGATCCAGAGTTTTCTTGGTTTGGCAGGGTATTATCACCAGTTTGTTCATGGATTTTCATCTATCGCTTCGTCCTTTGACCAGGTTGATGCAGAAGGGTACATCGTTCGTATGGTCGGATGAGTGCGAGGAGAGCTTTCAGAAGCTCAAGACAGCTTTGACAGCATCTCCAGTGTTAGTCTTTCCATCAGCTTCAGGTTCGTATACCATGTATTGTGATGCATCAAGAGTTGGGATAGGTTGTGTATTGATGCAGGAGGGTAGCGTTATTGCTTATACTTCTCGTTACTTGAAGCCTCATGAGAAGAACTACCATGTTCATGATTTATAGTTAGCTGCCATAGTTCATGCCTTGAAGATTTGGAGGCAGTACTTGTACGGCATGTCCTGTGAGGTGTATACTGATCATTTCAGTCTCCAGCACTTGTTTAAACAGAAGGATCTAAATTTGAGTCAGCGAAGGTGGCTTGAGTTGCTCAAGGATTATGACATCACCATTTTATATCATCCAGGGAAGGGCAATGTAGTGGTCGATGCTTTGAGCCAAAAAGTAGTTAGTATGGGCAGCCTGGCGTATATTCCAGTTGGGGAGAGACCCTTTGCAGTTGATGTTCAGGCATTGGCCAATTGATTAGTGAGGTTGGATATTTTAGAGCCCAGCTAGGTGTTGGCTTGCATTGTTTCTCGTTCTTCCTTATAAGATCGCATTCGCGAGCGCTAGTATGATGATCCACACTTGCTTGTCCTTATGGACAGAGTTCAGTATGATGATGTCAGGGATGTCACTATTGATAGTAATGGTGTTTTGAGGATGTAGGGCCAGATTTGCATGTCCAATGTGGATGGCCTTCAAACGTTGATATTGGAGGAGGCCCCTAGCTCGCATTATTCTATCCATCCAGGTGTCGCGAAGATGTATTAGGATTTGAGACAGCATTACTTGTGGAGAAGGATGAAGAAGGATATTGTGAGTCACGTAGCCCAGTTCCTCAACTATCAGCAAGTCAAGTATGAGCATCAGAGGCCTGATGGCTTATTTCAGTGTATTGATATTCTCGAGTAGAAATGGGAGGGGATTACTATGGATTTGTTAGTGGTCTCCCTCGGACAGTGATAAGGTTTGACTCAGTTTGGGTGATTGTGGATAGGCTGACCAAGTTCGCGCACTTCATTCCTGTATGTACTACATATTCCTCGGAGCGGTTAGCAGATATATTCATCCATGAGATTGTGAGATTGCATGGGGTCCCAGTTTCTATTATATTCGACAGAGGTACTCAGTTTACTTCTCAGTTTTGGAGGACATTCCTGTGAGAGTTGGGTTCACAAGTAGAGTTGAGCACTACATTTCATCCTCAGACGGACGGGCAGTCCGAGCGTACCTTATCACCAGTTGAAGATTAGAGATTTTGACATTATGAAGATAGCCTTCAAGACGAGATATAGGGATTATGAGTTTCTAGTGATGTCTTTTGGGCTGACTAATGCCCCAGCCACGTTCATGTACTTGATGAACAGTGTGTTCCGGCCGTATCTGAATTCCTTTGTGATCGTTTTTATTGATCATATCCCGGTGTACTCTCATAGCTAGGAGGAGCATGCTCAGCATTTGATAGTATTATTGCAGAGGTTGAGGGAGGAGAAGCTGTATGCACATTTCTCCAAGTGTGAGTTTTGGCTTGGGTCTGTGGCTTTTCTTGGACACGTAGTGTCTAGTGATGGTATTCAGTTGACCAGAAGAAGATAGAGGTGGTGTAGAGTTAGCCCAGACTATCCTTAACTATGGAGATCCAGAGTTTTCTTGGTTTGGCGGGGTATTATCACAAGTTTGTTCAGGGATTTTCATCTATCGCTTCGTCCTTTGACCAGGTTGACGCAGAAGGGTACATCGTTCGTATGGTCGGATGAGTGCGAGGAGAGCTTTCAGAAGCTCAAGACAGCTTTGACAGCATCTCTAGTGTTAGTCTTTCCATCAGCTTCAGGTTCGTATACCGTGTATTGTGATGCATCAAGAGTTGGGATAGGTTGTGCATTGATGTAGGAGGGTAGCGTTATTGCTTATATTTCTCGTCACTTGAAGCCTCATGAGAAGAATTACCATGTTCATGATTTATAGTTAGCTGCCATAGTTCATGCTTTGAAGATTTGGAGGCAGTACTTGTACGGCATGTCCTGTGAGGTGTATACTGATCATTTCAGTCTCCAGCACTTGTTTAAACAGAAGGATCTAAATTTGAGTCAGCGAAGGTGGCTTGAGTTGCTCAAGGATTATGACATCACCATTTTATATCATCTAGGGAAGGGCAATGTAGTGGCCGATGCTTTGAGCCAAAAAGTAGTTAGTATGGGCAGCCTGGCATATATTCCAGTTGGGGAGAGACCCTTTGCAGTTGATGTTCAGGCATTGGCCAATCGATTAGAGAGGTTGGATATTTTAGAGCCCAGCTAGGTGTTGCCTTGCATTGTTTCTCGTTCTTCCTTATAAGATCGCATTCGTGAGCGCTAGTATGATGATCCACACTTGCTTGTCCTTATGGACAGAGTTCAGCATGATGATTCCAGGGATGTCACTATTGATAGTAATGGTGTGTTGAGGATGTAGGGCCAGATTTGCGTGCCCAATGTGGATGGCCTTCAAAAGTTGATATTGGAGGAGGCCCCTAGCTCGCATTATTCTATCCATCCAGGTGCCGCGAAGATGTATTAGGATTTGAGACAGCATTACTGGTGGAGAAGGATGAAGAAAGATATTGTGAGTCATGTAGCCCGGTTCCTCAACTATCAGCAGGTCAAGTATGAGCATCAGAGGCCTGATGGCATATTTCAGTGTATTGATATTCTCGAGTAGAAATGGGAGGGGATTACTATGGATTTGTTAGTGGTCTCCCTCGGACAGTGAGAAGGTTTGACTCAGTTTGGGTGATTATGGATAGGCTGACCAAGTTCGCGCACTTCATTCCTGTATGTACTACATATTCCTCGAAGCGGTTAGCAGAAATATTCATCCATGAGATTGTGAGATTGCATGGGGTCCCAGTTTCTATTTTATTCGACAGAGGTACTCAGTTTACTTCTCAGTTTTGGAGGACATTCCTGTGAGAGTTGGGTTCACAAGTAGAGTTGAGCACTACATTTCATCCTCAGACGGACGGGCAGTCCGAGCGTACCATTCAGATATTGGAGGACATGTTGTGTGCCTGTGTTATTGACTTTGGTGGTTCTTGGGCTGATTACTTGCTTCTCGCAGAGTTTACTTATAACAACAGTTACTAATCCAGCATTCAGATAGCGCCATATGAGGCCTTATATGAGAGACGGTGTAGATCTCTAGTTGGTTGGTTTAAGCCCGGCGAGGCTAGGTTGTTGGGGACAGAGTTGGTCCAGGATGCTTTGGACAAGGTGAAGGTGATTTAGGAGAGACTTCTCACAGCCCAGTCGCGCCAGAAGAGTTATGCGGACCGGAAGGTCCGGGATGTATCTTATTTAGTGGGTGAGAAGGTCTTGCTGAAGTTTTCACCTATGAAAGGCATCATGAGATTTGGAAAGAAAGGAAAGTTGAGTACGAGATTCATTGGCCCTTTTGAGATACTCAGGAGGATTGGAAAGGTAGCCTATATGCTTGCTTTGTCACCCATACTATCGGGAGGTCATTCAGTGTTCCACGTGTCTATGCTCTGGAAGTATGATGGGGACCCATCACATGTGTTGGATTTCAGTACAGTTCAGTTAGATGATTACTTGACCTATGATGTGGAGCCTATAGCTATATTGGGTCGACAAGTGCGGAGATTGAGGTCTAAGGATATAGCATCAGTGATGGTGCAATGGAGAGGTCGGCCCGTGGAAAAGGCCACTGGGAGACTGAGCGGGAGATGCGGAGCAGATATCCTCACTTGTTTGAGACTCCAGGTATGTTTCTTGACCTGCTCGAGGATGAGAGTTTGTTTTAGTTGGGGAGGATGTGATGATCTGGCCCTTCGTCACGTGAGTTACCACCCCGTTATCCCCTTTTTGTGTTGCTTCATGTTTCTATATCAGTATTAGAGTCGATCGGGTGTAATTGAATTGGTTCTGGTTGAAAATAAGGCATAGAGCCTCTTAAAAAGGAGTTTGTATCAAAAAAGTCAAGTGAAAGTTGACTATGTGGTTAGAGGGCTCGGATGTGAATTTTGGTGGTCGGTTAGCTTCGGGAGGTGATTTGTGACTTAGGAGAGTGATTGGAATTTAATTTGGAGTTCTGGTGTAGAAATAGGCTTGAATTGGCGAAGTTGGAATTTTGGCTGAATCTGGTTGATAGGTGAGATTTTGATTTGGGAGTTGGAATGGAATTCCAAGAGTTGCAGTAGCTTCGTTTGGTGATTTTGGATATGTCTGCAAATATTCAGGTCATTCGGACGTCGTTTGGTTGGGTTTTTGATCGAATATGAGTTTTGGAAATTTTAAGAAAAATTAGTCTTGAATCAGTGGTAATTTGTTGATTTTGTGTTAAAAGACGTGTTTTTATGATTGGAACAAGTTTTTATGATGTTTTGGAATGGGTTGGTTTTTTTGGTTGGGGTCCAGGGGCCTCGAGGTGAATTCGGATAATTAATCGGGAGTTGAGATGTTTAGAATTGCAGCAGGTTGTGCAGCTTCTGTTGTTTCCGCATCTGCGGTTGAAGAGTCGCTTAAGCGGTCCCGCAGATGCAGTTGGGTGATCGTAAAAGGGGCCATTGGAGTCCCGGGCATTTTTCGTAAAAGCGGAAGGATTTTGCATGAGCGGACACCGCATAAGCGGTATTTGACCGCAGAAGCGGTCCGGTGCTATTTGGTTGAGACCGCATAAGCGGTCAGGGTAACCGCAGATGTGATTTCCGCAAAAGTGGAGTAGGACCATAGAAGCGGTCATGTAAGTTAAGTGAAGCTGCAGAAGCGAACTTAAGGCCGCAGAAGCAGTCCCGTAGAAGCGGTCCCGCAGGAGTGAAAATGTCAGAGGGTTTAATGGATTCAGTGTACTCGAATTTTCAGAAGTGAGAAAACATTTTTGGGCTACTAACTAAGGCAATATTTGTGCGATTTTGAAGAGGCTTCGAACGAAAATCATCAGGTATGGATATTTCGACTTGGATTATGTTATTATAGTGTAAAAACATTAATTAATCACTGAAAATTAAAAGAATCAAAGGATAAAAATGGAGGATTATGGCTTGAAGCCTAAGAGAGAGTAAAGTGATAATTGGGGGGTAAAATGGACTCCGGTTCTTGTGTATTTTATATGTATAGACTGGTGACGAGACGAGGATTTTAGAAATGTAAATTTTATAATTTTTTGAGAAGTGGGCCCGGGGCTCGGTTTTGCCAACTTCGTATTTTTAGGTGTTTTTCGAGTTATTTCAATAAGGTTATGTTCCATTAGCCTATTTTGATGTATTCCTTATGGTTTTAATCAAATTTGGCACCCGTGGAGGTTGATTCAAGAGGGAAAGTCATAGAGGACTAGTCTCATGGCCGGTTCGAGGTGAGTAATAGATATGAATGATGACCTAAGGGTTTGAAACTCTAGTATATCACATTGTAATGCTATATTGAGGCGAGACAGGTACTCTACGGTGAGTGCAGGGTCAATTGTGATTGGGGACTATGGCTTAGTCCACCCGAGGGGTATTGTACTATGTTGTTGGCTATAAATGATCGGGTAAACCACCTACCTAAATGGTTATGGATATATTTGGGTTGCGTGTCGGTAATTTGGATCCCGTGAGGATTATTTTCATTGTATCTAAGATTTTTAGCATGTTTTCATGATATCAGTCCTAAGCTAAACATTGTCTAGATATGGCTGGAAAATTCTAAGGTTTTGAACATCTAATGTTATAATAACTGATAAACGGAACTAAAAATGGTAAGTTTATTTGTGCCTGTGTGGGTTGCTTGTATATAGCTGGACTGATAGTGGATCGGGTTGCACGCCACAGCATATGTTACTATGATATTGTGCTTGGGATGTAGGAGCCCCTCCGGAGTATAAACCCCTACAGTGAGCGCGGGTACCCAAATGGATCGGGTTGCGGGTCGCAACGTTCATGTGCATTTGCATTGCATTCATGCATTTATACTTATCTGCTCTATTTGTTAACATTTCTTAATGATTACACTGTTAAAATGAGTAGAAAATACTATTGTAGCTTTACTTTGTCATATATTGGTATTTCTTGCCTTCAATGTCATTATACATGTCTATTACCACTGAGTTGGAAGTACTCACTTTACTCCCTGCACTATGTGTGCAGATCTAGGTACTTCAGGGCAGAGCTGAGCTTATAGCTGCTATTCAGAGTTCTTATCCGTAGTTAGTCGAGGTAGTTGCCTGGCGTCCGTAGGACCCGACTCCTTTATTTTATTGTATTTGTCTATTTTGCACACTCAAACTATGTTGTATTTCAGTAATATTACGCTATTTTGGTAAAGGCTCTTGACTCATGACCCCCAGATCTGTGGAAGGTTGTTCTGTACTGGTTGTTATTGGGTTGTTTTCGATATAACTGCTTTAATTTGGATTTTCTTCACTGTTAATGATTTTAAATAAAGGATTTGAGTTCGATGCTCGAAATGTGAGTATGATTGGTCGGGCTTTCCTAGCAATGTGTTGGGCGCCATCACGATCGGGTTTGGGGTCGTGACAAAATCAATCGAAATAATTCAAGTGGTAAATCAGAGCCAATCATAATTAATCACTGAATTAGAAGACAAACTTGAGACACAAAAATAATCTATTTTGGAACAACGTAAATGGGATTTAATTCATCAAAGTAGCTTGGCCTTCCTCTACTCAAAGAGGTTCAGGATCTTACATTGATCTTGTTTATTGCTCACTTGTAGAGCATAACTTACTATTTCTGGTGTACTCAGGGTTGTGTAGAAAAATAAAAAACCCCCTTGAGTGGTTCTCTTTCTTATTATTAATAGCATCAAGCTCTTTTTGCTGGTCACGAATGGGCCCATTGTTTGTTTATGACGTCCCATCATTTGTTTCAAATATAGCTGTCATAAATCAAAAGTCAGCGGCGTTGACCATTTACTATAAATTGGTCGTGATAGGGTTGACCCCCTGGCCGCAGAATGGTCGAATATCTGCCAATACAGTTAGTCTCTCTGTTCATTGAGGTCATGCCCGTATCTACGTAATCGGGGGGAGGGGGGGTCCTTCAACATGAGGTTTCGAAATCGAATTGTTAGTTGGAGGGTGGAGTGTCATCTTGCGCGGTCCTTTGTAGTAGCGCACATTTTTGTGAAACTGAACCGCTTTGTGCACGGTTATGAATTAATGGCGATTGTTGGGTTCCGTGCAGGCAGAATCTATTATTTATAACTAGAGAAGACGTGTCATTTTGTTCTTTACACATTCATTGTTATTCTAAGAGGATTCTTGAGAAGCTTTTTCTTCTGTCAAATTGCATTTTTTCTATTCTTTCGATCATTATCATCATTGATTTCTCTGTTTCCCTTGTCAAAGTTCTTCTTTCTCTCGCTCGTGAATCAATTATGGCAGGCACTTTTTCTTGCGGAAGTCATCCGGCTAATTCTTCGGCTGTCAAAAATCTTGCTCCGACAAATAAAGGATTAGGGTTGGTGGAAGGCGAAGAAACTCCTTCGGTCAATGAAATTCTTCCTCGATCAAGAGATCAAGTAATGGATTTCAGTGCACCAGGTGGCGTGGAACAAGGGGACATTTCTCTGTAATGGGGGAAGTGGGAATATCCCAAATGCGGGAGTGATGGTGAATCCCACATTATGCCGAGATTGCTCTTGCGAAGACCGAGTATAGGGTACAAATTGATCGTCGAGGGTATTGCTAGTTCTATCCTTACAACTTCCAAGCGGGATGCACACTCCCACTCCCGATGCTGATAGTGGACTTCTACCGCTATTATGAGGTATGCCCAGCTTAACTTTCCCCTTACCTCTACAAACTACTCCTCATGTACATGAAGTATGCGGTGCTAGCGGGTAGGGAGGTCACTTTGAGGCATATGCTCAGTCTATCCACTCCCTAAAAAATCTGATGCACCATGATCTATGCACGCCCACGAGGGTCGAACAGTTTGATGGTTGGGCTGGACGACGAGGATATTCATCACTCCTTTGAAAATTTCTTCTATATTGGAACTGAGCACCTGGTGGCGGACCCAAGTGGATTCTCGAAAATTTGGAACTTTGCTCAAGAGACCTCGTTCCTGACTAGGCATCCGCCCTATTTCGATTTTCATATTTCTTTGTACTTATGGTTATTGATTTACCTTCATTTTTGTAGCTGAAAAGTTGTTGCCGCCTCCCTTAGAGGAGATTTGAGATAGGGTCGAGGCAGTACTTCCTCGTACTATGTGCATTTATACCTAGGCATCTTTCTGGGAGAGGCATGGTCGCATACCCGTGAAAGGTGGTATTTCGGCTCTTTCTCTTCTCTATTCCATTTTGTTCTGACTGCATCTATTAATTCATTTGTCCATTGTATATAGAGAGACAACATCGTGTCAAAGCTTCATAATTGGCTTTTTGTCGACCGGGTGCACTCGCTAGACTAGCTGCGCCTGTGCCTCATTGAGTACCGAGGGCAGCATCGGTTGAATCATCAGCGATCGCGTCCCCGCTGCGAGCTATGCCAATAGATGAGAGGCCGTCAGGGCATGTTCGTTCTCGGAGTAGCTCACCTTCAAACGGGAAGAAAGATAGGCCTTCGTAGAAGTGGTGAGTGGCATTTGTGGCATCTCCTCCGTTAGTGATCAACTTGGATTCTCCCCCAGCGAATTTGAAGGCGATGCGGCTATGGCGCTTACTGGAGGGGAGAATAAGTTAATTGGATTTGAACTTTTTTGTTCTAGCCACGGGAGTGTTGCTTCCTTGACGACCCCGTCTAAAGTTCCTGTTGTCGAGGCGGAGGGTCGATCCTTACAAGTCGTTGTCGGGACTTCTATTGTGCCATTGTCAGCTATGGTGAGTTACTCTACATCAATGATAGAAGAGAGGGAGAAGGACGTGGTGGAGGATGAGTATGAGTCTGAGTTTGATTTGGACCCCGACAATGTTTGTATGTTTGAAGAGGGTATTACTATTTCTACGGTGCATGCAGGGGGGAACCTGTTTTATTGAGGTTCCCTCATATTTGAACTTATTAAGTGAAGGAAATAGCTTCGTGTAGTAGTTTGATTTATGATGTTCGGAGCCGAGAACACGTCTTTGAGGAGCGTTTAGGATATTAAAGTGATGGATGAAGTGGTCGTGATGGGCCTGAGGGTACGTAGTACATTCCTAACTGCTTATTCCCTTCCCGTTTTTGCTTTTTCCTTAGCTTTGCCTTTTCTTTGTTTTGCAAACTTACTTGTTAGAGGTGGATAACATCTGCACAACCAAAGTTCGCTCGAGGATCTTCTTATAAATGTTGGGGAAATATCATTGTTATCGTTATCGGTGTTAAGGGCTGCATGACCGTTTACGGAATGACCCGGTAATCGGGCTTTGGGCGAGGAGTTGACGAGGTGGTACCAGCAGCTATTGTAGGCGCTTGGCAATATACATTCTCTTGAAGAGCAGATTCATCGAAAGGACAAGGAGCTTGAGGTGCGAAAAGGAATTGCGGCTAAATGTGCGCACCTGCAGGGCAGGTTGAGGGAGATGGAGTTGGAGGCTGAGCAGAACTGGGTTAAGGCAGCGGAGGCTGCTACAAAATGGAATGGGAAACTAGCGGAGCTAGAGGGCGAGGTTGCAGCCTTAAAATTTCGGGAAAAGGGTTACTTGTCGAGAGTCATGGCACTAGAGGAGTTGATTTGTGTGCATGAGTCCCAGCTTGAGTCGGAGAGGGAGACAGCGTCCCTTAAGGAGGCGGGGCTTGAGGAGCGGATTTGTGTTCTTGAGGAGGAGGCTTAGGCCATGTTGGACCAGATTGCAACTCTAGAGGAGGAGAATCGACGACTGCAGAACCATGCTAGTTCATCTCATAGTGTCGTTTCCCACCAGGTTCACGAACTTTGGGTCTACACCGAGGCTCAACGCGATGTTTACAAGAACTTATTAGAGGCGGGTGTCGTGACCAAGGCCATTTTCAAGGTGGAATGCCAGAAGGCTCGTGATTCTCGTGCTGACTGTGGTTATAATGTGGCGACACCCGAGGCTGATAAAGGCGCGAGTGGCAGTAATGGTGATGGCCCCGAGTACAGAAAATATTTGTTACTGTTGATTGTTGTTTTCTTTATATTCCGTTTGTCGGTTGGCGCTACGTTGTTTCTTGTGGTTTTTCTATATTTTTTATTTCTTGTCTTGACCGGTTAGGGTTGGGTGTAAGCGGGGAGTACCCGCGTTCTTAACTCTGGTGACAGTTGTACTCTTTCTTCCATCATTTGTCTTTCATTTTTACTCTGTCTTCCATTTCTCTCCTTTTCTTTTATGGATATGTTTGGAAGGGCGGTGATCCCTCGAATTCAACCGAGGCTTTTATGTCTGTTTTGGATTGATAGTGATGGACTTTTAGCTAGACATGAACGAGAAGGGCGGTCACCTTGTAATGACGGCAATCGGTTTTTCTCTGCCCCGTCCCTAGTATGGCTGAGGTCAACCCTAATGAATTTGAATGTGAGGGAACTTATCCTGAGCCCCAGTTTGACTAAGGTTGGAACTGATCTATTTTGGCAGCGAAGGAACTTGGCCTGAGTCCTAGTTCGACTGAGCTCAAACCTATTATATTTTGATGGCAAAGGCAGTTGGCCTGAGTCCAGGTCTAACTGAGATGGAACCTGCTATACTTTGATGGCGAAGGCACTTAGCCTGAGTCCCGGTTTGATTGAGGTTGAACCTGATATATTTTAATAGCGAAGGAACGTGGCCTGAGTCCCGGTTTGACTAAGGTCGAACCTGCTATTGTTTTATGGCAAAGGGACTTGGCCTGAGTCCCGCTTTGACTGAGGTCGAACCTGTTATACTTTGATAGCGAAGGCAGTGCCTGAGTCCCGGTTCGACTGAGGTCAAACTTGTTGTATTTTGATGGCGAAGGCACGTGATCTGAGTCCCGGTTTGAGTGAGGTTGAACCTGTTATATTTTGATGGCGAAGGAACTTGGCCTGAGTGTCGAACCTATTATAGTTTGATAGTGAAGGCACTTGGGCTAAGTCCCGATTTGACTAAGGTCGAACCTGTTATATTTTGATGGCGAAGGTATGTGGCTTGAGTCCCGATTTGACTAAGGTCAAACCTGTTATATTTTGTTTGCAAAGGCACTTGGCCTGAGTCCCAGTTCAACTGAGATCGAACCTATTAAATTTTGATGGCGAAGGTACATGGCCTGAGTCCCGATTCGACTGAGGTCGAACCAACTATATTTTCATGATGAAGGCATGTGACCTAAGTCCTGGTTCGACTGAGGTTGAACTGACTATATTTTTATGGCGAAGGCATGTGGCCTGAGTCCCGATTCGACTGAGGTCAAACCTGCTATATTTCGATAGCGAAGGCACTTCGCCTAAGTCCCGGTTCGACTGTGGACAAACCTGCTATATTTTGATGGCGAAGGCATGTGGCCTATGTCTCGGTTTGACTGCGGTCGAACCTGTTCTATTTTGATGGTGAAAGCATGTGGCCTAAGTCCCGGTTCAACTGAGGTCAAACTTATTATATTTTGATAGTGAAGGCTCATGGCCTGAGTCCCGATTCGACTGAGATCGAACCGGCTATATTTTAATGGTGAAGGCACTTGGCCTGAGTCCCGGTTCGACTGAGATCGCACCTGTTATATATTGATGGCGAAGGCACGTGGCCTGAGTCCCGGTTCGACTAAGGTCGAACGTGTTATATTTTGATTGTGAAGGCACTTGGCCTGAGTCCCGGTTGGACTGAGGTCGAACCTGTTATATTTTGATGGCGAAGGCATGCGGCCTGAGTCCCGGTTCAACTGAGGTCGAACCTACCATATTTTAATGGCGAAGGCACGTGGCTAAGTCCCGGTTCGACTGAGGTTGAACTTGTTATATTTTGATGGCAAAGGCACTTGGCCTAAGTCACTGTTCAAACGAGGTCGAACCTATTATATTTTCATGGCGAAGGAACTTGGCCTGAGTCCCGGTTCTACTGAGGTCAAACCTGCTATATTTTGATGGCAAAGGCACTTTCCCTAAGTCCCGATTTGACTAAGGTTAAACCTGTTATATTTTGATGGCGAAGACATGTACCCTGATTCCCGGTTCGACTGAGGTTGAACCTGCTATATTTTGATGGCAAAGGCACGTGGCATGAGTTCTGGTTCGATTGAGGTCGAACCTGCTATATTTTGATAGCGAAGGCACTTGCCCCGAGTCCCGGTTCGACTGAGGTTGAACCTATTATATTTTGATGGCAAACGCACGTGGCCTGAGTCCCGGTTCGACTGAAGCCGAACATGTTATATTTTAATGGCGAAGGCATTTGGCCTAAGTCCCGGTTCGACTGAAGCCGAACCTATTATAGTTTGATGGCGAAGGCATATGGCCTGAGTCCCGCTTCGATTGAGGTCGAACCTGCTATATTTTGATGGCAAAGGAACTTGGCCTAAGTCGCGGTTCGATTGGGGTCGAACCTGTTATATTTTGATGGCGAAGGCACGTGGCTTGAGTCCCTGTTCGACTGAGGTCGATCCTGCTATATTTTGATGGCAGAGGCACGTAGCCTAAGTCCCGGTTCGACTAAGGTCGAACCTGCTATATTTTGATGGTGACGGCACATGGCCTGAGTCCCGGTTTGACTGAGGTCAAACCTGCTATATTTTAATGGCGAAGGCACTTGGCCTAAGTCCTGGTTCGACTGAGGTCAAACCTGTTATATTTTGATGGCGAAGTCACTTGGCGTAAGACCCGACTCGACTGAGGTCGAACCTGTTATATTTTAATGGTGAAGGCATGTGGCCCGAGTCCTGGTTCGACGGAGGTTGAAACTATTGTAGTTTGATGGCGAAGGCACTTGGCTAGAGTTTCGATTCGACTGAGGTCGAACCCGTTATATTTTGATGGCGAAGGCACGTAGCCTGAGTCCCAGTTCAACTAAGGTCAACCCTGTCATATTCTGATGGCGAAGGCACTTGGCCTGAGTTCCATTTTGACTGAGGTCGAACTTGCTATATTTTGATGGTAAAGGCATGTGTCTTGAGTCCCAGTTCGACTGAGGTCGAACCTGTTATATTTTGATGGCAAAGGCACTTGGCCTGATTCCCGGTTCGACTGAGGTCGAACGTGATATATTTTGATGGCAAAGGCACTCGGTCTGAATCCTGATTTCACTAAGGTCTAACCTGCTATTTTTATTATGGAGAATGCACTTGGCCTGAGTTTGGGTTCTGGCTTGAGATATCCCTATGCCGGCTTCCGACTGTACACTCCCTTAGGGTTGAAGGAAATGCCTCATACTTTCGTTCTGAGGGGGAGGGGGGAGCTTCTTCTTATTGTCCGATCGTTTTCGGATCTATGTTTCCCTTGATGCATTCGTGTATTATGCGGTCGATATGCTTCGTTTCGTTCGTTTGAGTTGGATCGTTTTTTCTTCCTTTTTCATTTTTTTGATGCTCCTTTTGCTACGATTCCAGGGATAATCTATGTGATTTCGCTAGGAAATCCCCACAGACGACGCCAAATTGTTTGGTGGAAAATTATTAAATATTTTCCAAGCAAATTAAACGAAATAATTCAAGTTGTAAATCACAACCAATCATTATTAATAACTGAATTAGAAGACAAACTTGACACATAGAAATAATTAATTATGGAACAACGTAAACGTGATTTTATTCATCAAAGTAGCTTGGTCTGCCTCTCCTTAAAGAGGTTTAGGATCGTACATTGATCTTGTTTATTGCTCCACTTGTGGAGCAACTTACTATTTCAGGTGTACTCAGAGTTGTGTAGAAAAAAAGGCCCCTCTTGAAAGGTTCTCTTTCTTAGTATTTATAGCCTCAAACTCTTTTTGTTGGTCACTAATATGCCCATTGTTTGGTTATGGAGACGTCCCCTCATTTGTTTCAAGGACAGCTGTCATAAGTTAAAAGTTAGCGGCATTGACCATTTTACTACAAATTGGTCGTGATGGGGTTGACCCCCTGGCCGCAATATGGTCGAATATCTGCCAATACATTTACAAACTTTGATCACAACTTTTACATTAAAGAGATGAGATTCCAACTACTTATATTATAATATATTAGAATCCAACTAAGCTAGCTAACAAACTTTCACTCAAATACTTTAATAGAACTCTAGCCTGAACATTAGTACACAATAATCTGTTGGGACGACTCCTTTTTTTTTTTGTATTTTGAATTCTGTGTTTTTTAAGTTTGTTATCCTTCACATTTTACCAACAACAACAAAATCCATTGATTTCTTATAAATGGGATCTAGGGAGGATAAGATGTACACACTATTACCCCCAAGATAACTTGATGATATTGGAGGCTTAAAGCCAAGCAATAACACATGGCTTTAAACTTTTTTAATAATTTTAGATATTTTATTGAATTTTATTCTTTTTACTTTCTGAAATACAATTTCATCTTGACGTTGTAACTAACCTTTCTAATCTTGTTGAGACATTAATTACTAATCTTTGATAAGATTTTATTAAGTTTAATTGTGAATTCTTTCTTTTCACATGACGTCAACATAACTCACTGTATAGCATTGCCTCTTAAAGTAATAATGATGTAAAAATTTGTATTTTCAAAGATGATAAATAAATTAATTATAGCTTTTTCGATCTAATTAACTTGAAGCGTGCCTACAGAAGTTTTGAAACAAAATATCTTATAATGTTAGAGTTAAAAATAAATTTTATTCAAGTTGGAGTAAGAAGAACTAGCTAGAAAGTAATTGAAGATTTAATTTCCTTTCACTTTCATTTGAATTTTCTCAACCAATTCTGAAAAAAGAAAATATAGAATATAAAATATTATGTTATTAATGATTGGTGACAACGTAGAAAAAGATGATTGGATTTCTTATCACTATTTAATAGTAAATATTAAAATAACATATAAAAAGAGTAACTTTTGGGACCTTTAATTTTGTGAGGCTAGATATTTTCCAATAACAACAATCCCTATTACAAAAAATACTCTCTTTTCTCTCTCAGCACATGATAGCGTGCTCTTGCTAACATACGCTGAACAACAATGGGGAAGGGAAGACCGAGGAAAAATGCAAAGACGATTCAGCTAGAAAACTACACGGTGACTGGTATCTCGCAAACGACCGGAACGCGGAGTTTGGAATCCGCAGATGCAACAAAAATTTCAATGAAATAGTGGCCGCCATTGTCAACTGCAAAGGAAGGTCTGAAAATACCACATTCAATGAGTCCAATACCAATGATTGAGAATGCAAAGGTGATTTATGGCAATTCAATGCAAATTGCAAGACCTAGCTTAGGAGAAATTAATTTGCATGCAAACAATTTAGGAGCACAGACTGGTACTCAGAAGGCGAATGGAAATAATAGTATAGAGAATGCTAGATCGATTGCGATCGATAGTGTAGAGAAAGCTAGATCGATTGCGAGTAATTCTGGAGAAGTTATTGGTAATAGTGGAAAAATTGAGGATAAATTGGAAACTGATAACAACAAGGTAAAATTAGCAGATGAGAGCGCAAAGGTAGGTCAGAAGAATTGGGCTAACTTGTTTGAGGGGAACAGATTGACGGCAAACGATATGGATCTAAGTTTCATTGCACCGACCATTAAAAATGGGAAGTAATTGTGGAATTATGTAAGGAATAAGTAGAGCAAGAGACAATAAAATGGAAGCAAGAATTGATTCTTTATGTAGTAAGAACAACTCCAACAATGGGAGCTATGGAACCATTTGTTGCCTCGGTATGGAATTTTACAACTAAGCCAAAAGTCTATTATCACAATGAGGGATATTTTATAGTAAGATTTAAATCCATAGGAGACAAGGATGAAGCATTATACTCAGGACCACATATGTTAGGTACAAAGCCAATAACCATAAAGACTTGGTCAGAAAAGTTTGATTTTAGCAAGGAGGTTCTGCAAACTATACCTGTATGGGTAAAATTCCCTAACCTTCCATTGAACTATTGGGGAGCTAAGTCTCTAAGCATGATAAGTAGTAGTTTAGGGATTCCACTATATGCAGACTCTTGTACTACTCAAATGGATCGAATTGCACATACTAGAGTGTTAATTGAATGGATGTAACCAAAGAGCTTCCTAAGGCCATTAAGGTGACAGATCCAACTAGAAGAGAGTTTGTCCAAGGAGTAGTTTATGACTGGATTCTGGATTTCTGTCAAGTTTGTATGCAAGTTTGGCATAGATGTGGTAAAGAGGAGCTACTTATGCAGAAGACTCAGCCTAAGCAACAAAATCAGAAACAAAAATGGCAACCTAAAGACAAAAATAGTGACAAGGTAGAGCAAAAAGATGCAGCAGCTACAAAAAGGAGTCAAGTAATAAGGGATGGTGAGGAAACCAGTAAACCTGCTCGATCGCCGACAAGGATAGCTAGAGGAGAGGAGGATCAGCATTAGAGAAAAGCCACAAGGAAATCAATAGCTCGAAGTAAGGAAAAGGCAGGGGAGGACTCAATTAGCATCATAAATGGGTTCAATATACTGGCAGAATATGTACTACAGCTAATAAATTCAAGGCAATTAGGTGAAAGCTCGAGTAGGCAAAGAAGTCAAGCATAGGAGGAAGGGTACTCACAAGCTTTGTTCATTCATGTATGAAGCTGGTAACATAGAACATTAGAGGGCTGAATAAGGCCCCTATAGATAGAAGGAGGTCAAGAAGTACATAAGAAGCAATAAAGTAAATATGATAGCAATACTTGAATAGAAAATAAAGGAGTAGAAGGTTGAAAAAATAATAAAGGAAATCACTACAGGATAGCACTGGCTAGCAAACTATTAACACAGTAGCAAGGGGAGAATCTGGTTGCTGTGGGATGATAATGAGATAGAATGTCTGGTAAAGGGGAAGTCTTCTTAGTTTATTCAAGTTGCAGTTTACATCAAAGCATGAACATGAGGTTTGAATTCACTATAGTATATGGCTTGCCTACACTGGATGATAGGAGACACTTATGGGGAGACTTAGCAGATATTAACAATAGACAACAAATACCATGGCTAATCATCTGTAATTATAGCTATAAGATCAGGAAAAAATAGACCAATTGGTAATCCTATCCAAGATGTGGATGTAAGAGATTTTAATAGCTTTATAAATGATACTGGCTTGGTTTAAATGAGGACTAAAGGAAGAAATTTCACATGGACAAATGGGCACACATATAGCAGGATTGATATAGCACTCGTTAATGCAGAGTGGATATTGAAAATGCCTTATATAGAGGTATGGGTAATAGATCAGGGATGTTCTAACCAATCACACTTGAAGAAAAGGAAGAGATAGCCTCCAAGCCGTTCAGATTCTTGAACCACCTAGCTGAACATAAAGATTTTCTAAAGATAGTCAAAGGAGCATGAAAAGAGAGTAATGAAGATAATGTAATGAAAGATGTATGGAAAAGATTGAAAAGAATGAAGCAAGATATGAAAGAATTAAATGCTTAAAGAGTACAATGATGTGAAGATAAGATTGCAGACTGTAGGAAACAACTATGCAAAATGCATGAACAAATAAGAAGTCATGGACAACCTGAGAACATGGTTATAGCAGAAAAGGAATTAAAGATGTAGCTGGAGAAATGGCTGAGAGTAGAGAAAAAGATCATGAAGCAAAAATCTAGAGTAAAATGTCTACAACTGGGAGATGATAACACTGCCTACTTCTATGCAAGCATAAGAGTAGATATTCCCCGAATAAGTTTAAGAGTTTAACAATAAGCAATGGGGAAGTAACACAGACAAGCCAGGAGATTGAAGAGGAAGTAATTGAGTTTTATAAACAACTATTGGGATCAGCAGCTGAAAGACTTCCCACTATTAATCTAGTGATCGTGAGAGAAGGTCCATTAGTAAACAGACAACAGTAGCTGTAATTGACAACGTCAGTATCTAAGGAAGAAATACGCAGGGCTCTAATTGGGATTTGTGATAGCAAAGCACTTGAATGTGATGGATTTAGTGCACTCTTCTTCAAGAAAGCATGGCTTGTGGTTGGGGATAAGATAACTGAAGCAGTACTGGAGTTCTTCTCAAAAGACAATTTACATCAGCCTATCAATTGTACAACAATGACCTTGGTTCCTAAGGTACCAAATCCATTTAGAGTTACTGATTTTAGACCAATTTCTTGCTACACTCTCATCTATAAAATCATTTCAAAGGTGTTAAATAAAAGATTACAAGAGATAATGGATGACATAGTTGATAAAAGTCAATTTGTATTTGTCCCAGGAAGAATGAATAATGGTAACCTCATAATGAGCCATGAACTTGTTAAAGGTAATGGTAGAAAAGATATATTACCTAGATGCATGCTGAAAGTGGATGTGAAGAAAGCCTACGATTCTATTGAATGGAATCACGTGAAGCAAGTACTGAGGAGTATGCAAATGCCAGGGAATTTTGTGAATTGGATTATGAGATGTGTGAAGACTGTCTCATATTCTATCATTATAAATGGGCAGCACTTAGTACCTTTCAAAGCTAAAAAAGGATTGAGACAAGGTGATTCTTTGTCTCCTTACTCATTTGTATTAGCTATGGAGTATTTTACAAGGCTTAAGACACTAAAAAGGAACCCAGATTTCAACTTCCGCCCTAAGTGTGCCAAGCTGAGCATAATTCAACTCAGCTTTGGTGATGATTTTCTATTATTCTGTGAGGTGATACTATATTAGTAAAGCTATCGTACAAATGTTTCCAAGATTTTTCAGAGGCATCAGGATTAGAGGCCAACACTGAAAAGGCTCATTCTATTTTGGAGGAGTCAGAGATGATATTCAACAGGAAATTTGGCAACTGTTGGGGTTCTCTTAGGGGTCTCTTCCAGTGAGATACCCGGGGTACTTTTGAGTACTAAAAGGATGTCAGTACAACAATGTCAACCACTTCTTGAGACAATGATAAGAAGAATTCAGTCTTGGACTACTAAGCTGCTATCATATACAGGAAGAGTCCAACTTATTAGAAGTGTGTTACCCTTGATCCAAGTGTATTAGTCTCATATACTCTTATTACCTAAGAACCTAATCCATTTGATTGAAAGTATGTGTGGAAGATTCTTATGGACAGGAAGTGTTGAGGCTACAAGGAAAGCACCCAAAGCTTGGGATAGATTATGTTGGCCTAAATAAGTTGGTGGTTTGAATTTGATGGACATAGGCTTATGGAATAAAGTTGCCATATGCAAACTATTATGAAATTTAAGCAAGAAGAATGAAAAAATGTAGGTTTAATGGGTCCATGTGTACTATAAGAAATATATCCATGGTGGGGAGATGAGCCAAAATAAGCATTTTAGGTGATTCAGAAGATCTTTAAAGCCAAGAAATACTTTGAAGAAATTGGGTATACAGAGGAAGATGTGGTTAGACCAGAAACATTCCCAATCAAAACCATGTAGCAGAAGCAAAGAGGACAATTTAGCAAAGTTTCGTGGAGAAGACTCATTTGTAACAACAGTGGACTACCTAAGTGGATATTCATCATGTTCCTGGCTGCTCACTGGAGACTCCAACCAAGAGATAGGTTGATAAGATGAGGCGGTATAGAAGATGATACTTGTCCATTGTGTAATACAGAAATAGAGACTACTGATCACCTCTTCTTTACATGTTCATTCTCTTCAAAATATGGATTGCTATGATGGAATTAATGAGGATCTATAGACATTTGATGACAATGGAGCATGAACTGAAATGGGTTAAGCAACACTTTTGTGGAAGAAGTGCAAATGCTAAAATATACAAGATGATGCTAGCTGGGAGCATATACTATATATGGCAAGAGAGGAATGCAAGAGTTTTTCGGGAAACACAAAGAAATACAAAAATTACTAGACTTCTAGTACAAGACCTACATTGTATATGCAATGTGAAGCAACGACTGAAGGGAAGGTTACCAGAATTGAATTACTATCCCATTGTTCATTGAATTTTGTAGAGTGTTTAGAAGGGAAAGAGATACAGAAGAAATAGCTTAGTCTGGGACTTATGTCCAGAACAAGCTATAGAAAAAAGCTGCGTGTAAAACATTACTTGGTAATTAAATTGTTTAGTTACCAAAAAAAATTAAGGCTTAAGGTTGCCGCTTAATTTGGTGGTCGGGGAGTTAAGCCGCTTCTAGCTTACCCCCTACTCTAGATGGGCAGAGAATTGTTTAATACACTCTCGCCCTGGGGATGGATGAAAATAATAATGACAACAAATAAATACAACAAGATAAAAATAGGACCGAAGCCAACATCCTTCACATTTTACTATTGATACAAAAGTAGGTTAATAACCATTAAAATAATTTATAAATAGCATCATACATGTATTTTACATAACTAGCCATGATTATACTCTATAAAAAATAAAAACATAGGCAAAATATATAATCTACCCATCAAACTTAGGACCAAATCTCTCTTATACACCTGTTGAATACGGGTTTTATTTTACACACCAAACCTTTCAAAAGTGTGTCAATTACACACTACTTTTGACCAGTCCCTAGGGCGTGTGAAACACGACCAGTGGGCGCATGAATAGTTACTTTATGCCTTCACTGACCAATACAACGACTATTTATTAAAATTTGGGCCCATTTTCTGCCCCAATTCTTCATCTCCCTCTTATTTCATCTTCTTCTTCTTTAAAGGAACCAAACAATGTTCTGAACAAAAGAATCTTATTCTTCATTTCTGCCCCAACTAATATTGAGAGACTGGCATCCCCTCTTGTTGTGTCCACACACACCACAAAGGGAACAAGTTATCTTCACACCTCTCTTTGAAAGCTTTCCAAATTTTGGGTTTATCTTTGTTAATTTTGGATGAAGAACAGGACTTGGAAAATGGGTTTATCTTTGTTAATTTGGTCGTGTACGTGTTTTTACCTTACTGGGTTGGATCTTTCATGGGTCAGAATTAATAAAAGGGTCGGATCGTTATTTTTTTTAATTTATAAAAGCGTGGGTATAAAACGCATTAAATATTAAAGGGCTGGTCAAAAGTAATGTGTAATTGATACACTTTTGAAAGGTTTAGTGTGTAAAATAAAATTCGTGTTCAACGAGTGTGTAAGAAAAATTTGGTCCTAAGTTTAATGGGTAAATTATATATTTTGTCTGGAAACATACTCTATACCATAAAGCAAATTATTGCTTAACAATGACTTTAGCACTTTCTACTTTTTCTTATCCAATTATTGGAAATACCTACGAAAGAAACGAAACAACAGACTAGATGATTAAGATTTTACCTCGTGACAAATATGAACCGTTGATCTTCCTTGTCCTCGAAAACCCCAACTGATCAGACGCTTCATAAACAAAAGAAGACTTTACAACAACAACAACAACAACCCAGTATAATCCCACTTAGTGGGGTCAGGGGAGGGTAGTGTGTACGCAGACCTTACCCCTACCCTGCAGTAGAGAAGCTGTTTCCAAATAGACCCCCGACATCCTTCCCTTCAAGAACTTCCCACCTTGCTCTTGGGGAGACTCGAACTCACAACCTCTCGGTTGAAAGTGGGGATTGCTTACCATCAAAGCAACCCCTCTTGTCTTAAACAAAAGAAGACTTTGTCTTCTGAAAATTATTACAAAGTCGTAACACATTTGACCGAAGCTTCGTTCGTAGAGACCTCAAGCACCAGAAATGAAACTTCCAATATGTAGCGACTAAATCATCTTTAGACGAAAGCCTTATCTTCAATCCGTATATATATATATTTCCACTTCCCTTTCCACTCCATTGAAATATTCAGTGTACTCCTTCTACAGCTTCTCTCAATTTCATTCTTTTTAATTTCTCAGTTTTGAAACTCAAGTTCATATATTCAACTTCTGTAATGGAATGTTTTGATGAATATTTTGCATTGGAGAAAATTAGAAACCATCTTCTCGGGGATTTCTCCCCAAAAAATTTGAAATTTGGGGCGGAATTAACGGGTAATAGGCCGTGTAGTGATATTATGACGGAGAGTTCTAGCTCTCAATCCGAATCTGCTAGTTCAGACTCTCTTCCCTTTGATTTTCTCTCCGGTTCATTCGATTTTGAAGCTGATTTCTTTCAATTTGGAAATGAAGTTTCAAATTCGAGCTCGGGATCGGCAAATTCAGTGCATAATTCAACCAATTTCATCAAACGCAAATTGGAGCCAACGATTTCAAGCTCCGAATACGGGAAATCTCAAGTAATCATTGACCTTACATCACCTAAGTTGAATAACGTTAGTGATCGGAAACCTTCATTGAAAATCGATTTACCGCCAGTGAAGAAATTTGAGTGGATCGGTTTCGGTAATTCGACGACTCAGTCGAATTCAATTGTTTCGGTGACTATGCAACAGAAGGGGAAAACTGAAGAGAAGAGGCATTACAGAGGAGTGCGACAGCGGCCGTGGGGAAAGTACGCGTCGGAGATCCGAGATCCTACACGCCGTGGTGCTAGGGTTTGGCTTGGGACATTTAACACCGCAATTGAAGCGGCAAAGGCTTACGATAGAGCCGCATTTAAGATGCGTGGAAGTAAGGCGATATTGAATTTTCCGTTGGAGGTGGGGAAGAACCTGTCGTATTCAAGCTCCGCCACGGACAGCGGCGTGAAGCGGCGGAGAGAATCAGAAGAATGTGGAGATGAGAAGGAAGTGAAGAAAGTGGAGAGGTGTAAGGAAGAGGAGTCATGGCCATTAACTCCGTCAAGTTGGAACTTCCTTTGGGAACAGAATACTAACGGAATGCTTAACCTCCCGCCTTTATCACCGTTATCTCCTCACCCGCCATTGGGCTGTTCGCAGCTTATTCAAATCTAAGTGACTACACAGTACACAATACTTCGATTTTATGAATTTTGAGGGAAAACATAAAATAAGAACACAGCTATAGATATGTTTTGTATGCATCAAAATCAGACCAATTATATAATAAGTTTCTCTACTCTAGAAAGTAAATTATTACGGTACCCGCTTTAGAGTCCGATTAATTCTAATGCACGATTGAGAAGTCTCACTACGCGAAGCAAAACTCTCTCTACCAGTTGTTCTATGTTTGTATTATACGGAACAAATAATTTGAACTTGGGTTTATCTATTCTATATAGAATAACAAAGGCAAAACAATGTGGGAGTGACAAGTGTAAATCCCTATTGTTAACACCTGTACAAAATTTGGACAACTCTCCAATAAACTTGGAACTTAAATTGACTCCCACGTTTACAGTCAATTGTACCCATTACTTTACCCACTTCTTTACTTTAATTTTGATCCCACGTTACTTTAACAGTTTTTTCCAATTCCACTTCTTTACAGTTTTTTCCAACTCCACTACTTCACAGTTTTCATCCACGTCTACTGCTTGACAGTTTTCCCCAGTGTACTTGACAGTTTTTTCCAATTACTGAAGAAGCCATAAGTTCACTCCCACGTTTACAGTCAGTTTTTTCCAATTACAGAAGAAGCCTTAACGTTTACAATCAGTTTTTTCCATATGCACATCTATATATATACGATTTCACTGCTTTACAATTTCCAAACCTTTGTGAAGTTTATATTTTATCTGCTGAAATACAATTTTCTACTTGCAAATATGGAGAAACAAATTCATGATATCAAACAAATTTCAGGCAACTCAATGCAATGGAACCTAAAAGTTAGAGTTGTTCGAATGTGGGTATTGCCGGATCGGTTTAAACCGGAAATATCATATTCAATTGAATTGGTTTTGGAGGATTCTAAGGTAACATATCAAACTTTGTTATACTTCGGAAGTTATTAATGTAGTCGCATTCTTTTTAACACTTCAACAGAGGATGAATGTACACATAAATATGTTGCGACTGTTTTTTGTATTCTTCACAACACTTGATACAAAGTGAAGTTTGTACTGTCGTTAAAACACATAAGAAATGAGAAGACTGTGTTTTGTATTCTTGACAACACTTGACAGAAAGAGTTGAATGAAAGTTGCATCTTTGTGTCGTTTAAACAGAGTTATTGTTCACATTAACAGAGGAATTGCTCTGCTATATAACTTTGGCTAATACGTTTTCTGTCTGGTTCTTGAAGGGAATCCACTGAACGTTTGATGCATTCTTTCTTACTCCTATTTGGCAATGGAGATAAACTTTCTCTTTTTTCAGTTGTAGCATTTTGAAATCATAATCAAGAAAAGGTGTAGCATTTTCAAATTAGAACTTAGAATAGGTGTTTAATTTTGTTTCTATCCTAAAGTGTATGGAGGTTTGATGTTGAAGCAGATACAGCAGTAATCAAACACTATTACATTGCTGGCTGTTTATTTTGTAAATCATGGGTAGTTAATGTTGCAGCAGATTACAACAAATTTGGTTATCTTTTTCTTACAATTACGCGCTTACATTTGTTGTCTTCATAATTGTGCACTAATAATGAATCTAAATTTGCAGGGTGATCGTATACATGCTACAATTGGAAAGTACGTTCTTAAGTCTTTTAGGAACAAGATACATGAACTTCGGTTATATCGTATGAACTACTTTGTAGTTGGACCAAATAATTTAAAGTTGAGGACTACGCCACACAGCTTGAGGCTAACATTCACTCAAAAGACATTTGTTGAGGAAACAAATGATCCTTCATTTCATATGAACATCTTTAACTTGCGCCCTTTAGACCAACTAACAATTCAACATGATGTCGATGAGACTGAATTATGTGGTAATTCTTCTTTTCATTTGTAATGAATTAATTGTTTTGGTAAAACTATGTTACTGACTTTTATCTATATACATATATATATTTTAGATGTTGTTGGTCACGTTGTTAGCTATGAAGATGTTAAGACGTACAAGCAAGGAGACGACGAAAGTCAGTTTATGAATATTGTACTCGAAGATGATCAGTAAGTAATTGAAATTTTTTTATATTTTTTATGAATAGCTTACCTATATATGTCTACATTAACGTTACTATGCAATGTATAGGAGGAACAGGATTGTGTCAACGTTATGGAGCGAACATGTGGATGAAATTAAGCATTACTTGAATGAATCGACCGATGAACCGTTGATTGTTGTTTTTCAGCATATGAAGCCTCAAAAATATCGAGGTTCACTGTATATTACATGTTCTTTCCTGTAAAATTGTATAAATATATTTATGTGTACAATATTTTTTAAGCGAGCTTCCAGTCAGATTCACTACTTACTTTTCATTTCATACATAGGTAATTACTCTCTACGTAGCTGTTGGTTTCAGACGAAGATATGGATAAACTCTACGTTGCCACAATCTACTGAATTTAAATCGAGGTTTGTCACGTGTATACTCCTATTCATTATGCAGTTGTTAAATATAACAATACTATTTATAAATAACAATTTTTGAGTTATGTAGGTTACTTGCAGCACTTCCATCAAACATTCAGCGAATCACTCAAACAAGTTCTCAGCAAAGTTACTCTGTTAGAGATGAGTTAGAAAAAGGAATTGTAGAGTTTAAAACTATTAGGGATTTAGTTCAGTGCACGCAGGTGAGTTTAATTAACTTTTTCAATTGTATGTACTTTATGTTTAATGTTGTGCATTTACAATAAACTTTTTAAAAAAAAATAGGAAAGTACCTGTTGGATTGCAGCCGAATTGGTAAGTTTGGAACTTGACCGGGGATGGTCATACTTGGCATGCAACAAATGTAGTCGAAAGGTTGATAAAGTTGAAAATAAGTACTTTTGTAAGAAATGCAATGAAGATCAATTCTCATGCTCTCACAGGTAAATATTAACAATATTTTTTAAAAATTATATTATATATTAATAAAAAGCCATAAGTTTAATCCAAAATGAATTGCAGGTATAGGCTTCAAGTACGAGTTATGGATGGAACCGCTTTTATCTCATTGTTGCTTTGGAATCGAGAGGCTATGCAGCTTATAGGGAAGTCCGCAAAAGAACTTAAGGAAAGCTCGCTTGAGGTATACTACAAAACTTATTTTGATTAATTAACTATAAAAACACTTCTGACCTATCAATTTTGGTGTAGAATTCACTTGCGGATGCTGACTGTTATTATCCAAGTGAACTGGACACTATGCTTCATCAAAGATTATTGTTCAAGGTTATTGTTATTCAAGAGAATATTGAGTCTCAGGTCGAAGTCTACAAAGTCCTTAAGCTTAGTGATGATGATGACCTTTTAAAGGAATACGGCCACAGTTTATTCGAAGACAATATCACCGTAAATATTTTTACCTCTCAAAACTTCTAACACAATATTTTAGTATTAATAGTTTTGCAGTCATTGAATGAATGTTCTATTTAATTTTTGTTTAACAGGATCCAAAGTTTTTTGATGGACAAAGCTCAAGTGGAGATAAGCTTTTGGGGGTAAATTCTATGAAATTTAAAGTTCTACAGCATTATTTATTTGTTTTACAATTACAGTAAAAAAAACTATTCAAGTAACAAAAGTATTGCATTAATTTTTTTGGTGTTTGGAAGGATGTAATGGCCGAAAGTCAGCAGTCTATTTTTCAAAGCCCGATTGATAAAAGCGTATCAGAAAGTGGATCGTCAGTGTTAGAAGATGGGGAAGCTTCCAATGTAAAAATATGTGCATTGAAGACGTACGACAAGAAGACTAGATCCGCTAATAAGGCATCAGCAGCAGGACCAGATGATGACTTCAATTCTCAACTCTCTAGCAACAAAGTTCGCAAGGTCATAAAGAAAGAAAAGAATCCCTGATTGGTTTTACTTTAATAGTCTACTTGTGATCGATCTTTAAGCTGGTTCTCCTAAACAAATTCAGTGTAGGATTTCCTTTAAGTTGGTTGAGCGTAGCGAGATCGATTTTTACTGTACTGCGTTTTCCTCTGCACTTATGTATTTTGTAATTCTGTCGCTTCAATGTTCTGCGTTTTATATTTGATATGATGAACTGACTCTACCTTTGCAACTTCATCTTTACTTTATCAATCATGATGCGATTCTGTTAAACGACCAATCAGTCTTCTATAAAAAATGCAGCATTTACCTTTAACCTATTTGTTTTCCTCAACTTCCTGTTTTCCAGTATATATATTCTTACTTCTACCATGTAAAGTATATCAAGTGAATGTTTATTTTTCTTAAAAATTTTTGCTATTTGTAAATATAGTTACAGTCATTACTTTAACTTTCTATTTCCTTATGATTTGGAGTTATGATGAGCGATGGAAATCCAATTAATTGAAATTTATTAGTAACTGTTGTGTTGTTGAGATGGTTCTATCCAATTTCTGGCAAAAGATTCTGTTGACGAAAATTCTGAGACTAAGATAAAGTTGTCCACATGTACAAGTTATGAATCACTGAGAACAACATGTGAAAATTTGAAGAAAAAATTCTTATCCGTGTTTAGTTTGAAGCTGGCAGGGGCCCAACAAGAGTTCAAAAAGTCATATGATCAGGTAAATTATTCATGACAGGCCTTCATAGATGTGGAAAACCTTTGGCTATACTTATTGTGTTGAACCAGACCTGTTGCATAGAAGATGGCCGTAATTGTTTAAGGACGCTGTTTAATATTTCCTCTTCTTGGATGCTTCTGTCAGACAACTGAGCTCTTAGATGAGAGGGAATTATCTAACTAGGAATGTGCATGAAATTAAGAGCAGTGCAAATCGTGTTGTGCCGAGACTCATCAACCTAAGAAGCATTGCAAGCTTCAGCTTTTCAAAGTGTTCAGATTAGTTTTGAAGTGTTCAGATTAGTTTTCTTTTTGATGAAGTAACAGTGTAGCATTGTTGGTTACACTTTGAGTCTTGGTTCAAATGTAGACTGAGGTTTATGTCAATATCAAGATTTTCTATGTGATTCAGTAGGAGATTGATGTATATTTGAGTTTAGTAGTTGTTTAATAAGGTATTTTCATAGTTATGGAGCAGATGATAGTCTTCAACAAGATTATTGTTCTCAGTTTTTGCCTGAAATATCTGGTGTGATGGCAAACGAACCATCCGGACAGAGTGAATTTGGTTTAATAAATAAGAGAGGTAGTTCCGATAGGATGATTAGGGATTCACATAGTGTTCCTATTCATAATGCTGTTAATTTTGAGCAAAGAAAGGTTTCTCCTTCATCCAAATTTAGCCGGTTATGTTCATTGGCACCTCAGAAAGGTCATTCAGAATCAGGAGTTTATGATATCTTTAGCAGTAAAATTAGCAATACTCCAGTGCCAGTGTATGGGGATTCAAGTCAAAATCAAGCTGCAGCTGGTGAGGTCAAAAGCATTAAAGTCCAAAAGCAAAATATGCCTGGAGCTGGAAGTTGCTCCACCTTGCTCAACTTTTCACATTTCTCAAGACCTGCTACATTTATTAAAGCAGCGAAGCTTCAAAATATTACCGCGGGTCCGAATGTTTCAGATTCATATACCATAGAAGCAAAGGGGAGTAAGGAAGGAGAAAATGTGACAAAGAGCCACAATCATATTAATTCTGCAGCAGTGGAAGACTATTTAAGTTCCAAGAAGGAAAATGACCTCCATTATCCAACTAATGTGGTACCTTCTCAACTCGAGTCAAGAGCATCTGGGGCTAGCTTTCATGATAGATAATTCACTGGGTTTTTGTTAAGTGACCGAACAGATGAATCCGAACGCATTAGATGTAGGGTGGACATAAAAAATCAAACAAATGGAATTTACGCCCTGATCTTTCATTAACAACTTTTTCTAAGTTTATTTCTGCTATTCTGGTTTGCCGGGACGTTCGGTATTAAGATTCGGAGTGTTTTGGGATACTTAGTCCCTATATGAGAGCTTAAAAGTTAAAAAATGGTCCGTATTCAGAGCAGTGTAAAGACTACCTCAAAATGGAAATCTGATGGTTCCGTTAGCTCCGTTAGGAGATTTCGGGGTTGGGAGCGTGTTCGAAATGTAATTTGGAAGTCCGTAGCTCATTTAGAATTGAAATGCCGAAATTTGAATTTTTGAAGTTCTGGTCCGATAGTGAATTTTTTATCCGAGAGTCAGTTTGGAATTTCGAAAGTTGTTGTAGCTTCTTCATGTCATTTTGGATGCGCGTGCAAAATTTCAGATCATTCGGACAAGGTTTAGATAGGTTTTTGATTGAAAGTGTGTTTGGTTATAATTTGAAATTCATAGGCTTTAATCTTCGCTTAAATCGTATTTCCGGTGTTGTTTTACGTGGTTTAATGATTGGTACAAGTTTGTATGGTGTTATTGAATATGTCCGTTGGTTTGGTTGAGGTCTCGGGGGCCTCGGGTGTGTTCCGGATGCTCAACGGAGCATTTTTGGAGTTTGAAAAATTGCAGAATTTCTTTCAAATATTAATTTTAACCTCTTCAGTTGTAAAACTTTTGGATTTAGAAGGCTTCGATGGTTTCTTCACTGCTTCTTCTTCAACTATTTTATTTAAGCCCGGTCCTTTCCCATCTTTCAGTTAGTAGCCCCTGCAATGAAGATTTGAATTGTCCGTTTATGATAGG
Source organism: Nicotiana noctiflora (assembly GCA_032618575.1). Lineage (NCBI taxonomy): Eukaryota > Viridiplantae > Streptophyta > Magnoliopsida > Solanales > Solanaceae > Nicotiana > Nicotiana noctiflora. The sequence goes on from JASVEL010001633.1 coordinate 366,140, forward strand.
TTAAATTAAACATCTAGGAGTCACGCTCAAACTTATTCTCATATGGTTGCACTGTGCTCAGAAGAATGTAGTGTTAATCGTTTATGGTGTATGAAGAATGTTGTGTCATACTTATGACTGTTGATTAACATAGCAAACTTGAGGGCTGCGGAAATGCTCAGGAGTCTTCGAAGACTGTTAAGTTTTCCATTATTATGTAATTGTATTAAATCTTTAAGAATGACATTTGTTGTTTCCTTGGCTTCCTTCACATAAATCTAAGGTTTTGTCATATGGAGCATCAGTAGTATAGCATGGGTGCCAAACAAAATAGTAGTATAGCATGGTGTCAATGTCAGCCTGCAAAAAAAATATAGCACCTTTCCATTTTGCTACTTATTTGGAGGGACTAAAACCATTGGATTAAGTTTCCTACTCGCTCTTCTCGAATCATTGTATCCAAGAAGGTCAGGAAACTAATACAACAATCAGGTAAGATCAAGAAACAGTAAGAAAATGGCAAATACAAACGCCTATATCTGAAAGGTATAGCTCGACTAGGCATTTCATTGATATTTGGAGATTCTGAACCCTATTAAAATGGAAAGTACCGCGTTCATCAAGGCCTTGATTTCAGACTCCACAAGGTCAGATCCTACTCTTTTCAAGCCATCTTTCAGTTCGTCATATGTGATTGTCCCGCTGTTATCTGTGTCAATCATTTTGAATAACTGCTTTAAGCCTCCTATTTCTTCCTCTGAAAGCCTTTCTGCTATGACCTGTTAGTATAGAGTGTTTCAATTATCAGAAATCAACGCATATTCTGGAAATTTAGATACAGAATAAGGATCTCAGTAACATAAGATTCGAAGAACTCTTCAACAATCCAATATTATGTTTTTAGTCCCCAATGGTAAAGAGCTTAAAAACATTAATTAGCAGCTGATAATCAAGCTGTGGTGGTGCGCTACACTTGATACTCGAACAACAGGTCATGCGCAAATTTCATGCTTTGAAGGTATATCAAAGCATTCCAGTGAAAGATTACTACAACATTGCAGTGACAGCCAAAAAAGGAAGCAAAAGTGCCATAGTTTGGCCTCTCAAATAAAGAGAAAAGCAGAACTCTCCACCTCACAGCAAGAGAGGGCAGTAAAGAAGTGTAGGCGTATCAGTTTTATAGAAAAGCAATACCCAACTGCAACAAGGTAAAAGTCTTTGGATAAGTTAAAGCCATGCTGAGAAGTTGATTTGTTTGATTTTGTCTACACCTTTTTTGTAATCCCTGTAAGATTTGGAAAGGGATTTTTCTTTTGGTGTTTTGCATACTTGTAATTACTACAACACTTAGTGCTAGCTACAATCACCTTTCTCAATAAGAAAAAGAATTTGTCTCCAGTCAATCAAGTAATCTAAAGCCATTCACCACCTTGATAGAGGCTTCTCTTAATAAGGAACAGCAGCATCAATGCTAACACATCTTAAATGTTTCGCGAATCTTTCAACCTGAAAGATTACTACAACATTCCAGTGGCCAAAAAAGGAAAAATTACTACAACATTGCAGTGACAGCCAAAAAAGGAAGCAAAAGTGCCATAGTTTGGCCTCTCAAATAAAGAGATAAGCAGAACTCTCCACTCCACAGCAAGAGAGGGCAGTAAAGAAGTTTAGGCGTATCCGTTTTATAGAAAAGCAATATATGTAGCTAAAGTGTGGTATCTCATCATCATATCACATACAAACTTAGGAGACCCATCCCCACCAGAATTCACATCCCACAGTGGAGGACCTTGACATTCTTCATCACCTACATAAAAGCCTTTGTTTGTTTGCTATTCTACCTCATGATTTCCTTGCTTTCTTTGTTGACATCTTTGGCTTTCTGTCAGATTAATATAACAAATTTTATCATCATACTTTTGTAAACTACGTGAAATCATGTTATCCATTTTATTAGCTTGATCACGTGACAGTGCGGTAAGCAGTTCCTCTGAGATATTGATTGTGTTACAAAAATCAGGTGCAATAGCTTACACCATATTTGACGCTTCACCAAATTTTATGCTACACATTTTTTTAGAAATGATGTGTGTCACGTATCTGCTTCACCCCAACATCCAGTCTCATATGACAGCCTGTTATACTTTGGACAGATTTCCGTAAAATGGACCATTTCACCAAATGTAAAGAGATCAGACCAGATAGCGATACTGCAGTGAAAGGTTAGTTTCTTTGCGCGTGTGATGAACTGTAGGACCTGATGGCTGATGGGATATAACTGTCCGTTTTATTTACCATTTACTGTTGGATATCACATATCAAAAATATAGACTTGAAAATGTAATTGCACAAGTGTATATGTTGATGATCTTTTGATAAAACAATCCGTTGATCCAACATCTGCAATTGTACAAAGTACATATCCTGATTTCAACAGTTGTTGCAATGATATAGGATACCTCCAGCAAAGAGCCATTCTTACTCCAACTCTTGATATGGTCGAATCAATCAACGAATATATGATTTCTCTTAATCAAAGTTATGAGAAATCATATTTAAGTTCCGATACAATCTGCAGCTCTGACAATACTTATTCAGCACTGGAACATGTCCACACTCCTGAATTCTTAAATACAATTAAATGTTCTGGAGTTCCAAATCATGCTCTTACTCTAAAGGTTGGTATTCCAGTAATGTTATTAAGAAATATTGATCAGTCGGCAGGATTATGTAATGGAACAAGGTTGATCATAACTAGACTTGGAAATCAAGTTATTGAAGCCAAGGTGTTAGCAGGACAAATGGCTGGAGAAAAAGTATTTATTCCAAGAATGACGTTAACTCCATCTGATGCTAGAGTTCCATTTAAGTTCCAGCGAAGACAATTTCCAATTATCGTTTCTTTTGCCATGACAATCAACAAAAGTCAAGGACAGTCATTATCTCATGTGGGATTATTTTTGAAGAAACCAGTTTTTACACATGGACAACTATATATTGCTCTTTCTCGTGTGACAAGCAGAAACAGATTAAAGATTTTGGTTTGTGATGACGATGGGCAAATAACTACCGAAGCTACAAATGTTGTATTTAAAGAAGTTTTTCGAAATTTAGTCTGACACTCGAAAGTTTAAGTACTACTTTTGTTGCTGAGTTTCATTAACTAAGTGGAATAATAGTTGTTCATAACATATCTGAAAAATATAATAGGTACGCTTTACTTTTCTTTTCTTTTATATATTTCTCTATATTTGTATTTTACATATAAATTAATATTTCATAAAATGTTGCAAATACAGATCTGTCAGGATTTGCCATAACATGGATTAACAGGAATTGTTACGTTGCATTTCAGAAGAAGCACATAATATCAGGTACGAATTTTTTCTTTTTACCTATCCTCTTTAGTTATGTTAATTGCAACAGATTATAAGCTAGATTTTATAATATTCTATTGGGAACGACTAAGTAAATGCAATTTATTTCCGTTTTCGTATTTACTATATTTTTTTATTTTGTATTGTCGATTTGAAAGATAAGATTGTCATTAGAGGTTAAACTTGGCCAATGCTTCACATTTATAATTATTATTTTGAGATGATGTTAAAGTCAACTTTATAAGGTGATTGGATATAAGTTTTTAGTTGAATTAATTTTACAGAGATTCCAGGGATTCCTAAATTTTTATGAAAGTTTCTTATTCCTGCTAATATTTTTCCTTTTCTCTTATGAGAACTTATACAAGTGTATAAACAGTTTCTTTTAGTTTCTTGATACAGTTCAATGATGAATTTTGTTGAGGTCTGAAACATTCAATATGTAATCTCTCTGTTGTTTTTAAGGTGCAACTGATGTATCAAATGTCAGAGGTGGGATGCAGAAGGTCTAAGGACAAGTTCTCCTATTCATCTCTTTCTCTGGTTGCCTGTTGTATAGTCTTCTGACATACAAAATGTAACTACATGTGCTATCAAAGCCTAAAATTTACACTCTATGACTTTGTTCTGATTTTCAGCCCATGTATCTTAGCATTTTACATAACCTATTCATTAGAATCTTCCTATGCTCAGTTTTTAACAAAAGATATGTGCTGTCTTTTAGCTAGAATATCAAATTATCTCAAATGTTTTAACTTTTAACAACTTTTTATCTTCCGGAACTATATAACAGCTTAACCTTGCATTTTCGAAGTTCATATATTTGTTTTTTGATTTAATTCTTTTTAATGTGATTGCAAAATTTAGTCTACAATAAACACCTATTTTAACTATATCATTTTTTGACTTTCAAACAATCCGCGCATCGCGCGGGTACGTATACTAGTATATGAAGAAAGTGCCAGCTTGTTCATGTTATTGTGTTAAATCTACTGCCTCAGTACGTATTGAGAATGTTGTCAATTGCTATCCAACGCCGCAATCTAGTTGCATATGCGCGCTTGCTTCAAATTTGTTAGGTTTTAAGTTGCTTAGCACGGTGCAGCCAAGTATTCCTTCCCTCCACCCTCTTGTACTTGGTACGTATTGGCTTTTAACGTATTTTAGAAAATAATAAATGAAAGCATAATTTATCATGATATTTATATTAATTAATACATATTTTATTGAATTTGAGAAAATGATATGAAATGAATAATAAATACTATGTGTATAACAAGAAAAAAATTTGGCTTCTCTTAATATGTGTAAAGTGACAAATAAAAATAAAAAATTAATTTTAGTATATCTACCATGAAAAAATGAACAACGGGAGTATTTGCTTATAAGTTCTTGAGATCAATAAAAATGATAAAGTAGAGAAGTTTAAAAAAAGATAGCTCTAATAAGTTTTACAGTTTTTTTGTACAGTGTTCAGAACATTGTACACAGACTGTATGGAATAAGGAGTATTACTTGCCAATTTTCACAAAACTTAACCTTAAGTGTATGATACGAAATTGTAAAATCTTCTCTTCCGAAAATGCAGTGAATTCAAGATTGTTTCATTTTTGTTGGCCGTTTTGAAGCTTTAAAATTTGTATGGTTCAAATCTAATCACAAATTAACCATCAAGCTCGCTAAGAGGCAATTCCCGTAAGGCCACCCCATTCTACCCCTCCCTATTAAGGGGAACTGTAAGGGGTCGGCCAAGTCATGGACACAACCATAAAGCATAAGGGTGATGAGCATCTCGACCACTGTCGAGATTGAGCCATCGAGAAGGCTTGGAGGTTAAGCCTGAGCAAGTAAAGAGGGAGATTGTCAAAAAAAGGTATACTGATAAAGACTGTTGGATAAAAGGGAAGGTGAGTAATATATATATATATATATATATATAAGATTGTCAAAAAAGGGTATACTGATTAAAGACTGTTGGATAAAAGGGAAGGTGAGTCTTTAATCAGTATACCCTTTAATACAATCTTATATATATATATATATATATATATATATATATATATATATATATATGAAAGGAGACGCAGAAAAAGCAAGGGGGGATCCTAGGAGAGAAAAAGAAACAGAAGACTTGAAGGAGACCTCTGAGCTACAAAGTAAGAAGTCAAGATTATGGTTTCGGACCATGGTAAACACCATGGTTGAGTCGATAGAGCTAGGTCTCATAGCTATCAATGAGATTTCTCTTTATCTTCTTTGCTTTACAAATACAGAATAATATGTCAAAGATGTAAGCTTATCATTTACGATTAAATGCTTTTAATCATTCTGAGAAACTTTACCTAAACTCATCTTCATTTGATTCTAATGTGTACAATATTCTTAGATCTAAAGTTAACTGTGTTTGGCTAGCATATACTCTCTATTTCATCGTTAATTGATTTAGCTAAAAAATTCAAACACTTTTTGGCTAAACTAGATAACAAAAATAATAAACTCCAAAAAGTACTGAAAAATCCCCCCCCCCCCCTTCCTCCTTAGTGCAAGGCTGCAACCGAATTCTACTATTTACATAAAATTCAGGAGCTGTCTGACGAATTTTGTGCTTAAAATCAAACTTCATGAGGGGCCTTAATTTTTTTAGATGCAAAATTATTGTAATAATATTTTTATAATTAGTTTCTCCTAATAAGTCTTTCTCAATTGATAATATAGCTAAATCATTTAACTTTTTTTGAGGCATTGTTGATCTATTTTATCAATTTTAATTTTGAAAAACGTATTTTCGTTGAAGCAACGATAACAAGATTTATTAACATTATTCTATAACTAATATATGCATATGGAAAAGAATTAAATCTTTTTATTCGATTGGGCATGCATATAAATTAAATTGTTACCTTTTAATTGTATTATTTTTCTTAACACTTTTAATTCAAAAATAAATCTAAATCATCAATGTCGGATTGATAATTATGCTTTAAGGAACATTTAATATTAAGGCGATATTTTACCAATTTTAAATCATCTATGATCTAATTTTTTACCGCTAAATAGAAAATCAATAATATTATTATATGATTCGAATTGTTCAAATCTATTTTAAAGTGAAAAAATAATCTCGTCTATACTATGTATAAAAAGTAATCAACTCTAAAGGACTCTTTGAGATATTTTAAAATTTTATTATCAATATTTCATTCAAATTATTTCTCCCTATATATCACATGTTTACTAAATTCGAGTTCAAAATTTATTTCAAATGTAATTTCTTTGGAAAAAATATAGCAATTACAAATCCTTTTTTCTCTGTTTATAAAGAAACCAAACTTTTATCTGCTTTAAAAAATAGCTACCCTTGAATTTAAACCCCTTCGAGTGCGGTTAATTACCTAACCTTATACGAATGTGGGATGCATTATTATTGACTAGTAATCGTACCCGCGCGATGCGCGGTGAATATTAAAAAGAAAAAATTAAGTTATAATTATTCTTGTTTGATATTATTAGATTGTATTGCTTTACTAAATTTTATTTGTCAATACGATATACCCAACCTCACCGATATTTTAGTAGTTAATTTCTTTGTAAATTTTTATTAAATAATTTTTTGTTATTAACTAATTATGTCATATGGCTTTTATCTAGGCTATAACTTGTATTAATGTGGTGTCTTTTTCTTTGACATTTAATAATATATAGATAGAATATTAACATATTAATTGTTTAATATTTTTGTATGCTATTTTTTTATAATATAATAGGAGATATATATTTTATTACTATTGAAAATATTTATTTTTATTTTTAATTTTATTATATTTTTCTCCATTTTAATGAATAGATATACTTTTTATTTTATAAAATAAAAAAGAAAATAATTTTAAAAAATGAAATAAAGAAATTAACTAACCTAAATCAACTCTCCCCCACGTTTTAGTAGTTAATTTAGGTAGTTAATTTCTTTGTTAATTTTTAATAGATAATTTCTTTCTTATTGACTAATTATTTCATAAGGTATTTTTCTAGACTACCACTTGGCATAAGGAGAGAGCTTTATACTCTCCTTTTAATAATATATAGATATAGAAGTTATATAGAATATAAGATATAGAATATTAGAAAGAAACTACTCCACTATTTGAATCAATTTTTTTTATTGCTTTATTTTTGTTTTTTATTTTAAAACAATTATAAACTCCAACTTGAAACTATTCCCCAATCTAAAAAGGTAATTATTATTTTTTTAATTTCATTTTTTCATTTTAAAACTCCAACTTGAAACTACTCACCGATTTGAATGGGTAGTTTTTCTTCTTCTTCTTTCGTTTTTATTATTATAGTTAAAGTTAATTTTTTTTCTATTTTTTCTATTTTAAAATAATTTTAACATTCTAACTTGAAACTACTCCCACCCATTTTGAATGTGTAGTTATTTTTTATATATTTATATTTTTGAATTTTTTATTATAACTAATTATGAGATATCTATATTTATTAATTAAAATAAAGTAACCATATATATATAGTGTTTCTGTGTGTGTGGTAGTTTTTTTCTTTTATTTTTTTTATTTGTATAGATATTTAAATTCAAATATAATAACTAATAACTAATTATTAACTTAGAAACTACTTAGTAACTAATTATGCCACGTGGCTTTTTTTTATGCTGCCACTTGGCTTAAGGAGAAGGCTTTATCCTCTCCTTTTAATAATATATAGATATAGATATTTTAAAACTCCAACTTGAAACTACTCCCCTATTTGAATGGGTAGTTTTTCTTCTATTTGTTTCGTTTTTTATAGATTTTTTTGCTTTTTTATTTTAAAATAATTTTAAAACTCCAACTTGAAACTACTCTCACCAAATTTGAATGGGTAGTTATTTATTATATATTTATATTTCATATTTTATATAGTTTTTTATTATAGTTAATTAATTATAAGATATCTATATTTATTAATATAATTAAAGTAACCAATATATATATATATATATATATATATATATATATAACCAATAAATAATTATTAAATAAATAACTATTTAATAACTAACTATGCCATGTGGCTTTTTCTAAAGCCGTCACTTGACTTAAGGAGAGGGTTTTTTTCTCTCCTTTTAATAATATATAGATTTTCTTCTCTTTTTTCGTTTGTTATAGACTTCTTTTTTTGCTTTTTTATTTTAAAATAATTTAAAAACTACAACTTGAAACTACTGCCACCCAATTTGAATGAGTAGTTATTTTTTTTATATTTTTATATTTTCATTTTTATATAGTTTTTTATTATAGTTAATTAATTATAAGATATCTATATTTATTATATGGTTGTTTTTTATTTTTGTTTTTAGATATATTTAAATTCAAAAGAATAACCAATAATTAATTATTAACTAATTAACTAATTTAATAACTAATTATGCCACGTGGCTTTTTCTGAAGCTGCCACATGGCTTAATGAGAGGAATTTTTCTCTCCATTTAATAATATATAGATATAGATATTTTATTGTATTTTCACGTTTATATAGTTTTTTATTATAGTTAATTAATTATAAGATATCTATATTTATTAATGTAATTAAAGTAAACAATATATATGGTAGTTTTTTATTTTTGTTTTTAGATATATTTAAATTCAAAAAGAATAACCAATAATTAATTATTAACTAATTATGCCACGTGGCTTTTTCTGAAGCTGCCACGTGGCTTAATGAGAGGGATTTTTTCTCTCCTTTTAATAATATATAGATAGATATAGATATATTTTTATATAGTTTTTTATTATAGTTAATTACTATAAGATATCTATATTTATTAATGTAATTAAAGTAACATATATATATATATATATATATATATATATATATATATATATATATATATATATATATATATATATATATATATATATATGGTAGTTTTTTATTTTAGTTTTTTAGATATATTTAAATTTAAAAAGAATAACCAATAATTAATTATTAACTAAATAACTAATTTAGTAACTAACTATGCCACGTGGCTTTTTCTAAAGATGCCACGTGGCTTAATGAGATGCCAATATCCTTGGCTTTTAATAATATATAGATTACTACTATTATAGATACTTAAAAGGAAGAAAGTCATCCTGAGATTTTGCCAAGTGTCATGTGCATAAAGAGCCATGTAGCTATTTTTAGGACAAATTAGTTAAAATTTCAGTTCAAAAACTCATATTGGTTTTTGAATAAACTGGTAAGTTTAAAATTAATATACAATTTTAAAGGGTGTTACGTCGTATAATACTATTTACAGTAATTTAGCAAGTTATGAAATTCTACAGTGCAGACAATGGGGTGTTGCATTTACCCCAGTAGGACGTACTTGAGCAAAACAAGCAGGTGAAAAAAATAAGCTGGTTTTGTGCTTCATTTATCCAACAAATTATAAAAGTTTTATGAACCATAACATAAGCTGGCCTTATCATGGTAATATGATCAGTTCTTTATTTTATTTACCAATCTATCTTGGTATGAACTAAGATTATGATGCTCCAAAATAGTTTGATAATCTTTTGAGTAATGGTTCATATTAGTTATGTTAGAGATATAGATAATTCTTATTTCAGCAGCATAACTATCAAGATGATATGTGGTTCATCCTGTTAAAATTGATTTGCCTTAGGATGTTCATTAGCATTACACTTATAGACAATGGAAGATTGAACAGAAAGTTGTCAATTATTGAATGAGGCAAGAGACGTGGAGTGACAAGAGGGGTTGCTCTGATGGTAAGCAATCCCCACTTCCAACCGAGAGGTTGTGAGTTCGAGTCTCCCCAAGAGCAAGGTGGGAAGTTCTTGGAGGGAAGGATGCCGGGGGTCTATTTGGAAACAGCCTCTCTATCCCAGGGTAGGGGTAAGGTCTGCGTACATACTACCCTCCCCAGACCTCACTTAGTGGGATTATACTGGGTTGTTGTTGTTGTTGCAAGAGACGTGGAGTAAGAATTGGATATTTGTAAGGGTAAAATAAAATTGTTATTGCTTAACTTTTCCAAGTTTTATTTCTCTTTATACGTTTAAAGGATGTATATTGAAATACTTTTTCTTCCAATATACTACTTTAAAGTAAGTATACGATATGTAATGTACTTTATGCAAAAATTTGTTAAAAGGGAGAAGTGCTTCCCTAAGCTCGAAACCTTATGAATGTTTCTCCGGATAGATGCGCATGAGAAATAAAAATGCTTTTAACATGAACTCAAAAGCATAATATTCACATGAGATAATAGATTGGCAATATAGGAAGAGGATGGTATGAATTAGTTGATCTTCTTATCAATGATCTTTTTTTCCTCTCAAATTGTTTTCTTAATTCAGATAGTTGCATTTAAGTACTTATGATATTTGGTTTACCATGAACTTGGTACTTTGTGCAAATTGATGCTCAATTTAATTGAGAGGTTCCTATTGAGTGTAATTCTGTTCCGGTAAATTTTTTCTTAATTTTTGAGTTTATACATGGATACTTCTTTGATCATCGTCTATTTTGTGTGCAGTATTGTTAAAAGTTCCCTTTCGAAATAATACAACAATTTATAGTTGATGAAAATGTTAGCATTTTTAAGGAGCATCGACATTTAATACATTTGTGATCTGTTTATATCTTCAATAAAGACACACTCGAAAGGACTATATAGAATAAATTTCTGGCTTAGTTGCTATAGTTGTTGATTTATCTTAATTATGTGTGTGGAATATCTTAAAGTTTGATTAACAGATTTTCCTTTTTGCATTAATCACTTATCATTCTTTATAGATATGCCTAGATTGTTTACAATTCTACCAAATCTGGTGATCTATATGCAATTGTTCAGACCTGTAAGTTTGGAATTTGTAAAATGTATTATAATTGAATTTCTGTTATAATTTTTTGTCGAGAATGGTGTGTTTTATGTAAAATATATTAATTGAGTTTCTCTATGTAAAATCTATTATAATTGAGTTTCTGTATGAAATTTTTTGTCAACAATGGTATGCTTTTAATTCATCCAAACTTAAACTCATGTAATATTATATTTGTATTTTGGTTAACCTTATAACTAAGAACCATGTTTCATTAGATTTTCTTAGATATGGTATAAATATCAAACTGGAGGACTAAAGAAATTGACTTTTGAGGCAAATGAAAAGTCTCAAGTATAATTGTACGGAATAACCATGTGTGATGACCCAAAGGGTCATCGCTTATTTTATTAATAATTTCGAGCTTCCGAGGCCTTGAAAACCTCATTCTATGTTGCCTCGATTTACGTGCACGATCCGAGCATGTAGCCGGAAAGATTTTGTGATAGAAAATATGAATTCTATGAGAAATTTGGATAAAAATGATATTAATATTGATATGGTTGACTTCGGTCAACATTTTTGGTAAACGGATCCGGACCCGAGATTGGATGGTCCCGAGAGGTCCGTAGGAAAATATGGGACTTGGACATGTGTCCGGAGTCGAATTCTGAGGCCTAGAGCCCAAGTTATGAAAATTTTATGTGAAATTGTTTTTGATGCAATTATTAAAGGAAATAAATTAATAGACCTTGGTATCGGGCTCGTATTTTGGTTCCGACGCCCCGTACAAGTCTTAAATATTATATATGTAATTTCTGTAAAGTTTGGTGACATTTGGATGTCGTTTGAGATGTTTTGGACCTTGAGTTCCAAGTTAAGAAGTTTTGAAAATCAAAAGTATGAAAATCATGAGTTTGAGGCTCGATTTGATTAAAACGAAGTGATATTGGCGATATGATCGCACGAACAAGTCCATAATGTGTTTTCGAGGTTGTGTACATGTTTGGTTTGGAGCCCGGGGGGCTCGGGTAAAGATTTGATAGGCCGTTGGATGAAAATCTGAATTTTGAACTGCTGGTTTTTTTCACCCAGCTGTTGGCTTCGCAATTGCGAAGAATTTCTCGCAATTGCGAAGGGGACAATGTAAGGCAAGGCTCGCAAATGCGAACAATTGATCGCAAATGCGAAGCCAGCCTTGTTCGCAAATGCGAACAATTGTTCGCATTTGCGAAGGTCCCCAGTGCTGCCTTGGTTCGCAAATGCGAACCATTGTTCGCAAATGCGAACGTCCCAGTGACTGCCTTGGTTCGCAAATGCGAACCATTGTTCGCAAATGCGAACAATGCCTTGTACAGCATGTGTTCGCAAATGCGAACATTAGTTCGCAAATGCGAACTGTTCGCAAATGCGAACAAATGTTCGCAAATGCGAACTTTCCACCCTTAGCTTATTTTTCAAACTCCAGAAATTGGTCGGGGTTCGCAATTGCGAACCCATGTTCGCAAATGCGAACACAGAGACCTGAAAAACACGAATTTCAATCATTTCTTCATTTTTCACAAAACCAAAACACCCATTTGCGACTCTTCAAGGATTTCTTCTTCATCAAAACGATTGTAAGTCACTTTTTACTTAATTCTTTCAATTCCTAACATCATTAAACATGTTTTTCATTAGAAATCAAATGTTTTCATGGTAAAATTCTTGTTTTTGTTAGAAAATAGGGTTTTTCATAAATTGGGGAATTGGACCTCGAATTGAGGTCCGATTTTGAAACAAATTATATACGTGAACTCGTGGGGGGATGGGTAACCGGATTTTGGTCCTAACCCCGAATTCCGATCATGTGGGCCCGGGGTTGAAATTTACTATTCATGGCAAAATGTTGTAAAAGTGTTATTTGGTATTAAGAATTAGTTTGTTGAGTAGAATTGATGATATTAAATCAATTGTGTATAGATACGGTTGGATTGGAGCCAAATTGAAAGAAAAGACATTTCCACGGATTGGATTGTTCATAAGCATTCGAGGTAAGTGTTTGTTCTATCCTAGCTTGAGGGAATAGGATTATGTGCTATGTGTTATGTGATCGAGTGCGGTGTATGGGTTGTGGTGACGAGCATCCATACACTGGCGTATAGTATGACCGTGAGTCGTTGGAAAATAATTATTTTGAGATATATATTACAGATGAATTGTTATTGTTCTCCCTGGTTGGGACTTGTTGTGAAGATTATTATTGATTGCCCTTGATGGGACGGATTATGAATTACTATTTCTTTCTTTACCCTTAACTCTGTGATTGTTATTTGGGTGAGGAAGAGTGATAATGCACGAAGGGTGATGCCGTGCCATGTTTTATTTATTTATGCACGAAGGTTAATGCCGTGCCATGTTTATTTATTGATTATGCACGAAGGATCATGCCGTGCCTCTGTTATTGAACCATGTACGAAGGATCATGCCGTACTATGGATGTGAGGATGAGAGTAAAAGCACGAAGGGTGATGCCGTGTACTTTATTTGTCTATCCGGTGAGGATGAGAGTAAAAGCACGAAGGGTGATGCCGTGCACTTGCTTGCTATTTCTTGAATTAATATTACTTGTTTTTCCATTATATTTTATTTGGTTGATGCCGTGCAACTATTTGCCATTTCTTGACTTGATATTACTTGTATTTCCATTACACCTTGTTTTTCCTTGTCAACTTATTTGATTGTTATTTGGGTGAGGAAGAGTGATAAAGCACGAAGGGTGATGCCGTGTACTCTATTTGTTTACTTGGTGAGGACGAGAGTAAAAGCACGAAGGGTGATGCCGTGCAACTGTTTGCTATTTCTTGAATTGATATTACTTGTGTTTACATTACACTTTGATTTTCCTTGCGAAATTATTAACCGTGGTTACTTGTTGAATTCTTCAAGATATTGCTTATTGTGTTAATACTTGATTATTTCTTGTTATTTTGTGGTACACACATATATATATTGAATTTGCACAGGTTTATGTGGGTGTCTGGTCCTAGGCTTGTCACTACTTCGCCGGGATAGGCCAGGCACTTACCAGCACATGGGGTCGGTTGTGCTGATGCTACACTTCTGTGCGTTTTTGCACAGGTCCAGGTTACGATCAGGAGCAGCAGCAGCGGTAAATAGATTGCGTGGGAGTTGATCACATTTGAGACCGAGGTAGCTTGCAGACGTCCGCAGGCCCGGCGTCTCTTTCTTTATTTATGTTAATAGTTGTAGTCTCATTGTTCCGAGACAAACAGTATTATGTTATATTTCCTTCAGACTTTTATGTGTAGTATTCCATAGTAGTTTGTGAGTTGGTGACTCCACGTCTTGGGTAGAGGATTTCAGTATAATTTTTACTTTGTGATTTGTTATATCCATTTCGATAAAGTATTCCGCATTTATTTAATTAAAATTGTGTTAAAAACAGGATAGTATGAATACGAGTGGCTTGCCTAGCTACCACGAGTAGGCGCCATCACGATCCCGATGTTGGGGGAAAATCCGGGTCGTGACAAGTTGGTATCAAAGCTCTAGGTTACATAGGTCTCACCACTCACGAACAAGCTTAGTAGAGTTTGAGAGGTAGGTACGGAGACGTCTGTACTTGTCCTCCAGAGTCTATTGAGTTAGGAAAAAGTCTCTCATTTGTTCTTTCTTGTCGTGCTACTTGATCCTCAATTACTGATTGAATTTCTATTCTGTCCTTTCGCAGATGGTAAGGACACGCACTTCTTCGTCCGCCGACCAGCAGCCTGAGCCCCAGACAGCTCCTGTGAGGGGCAGGGGTCGAGGCCGTATCAGAGGCCGTGGTAGGGGTAGAGCTCAGCCCCAGGCAGCTACCCCAGAGGTGGAGCCCCATATTGAGATTGATGAGGAGGTTCCGGTTCCAGCAGCTCCAGTGGGCCCAGCTCAGGTCCCAGGAGAGGCTTTGATTACCCCGGATCTCCGGGATGCTTTGGTCAGAATAGCGGGATTTATGGATAGCATTGCCAGAGCGGGTCTATTATCAGTTGCCCCAGCTACTTCTCAGGCTGGAGGAGGGGCCCAGACTCCTATTGCTCATACTCCGGAGCCAGTAGCTCCTCAGCCTCAGGCACCAGTAATCCAGCCAGCTGTGGCCACTCAGTCAGGTACCGCAGCTCATGCCGGTGATGGAGCGGCCATGACTTCCGATTCGTTATGGAGGCTTGATCGGTTCTCCAAGCTATTTACCACTACATTCAGTGGAGCCGCATCAGAGGATCCTCAGGACTTTTTATTCAGTTGCCATGAGATTCTCAAGACTATGGGGATCGTGGAGACAAACGGAGTTGATTTCTGTACCTTCAGACTTGCAGGATCCGCCAAGACTTGGTGGAGAGATTATTGCCTGACTCGACCAGCAGGGTCCCCGGCTCTATCATGGGACCAGTTTGCGGAACTATTTATGGAGAAGTTTCTCCCTGCTACTCAGCGGGATTTACTTCGGAGGCAGTTTGAGCGCCTCCATCAGGGCACTATGACAGTTACACAGTATGAGACGAGATTTATTGACTTGGCTCGTCATGCAGTGGTGATACTTCCCACGGAGCGGGAGAGGGTCCGCGGATTTATAGATGGGCTTAATCAGCCGATTAGACTCCAGATGGCTATGGGCGTGGGGAGTGACATATCATTTCAGGAGGCAGCCAATGCAGCACGCAGAGTTGAGATGGCTCTTGCTAGGGGAGGCGGTTATTCTTCAGATAAGAGGCCTCGTCATTCAGGCAGGTTTGGTGGTTCTTCCTCTGGTAGCAGAGAATCCTTTGATAGAGGCCAGTCCTCCAGGCCTTTTCATTCCGCCCTTCAGGCTTCACAGGGTGGACCAGGTGATCGCAGTTCTCGTGGGCATTATTCAGACCAGTCTCCTATTAATGCTCAGCCTCTTCAGAGTGTTCGTGGAGGCCATTCCGGTCGTCAGGGCCAGCAGCCCTATCAGTCTAAGAGTTGCTACGGTTGTGGTGACCCGGGTCATTTTATCAGGAATTGCCCTATAGCAGCGGGCAACTCTCAGCAGCGAGGTCCTCGTCCTATGATTCAGGCCCCAGCTGACCCTCAGCCTGCCCAGCCAGCCAGAGGCGGGGGTAGAGATTTTAGAGGTGGAGGTCGAGACCGTAGAGGCAGAGACCGTCCAGCCAGAGGTAGAGGTCAGCCAGTTGATGGTCGTCCTAGAGACGCAGCTCAGAGGGGAGGTGCAGATCCCCGATTCTATGCTTTACCAGCCAGGCCAGAGGCAGAGGCATCAGATGCCGTGATTACAGGTACTATTCTTGTGTGTGGTAGAGGTGCTTCAGTATTATTTGACCCCGGATCTACATATTCCTATGTGTCTTCCTACTTCGCACCGTATTTGGCTATGCCCAGCTATGCTCTGGATATTCCAGTTTATGTGGCTACGCCAATGGGTGACTCTATTGTAGTCGATCGGGTGCATCGTTCGTGCGTAGTTATATTTGGGGGTCTTGAGACCCGTGTCGATCTATTGCTCTTGGATATGGTAGATTTTGATGTCATATTGGGGATGGACTGGTTGTCCCCATACCATGCTATTCTTGATTGTCATGCTAAGACTGTCACCTTAGCCTTGCCAGAATCACCCCGATTAGAGTGGAAGGGTACCTCAAGCCACTCCGTTCGCACCGTTATTTCTTATGTTAAGGCTCGACGTATGGTCGAGAAGGGGTGTCTAGCTTATTTGGCTTATGTTCGTGATTCCAGCGCAGAAGTTCCTTCCATTGATTCAGTCCCTATTGCACGGGAGTTTCCTGAGGTTTTTCCTTCAGACCTGTCGGGCATGCCACCCGACAGGGATATTGATTTCTGTATTGATCTGGCACCGGGCACTCGACCCATCTCTATTCCACCCTATCGTATGGCCCCGCCGGAGCTAAAAGAGCTGAAAGATCAGTTGCAAGACCTTCTTGAGAAGGGTTTTATCAGGCCTAGTGTTTCCCCCTGGGGGGCACCCGTATTATTTGTAAAGAAGAAGGATGGCTCGATGCGAATGTGTATTGATTACCGGCAGTTAAACAAGGTGACTATTAAAAATAAATATCCACTGCCGAGGATTGATGATTTGTTTGACCAACTCCAGGGAGCGAGGGTATTCTCTAAGATAGACTTGAGGTCAGGCTACCATCAGCTGAAGATCAGGGCGGCTGACATTCCTAAGACGACCTTTCGCTCTAGATATGGGCATTATGAGTTCTTGGTCATGTCCTTCGGGTTGTCCAATGCCCCAGCAGCATTCATGGAGTTGATGAATCGGGTATTCAGGCCTTACTTAGATCTGTTCGTGATAGTCTTCATAGATGACATCCCGGTATACTCCCGCAGCCAGGAAGAGCACGAGCAGCACCTCAGAGTGGTTCTTCAGACTCTGAAGGATAATCGACTATATGCCAAATTTTCAAAATGTGGGTCCTGGTTGAGTTCAATGGTATTTTTGGGTCATATCGTATCGGTGGAGGGTATTCAGGTGGACCCAAAGAAGATTGTGGCAGTCCAGAATTGGCCTCGACCAGCTTCAGTGACCGAGATCCGGAGTTTCTTGGGGTTAACAGGTTACTACCGTCGATTTGTAGAGGGGTTCTCTTCTATTGCAGCCCCGATGACCAGGTTGACCCAGAAGGGTGCTTAGTTCAAGTGGTCAGATGAGTGTGAGGCGAGCTTTCAGAAGCTCAAGACGGCTTTAACTACGGCACCAGTGTTGATACTACCTACGGGTGTAGGGCCTTATACGGTTTACTGTGATGCATCCCGTATGGAGCTTGGAACGGTATTGATGCAGGATGGTAAGGTTATCGCTTATGCTTCGAGGCAGTTAAAGATACATGAGAAGAATTATCCAGTTCATGATCTTGAGTTAGCAGCAGTGGTTCATGCCTTAAAGATCTGGAGGCATTATCTATATGGTGTGACATGTGAGGTGTACACCGATCACAAAAGCCTACGGTACTTGTTCAAACAGAAGGAGTTGAATCTACGACAGCGGAGATGGTTAGAGTTGCTAAAAGACTATGATGTTACTATATTATATCACCCAAGTAAGGCCAATGTGGTGGCCGATGCATTGAGTAGAAAGTATGCCAGCATGGGTAGTCTTGCATATATTCCGGTCAATCGGAGACCATTAGCTCTAGATGTCCAGGCCTTAGCCAACCGGTTCGTGAGATTAGACATTTCTGAGCCTAGCAGAGTGCTAGCCTGCACGGTCGCTCGTTCTTCCGTATTAGAGCGTATCCGTGAGAGGCAATTTGATGATCCTCATTTGCGTGAGTTGAGAGATACAGTACAGCGGGGAGGTGCCACTCAGGTAAATCTAGATGATGATGGGGTATTGAAATTGCAGGGTCGAGTTTGTGTGCCCAATGTCGAAGGAATTCGAGAGTTGATCTTAGCGAGGGCCCACAGTTCGCGGTATTCTATTCACCCAGGCGCCGCGAAGATGTACCAGGACTTACGGCAACACTATTGGTGGCGCAGAATGAAGAAAGATATCGTTGCGTATGTCGCTCGGTGTCTAAATTGTCGGCAGGTGAAATATGAGCACCAGAGACCTGGTGGTGTATTCCAGAGGATTGAAATTCCCGAGTGGAAATGGGAGCGGATCACTATGGACTTCGTTACTGGACTTCCTTTGACTCGGAGGAAATTTGATGCTATTTGGGTCATTGTTGATAGACTGACCAAATCAGCACACTTTATTCCAGTATCTGTCTCCTACTCGTCGGAGAGGTTGGCGGAGGTTTACATTAGGGAGATTGTTCGTCTCCATGGGGTGCCAGTATCTATTATCTCTGATCGGGGTACGCAGTTTACCTCGCGGTTCTGGAGAGCGGTTCGGCAGGAGTTAGGCACCCAGGTTCAGTTGAGTACAGCATTTCATCCTCAGACGGATGGCCAGTCAGAGAGGACTATTCAGATTCTTGAGGACATGCTTCGAGCCTGTGTTATTGATTTCGGAGGCTCGTGGGACCGGTTTCTGCCATTAGCAGAGTTCGCCTACAATAACAGTTACCAATCTAGCATCCAGATGGCTCCGTATGAGGCGTTGTATGGTAGGCGATGTCGATCACCGGTTGGATGGTTTGAACCGGGAGAGGCTCGGTTGTTAGGTACAGACTTAGTTCAGGAGGCCTTGGATAAGGTCAACACTATTCAGGAGAGATTGCGTTCAGCTCAGTCTAGGCAAAAGACTTATGCGGATCATAAGGTTCGAGATGTAGATTTCATGGTTGGTGAACGAGTATTGCTCCGGGTGTCGCCTATGAAGGGCGTGATGAGGTTTGGGAAGAAGGGCAAGCTCAGCCCTAGGTATATTGGCCCATTTGAGATTCTAGACAGAGTGGGAGGGGTGGCTTACGGATTAGCTTTGCCGCCTAGCTTATCAGCCGTGCATCCAGTTTTTCACGTATCTATGCTTCGGAGATACCACGGCGATCCCACACATGTGTTAGACTTCAGTACCGTCCAATTGGACAATGATCTATCCTACGAGGAGGAGCCGGTGGCTATTCTAGACCGGCAGGTTCGACAGCTGAGGTCGAAGAGTTATCCTTCTGTGCGTGTTCAGTGGAGAGGTCAGCCTCCTGAGGCATCGACCTGGGAGTCCGAGTCTGATATGCGGAGCCGTTACCCACACTTGTTTCCTGACTCAGGTACTTCTTCTTTTGTCCGTTCGAGGACGAACGGTTGTTTTAGAGGTGGAGATTGTGACGACCCAAAGGGTCATCACTTATTTTATTAATAATTTCGAGCTTCTGAGGCCTTGAAAACCTCATTCTATGTTGCCTCGATTTACGTGCACGATCCGAGCATGTAGCCGGAAAGATTTTGTGATAGAAAATATGAATTATATGAGAAATTTGGATAAAAATGATATTAATATTGATATGGTTGACTTCGGTCAACATTTTTGGTAAACGGATCCGGACCCGAGATTGGATGGTCCCGAGAGGTCCGTAGGAAAATATGGGACTTGGACATGTGTCCGGAGTCGAATTCGAGGCCTAGAGCCCAAGTTATGAATTTTTATGTGAAATTGTTTTTGATGCAATTATTAAAGGAAATAGATTAATAGACCTTGGTATCGGGCTCGTATTTTGGTTCCGACGCCCGGTACAAGTCTTAAATATTATATATGTGATTTCTGTAAAGTTTGGTGACATTTGGATGTCGTTTGAGATGTTTTGGACCTTGAGTTCCAAGTTAAGAAGTTTTGAAAATCAAAAGTATGAAAATCATGAGTTTGAGGCTCGATTTGATTAAAACGAAGTGATATTGGCGATATGATCGCACGAACAAGTCCATAATGTGTTTTTGAGGTTGTGTACATGTTTGGTTTGGAGCCCGGGGGGCTCGGGTAAAGATTTGATAGGCCGTTGGATGAAAATCTGAATTTTGAACTGCTGGTTTTTTTTCACCCGGCTGTTGGCTTCGCAATTGCGAAGAATTTCTCGCAATTGCGAAGGGGACAATGTAAGGCAAGGCTCGCAAATGCGAACCCTGATCGCAAATGCGAAGCCAGCCTTGTTCGCAAATGCGAACAATTGTTCGCATTTGCGAAGGTCCCCAGTGCTGCCTATGTTCGCAAATGCGAACCATTGTTCGCAAATGCGAACGTCCCAGTGACTGCCTTGGTTCGCAAATGCGAACCATTGTTCGCAAATGCGAACAATGCCTTGTACAGCATGTGTTCGCAAATGCGAACATTAGTTCGCAAATGCGAACTGTTCGCAAAGGCGAACAAATGTTCGCAAATGCGAACTTTCCACCCTTAGCTTATTTTTCAAACTCCAGAAATTGGTCGGGGTTCGCAATTGCGAACCCATGTTCGCAAATGCGAACACGGAGACCTGAAAAACACGAATTTCAGTCATTTCTTCATTTTTCACAAAACCAAAACACCCATTTGCGACTCTTCAAGGATTTCTTCTTCATCATAACGATTGTAAGTCACTTTTTACTTAATTCTTTCAATTCCTAACATCATTAAACATGTTTTTCATTAGAAATCAAATGTTTTCATGGTAAAATTCTTGTTTTTGTTAGAAAATAGGGTTTTTCATAAATTGGGGAATTGGACCTCGAATTGAGGTCCGATTTTGAAACAAATTATATACGTGAACTCGTGGGGGGATGGGTAACCGGATTTTGGTCCTAACCCCGAATTCCGATCATGTGGGCCCGGGGTTGAAATTTACTATTCATGGCAGAATGTTGTAAAAGTGTTATTTGGTATTAAGAATTAGTTTGTTGAGTAGAATTGATGATATTAAATCAATTGTGTATAGATACGGTTGGATTGGAGCCAAATTGAAAGAAAAGACATTTCCACGGATTGGATTGTTCATAAGCATTCGAGGTAAGTGTTTGTTCTATCCTAGCTTGAGGGAATAGGATTATGTGCTATGTGTTATGTGATCGAGTGCGGTGTATGGGCTGTGGTGACGAGCATCCATACACCGGCGTCTAGTATGACCGTGAGTCGTTGGAAAATAATTATTTTGAGATATATTACAGATGAATTGTTATTGTTCTCCCTGGTTGGGACTTGTTGTGAAGATTATTATTGATTGCCCTTGATGGGACGGATTATGAATTACTGTTTCTTTCTTTACCCTTAACTGTGATTGTTATTTGGGTGAGGAAGAGTGATAATGCACGAAGGGTGATGCCGTGCCATGTTTTATTTATTTATGCACGAAGGTTAATGCCGTGCCATGTTTATTTATTGATTATGCACGAAGGATCATGCCGTGTCCTGTTATTGAACCATGTACGAAGGATCATGCCGTACTATGGATGTGAGGATGAGAGTAAAAGCACAAAGGGTGATGCCGTGTACTTTATTTGTCTATCTGGTGAGGATGAGAGTAAAAGCACGAAGGGTGATGTCGTGCACTTGCTTGCTATTTCTTGAATTAATATTACTTGTTTTTCCATTATATTTTATTTGGTTGATGCCGTGCAACTATTTGCCATTTCTTGACTTGATATTACTTGTGTTTCCATTACACCTTGTTTTTCTTTGTGAACTTATTTGATTGTTATTTGGGTGAGGAAGAGTGATAAAGCACGAAGGGTGATGCCGTGTACTCTATTTGTTTACTTGGTGAGGACGAGAGTAAAAGCACGAAGGGTGATGCCGTGCAACTGTTTGCTATTTCTTGAATTGATATTACTTGTGTTTACATTACACTTTGATTTTCCTTGCGAAATTATTAACCGTGGTTACTTGTTGAATTGTTCAAGATATTGCTTATTGTGTTAATACTTGATTATTTCTTGTTATTTTGTGGTACACACATATATATATTGAATTTGCACAGGTTTATGTAGGTGTCTGGTCCTAGGCTTGTCACTACTTCGCCGGGATAGGCCAGGCACTTACCAGCACATGGGGTCGGTTGTGCTGATGCTACACTTCTGTGCGTTTTTGCACAGGTCCAGGTTACGATCGGGAGCAGCAGTAGCAGTAAATAGATTGCGTGGGAGTTGATCACATTTGAGACCGAGGTAGTTGCAGACGTCCGCAGGCCCGGCGTCTCTTTCTTTATTTATGCTATTAGCTGTAGTCTCTTTGTTCCGAGACAAACAGAATATTATGTTATATTTCCTTCAGACTTTTATGTGTAGTATTCCATAGTAGTTTGTGAGTTGGTGACTCCACGTCTTGGGTAGAGGATTTCAGTATAATTTTCACTTTGTGATTTGTTATATCCATTTCGATAAAGTATTCCGCATTTATTTAATTAAAATTGTGTTAAAAACGGGATAGTATGAATACAGTGGCTTGCCTAGCTACCACGAGTAGGCGCCATCACGATCCCGATGTTGGGGGAAAATCCGGGTCGTGACACCATGTCCTGTAACTGTTCTTCATAAATTTTTAAT
This sequence comes from Nicotiana noctiflora, assembly GCA_032618575.1. Classification (NCBI taxonomy): domain Eukaryota; kingdom Viridiplantae; phylum Streptophyta; class Magnoliopsida; order Solanales; family Solanaceae; genus Nicotiana; species Nicotiana noctiflora. Next base: position 389,262 of record JASVEL010001633.1, read on the forward strand.
TGGCTTCTTCAATAGTTTATGAAAACTTACTCTTTAGCAAGTAAAGAGTTTACTTGGTCATATGAATAGTTATTGTTAGTCCGTCTGATGATTGTGCTTTGTGTCTATCCCTAATGTTTATACATTTAATGAGATGGATTACTATGATACATGAAATAATTATGATTTGTGAATTACTGGTTAAAATGATACTATAGTCACCTTTCAATTGAAGTATAAAGATTTTCTTTTAAATCAGCATCTTATAAATTTTTATGCAGGTTTAGAAAGTCTTGAACAACACAAAAGGTGAATACACATCTATCATCAGTGGGGAAAAAATAAGATGAGTAGTTAATTTTCTTTTGTATTATCTACTCATCCTATAGATACATAGTAAATAGTAATTGTATGATTAATACGACAAGTTAGTGAGCTAATTGTATCCTGAAATGAAAATAAGGCTCTGATCATGTGGTCACCCATATTATTTTTAAAATGAATGTACATAATTTGTCTATTTGTCCATTTGTCCTCTTTGGCCTTTAGTGTCAAATTTGGCAATGTATCCTTTCTTATTTTATGTGAATTTGTATTATGTCGTATGCATTTAGGAATTTGTCTTGGCTGAAAAATTTGACGATTAAATGTTTGCAACACGTTGATAATTTAGGAAGCATAAAGTGATGTAGCAATTTGGTTGAGGAAGGTTTATATTGCAAATAAGTTTATTCAAAGTTATTTTATGATATGATTCAACCTTGGACTTTGGTGATTATGTTAATTCATTTGTTGGACTGAGGTTTCCGGCATAGGAGTCGAGGCAGAAGAGTTTATGAAAGTTGGTTTGAAAAGGGTGATTTAATTGAACTACTTAGAATCATATTCAAGATGAAGGATGATGTTTGGAGTAAAAATGATTTGTTGGTGAATTTGTAATTTTCATTTATTTTTCTTCTGTGTGATAAAATTAAGCTAATGGCATGTTGTCCTTCTACAAGAAAATAAAGTATTTGCTTTAGGCCCCAAGCTCTTGAGGCCCCCAAAATTTTGATGTAGTATTAATTTTATAGCTTAATTACATATTTTATTTTATTCTTTTGAAAGTTTTAAAGTATGGACGTGAACCAAAAAAGTTGATTCATCTTGATATCAGTTACTCCTTTCATCCCAAATATGTGATCATGTTCGAATTTTGAAAGTTAAATGAATTATACTTTTATCGTATTTATTTAAGTGTCTTTTAAATAATTAATTTTGTGACTTATAGTACTTTTATATATTTTTAATGTATGTAAGTTTTATTTTTAAAAATTTAAAGATTCTATAGCTAAATGAACAGTTAAAATTAAAAAATTTGAATTTCGAAAATAAAAAGTTTCACATAAATTGAGAACAGGAAATATTATGTTATAACTTCTAGAATAAGATTCTATTGTTATACAATTTTATTATCTTTCAACATGATATAGTTTATTATTTTTTTATACACTAGCTAGAAAATACTCAAAAACGAAATGACATCAACTGAAACTTTGATATAATTATCTCATAAAGGTGCTCCGGCTAATTTTTTAATTAATAATAAAAAATTTAATTAATAAATATGTGAGAGTATTTTATATAGAAAAAGTATTATTACAAATAATTTGGATGATAAATATTAATTAATAACTTTGAATCCCAAAAAATAAACATGTTCAAGACCTCATAAATAATTTTGGCTTTAGGCCCCTGCCCCTGTCCTTCTATTACAAATATCGTAGAGCCCAAATATGAATTTTGTTTGACTAAAGTATTGTGTACTCCTAAAGTGCGTGACTAATTTTGTTGTACTAAAACATTGTTTAATAAGAAGTGCTTTTAGGTTCTTTACTTTGATTCGTACATCGTAAAATGCATTGCTTTTTCATTCACAATTATCCGCGCATCGTGCGGGTAGGTATACTAGTAGAAGTGAACAAAAGTAAAGTCTTCAAGAAGTTAAGAGAAGAAATAGCAACACTAGCTTGTACGTAAATAATTACTTGAGAAAACTGCAACTTCAAAGTCAATATCTAAAATATTACTAATTACTTTTTCCGGTTTATAATAATTGTCTAATTTATTTTTTTATTTTGGTCCAAAATAAGTGTCTAGTTAGATAATCAAGAAAAGAATTTAATTTGTTTTTATTCTTTTACCCTTATGTACATATCACTAAAAAAGATTTTCTCTCATCATATTAACTTTCTAAATAAGGGTAACTTAGTTATATTAGGTAATTTTGTATAGGATTTAATATTTTCTTAATGAATATATTAAAAATAAATTGAACACTTATTATGAACGAAAATGAGTACTTATTCTGCATTTCGACCTGGTTTCTCGGCAGTAAGATCGAAGAGCAAAGTGAAATAGATTGTTTGACTGTATTAAATGATATTCAACATACAGCGTCAAATCTAAAAAGCTTAACAAATCAAAACAATGAAAAAATGAAAACAGTCAAATTGTTATTACGTTTATTTCAAGAAAGAAATAACAGATGTCTTCTTGCATGGGAGTTAAGGCATACGACATGTGCATCGATTTCTTGTCTACGTGCCAATGTTACCATTTTGCATGTTATTGTCTCTGACTAGTTTATGTTATTTGCTGTTTACGTTGAATGAAAGACAACGAGGGTCTTCATGCATTTATTATTTGTTTTAGTTTTTTCGGTTTTTTCATTTAAGATTCGGTATTTATATTGGAATCCAATTATATTTAAATTTGTATCGCGTAGCGTCCATTCGAAAGAAAACACTTCTATTAAAGATTTTTTCATACATATGGACGAATTCAAAACCTATAATTAAAAGAAAAATAGTCTTATTCACTACAACACATTCTTGATTATTTGATTGTTGAATTTTCCTTTCATCGTTTTTCTATCTCAATTATTTGGCTATTATTCCTTTGACTTTGAATCAGTTTGACTTGGACAAAATAGCTGTCTCATTGTTTTTGTTTTCTATGGGGTGTGGATTGACCGAGATTTGTCTAAGGGGGATTCTACGTCACGCTTGTGGCTCTCTTTTTTTCCTTTTTTTCTCTTACAAAATTTGCTACACTGTGAATCTTTGATTTTGTATGTCAATTTCGGTTATGATGGTGTGTATAAAACAAAATGTCTTTCATAATTGCCAGGCTGACAATCTATTATATAAACTGAACGATTTTTTTTATTATTATTTATATAGGTATTTTGACTGATATCGACTCTCAAAAATAAGATTTTTTAAATTTTTTATCATAAGCATGTTATACTGTATATATTGTTATAAGACTTTTGAAATTTATAATATTAAATATAATATAATATTTATGTGGTCATAAACTTTTCATTATAAATAAAACGAGATATCTAAAATGAAAGGAGATTTTTACCCAAATAGCTAATAATATCTATTATTTACTTTTTCTAACGGGAATATATGAATGTGCTCTAATTACACACACACCAAGCACCACAGCTATATTGAGAAAAACGGGCTATGTCCAGCAAATGTCCGGTATTGTATTTCAAAAGACTCAGAAGAGAAAAATGGGTATCGGCACAATTTATATATAGTTCACGAAATATCAAAGCGGTAAAGCAACATTTAGCATATCAAATATAAACATGTAATAAAATCAGATAATAAATAAGCCAAATAAAATAATTAATAAAAGCTCGAATTCTTAAACCCTGAACCAGTAGTTCTGGGTTTGTTTCCCCAGCAGAGTCGCCAGAGCTGTCACACCTCCTTTTGGCGCGCCCGCTACCCGGGGTAGAAGCGCAAGGGAGTTTTTCCAATTTAAGTGACAATATTCGAAACGGGATTATTCTATTTATTTCAGAGTCGCCACTTGGAATAAATTATGGTGTCCCAAGTCACCGATTTATTTAAATCCCGAATCGAGGAAAATTACGACTTTTCAAATGAAGTCCGCGGACCAGAAATTCTAAGTAAGGAATTCTGTTGACCCGAGGGAAGGTGTTAGGCACCCCCGGATCCCGTGGTTCTAGCACGGTCGCTTCAATTATTCTAAATGGCTAAAATTATCTGATTTTAAAAATGTTTATAAATTAATATGCTTTAATTAAACTTCAAACCGCTCTATTAATTTGAAACCGGACCCAAAGAAAACAAAAACTAATTACAACATAGACTCGGACTTTTGACAAATAAAAAAAATATATATCTGAATTACTTACTTTGAAACTATGCCGATTAAAGTCGTTGTAATACTAAACCAAGAAATCAATTTATTTGACAGTATATCCCTTAAAATTATTTCTGATTAAAGACCCTATACAAGATGATAACTTATTTTTTTTGCAGTTTATTGACTTAGTAGCAAAGATTGCCTAAAACAAAATATAAATTAGTAAAAATTAATCGACTATGCCGGGTGTGAGTATTTCGTCATGGTTCATTACTTGACATAAGATTATCCATAATATAGTGCGTTCCAATTTATTTATTTATTTATTTATTTATTCTCTTTGCTAGGCTGACGCATTAGGATACATAATGGTAATCTTAAGTCCCTTTTGTTGAAATTCTAACGTCTATTTTTTTCAAATAACTGTATCTTAGACTACAAGCAAACTATGACTAAAAAATGTCAAAGACATAAATCACTTAACAATCCTAAGTATTTCATCATTTAAGGGAATCAAATAACGCTAAAGGCCTAACATATGAGTTCTTTCAAGTTTCAGTTTACAAACTTTCTACAAACTTAAATCGAATCAATTCTAATTGTATAACAAGGTACAGTAAAGCTTCATTGCTAAATCATAGAACAAAACTAAACAAAAGGTAAGAAAAATAAACTATTTTTTGCTTCAACATCTTTATATCAACTCCCTTTGTCAATTTGCAATTATTCTCGGCCAGTGTGGTTACAAGAATATACCTGGAATTCAAAGCAAAATATGAGGATCGGTGACTTATTTGGCAGTGAACGCAGCAACAAAGCAAACGATAGCAGTAGATTCCAAGCAATGCCAATACAGCAAACAGACCAAACTTAAACACAGCTCAAACTCCCCCAGAATGCAATCCCAGTAGTAACTCAGAATCAGTCACAGACAAGCAAAAACAGCAACCAAAACCCAATAAACCTTGGTGAACTTGAGTTTAAACCAGAAAAAAAATGGGGCTGGCAGTTTATCGGAACCAAACTAAGCTCAACCGGATAAAAGGGGACTCAAATGGAGCAATGAGAGCTAATGTATTCTAGGATTCTTCACAGATATTGAACTTAAACAGGATTCAACTCCCAAAAAACCTCTCACAATGGTAAGACAAAAGGCTAGTGTATCTCTGTTTTCTTTCTGCCTTTCAGTGTTTTCTGTGAGAAATGTTCTGCCAATATTCTCAATGTGTGAATGTTTTTTTTGCTTTTCAGTTAGTCTTTCTGTGGGAGTCTAATGTATACTGCTAGTGTGTGTGTGTGTATATATTTTCCAGAGAGTATCTGTGAGTGTGAGTATGTATTCTCTATGTATTTGTGAATCTCTCTATGGAGTGTGTGTTTCTAAAGAAAAACAGCTCTGCTGCCCCTCTTCCAATCAGTCTCAATGTCTATTTAAAGACTTGTCTTGAAGCAATCTTCATGTTTGTTAATCTAAGGTGTATGGGCAAGCATGATTTGTTTAATTGACTCTCCATGTGAACTCTACCTTTTACAGCCTGATCAAAACACTCAAACCAAACAACAACCCCTCTCCTCTGTCAATCAGACTATACTTAACCTTTTAAGTCTTTTCAAATACATCCCATGTTCTCTCTGACCTATACAAAAGGCATTAAATAGGGTGTTCTGCATCACTGACCCTTTTCTTTCTATTTAAAACTAATATGCAGTGCATATGTTGCTGTAAAACTAAACTTTCCCATGTGCAATCACATTTGAACCCTTGAGTATGGTTTTCAGATTCCTAAACTAAAGTTAAACAGCTATATCCAATTCATTCTAATTTAACAAACGAAAATCAAACAAACAGCCTATTTCAAATCAAACAGTGAATTCGGATCAGGTGAACCAATGCCAAACTTATGCCAAAATGTTCTAACAAACGAACCTACGAATCTAATCGACGACATTCGTATAGTCGATTACAACGCGCATAATCGACGAACAAATAATCCAAGAACATTTCGGCTAGAATAGTTCAAAATGAAGAATTAGCTATTCGACGAATTTAAACGAATCGAATTCGTATCTTATAGCGTCACATTTACAACAACGAATCAGAAAGCAAACAGATCGACCAAATAAAAGGTCCCAAAAGAAGAAAAAAAACAGAAATTGAGGACATTCGAGGAAAACTAACAACAAACGAATAACTAAACTAAACGTCGGATACAATTAAACAAGAAACGAAACGAAAAGGAAAAGAAAATACCTTGAAAACAAAAAATGGAGAACTCGGCCAAGATTGAGCTTTGGTATTCAAGGTCTAAAGGACCTTAATTGAAATGTTTTCCAAATGAAAACACGTCAATTAAGGTCTATTAGACCTTAATTTCCGAAAAATCCCGTGAAGAAATCCCTAATTTGAATTTAGGGTTCTTGGACTTCGATTTTGGGGTTCTTTGGTTTCCGGTTAGATTTGAGCCGAAATAGCAATGGTTAGCGTGTGAGGGAGGTGAGGTGAAGGTGTGGTATTAATTTGGGGTAGTTTGGCATGGGTTGAAGTTCGATTCGAATCTTTAATTGAAGATTCGAGAAGTTTGAAAGTGATTCAAAATGAACGGTTAATGGATTCGTGTTTAGGGTGGTCGGGTTGCTTAAGGGTGTTATTTTGGTGGTGTTTGGCGTCGGCGCCGCCGGCTGGAGGTGGTGGGAATGGAGGGCGGCGCTAGGGTTTTTTTGTTGGAGAAGGTGAGTGAGGGAGAGAGGTGTTTGAGAAGAAATGAGTGGGTTACACGGGTTTGGGGGGTTTAGTATAATTAAACTTAAGATTTAATCTTGGCCGTTGGATCAACAAAATCCAACGGCTCAGATTTAAAAGCGTAGTGGGCGGATCCGGGCGGGTCATTAAAACGGGTAGGCTGAAGGTAATTGTGCTTTGGGCCTAATCTTAATTCCAAAATGGCCCAATCCGATTTTCTTTCATTCATTTGATTTATTTTCTTAAATCATTATAAACTAAATTTAACAATCCTAAATTACAAAACAAAATTACACTTATCAAATGTATTAATTAGCCTCCAATAACAATTAAACAAGCATAGTTAAATACCAATTAAACATGCATAGTTAAATACCAAAAATAAATTAAAATCACACACGTGGACAATAAATGGTAAAAATGCGAAAGATATATATTTTTGTTTTTTCGTAAAACAAACTTAATTACTCTAAATTACAAACATGAATTTTATATGCAAATGCAAATATTTTTATATTTTATATTAATTTAAATAATAGACATGCACACGCAAAAACGCAAATAATAAGCGAAAAAATAACACAAAAATCGCAAAAATTACGCACAACACAAAACTATTTTTTTTTTTATTTTTTTTTGAATTTTTAGGAGTAATTTCTCATGTAGGGCAAAAATCACGTGCTCACAGCTGCCCCTCTTTGCGTGTAAACTCGAAGAGTTTTCGTGCAAAGATAATGAGCTAATACGAGCGATTTTTTTCCCGTCCGAGCACTCCGTGTGAAGCATTTTGAAAGATCTTGACCGAGCCTTCGCTTCGAGAGGCCTCCTACATATCCTGGGCTAAACAGGAATCAGGTCAATGTAGTTCGGGAAGTTTTGGTAGCCGGGACTACCGTGGACTGACACTTTGCTGTTACTGTTGCTATCGTTGCTGCTGTTGCTGCTTACTGCTCACTGACCTCCTTATTACATCAAAAGGAAATTAAAGTTGTACTAGCTATGTTATCAAACTATGAGTTACAAGATTCCTATCTATAATTCTCTTGAAAAATTGATCTTGAATCTTAGCTGATTTGCTGTAGACCTTGATCTGAATCTTGATGCTCAATAAGCTGTATGTGCTTGTTTATTTCTGTAACATTGAGTGAAATGGAGTCGGCGTAGCTTGTTACTTCAATCATCTTCTGAGCAATCCGCGCCTTTTTTTACTCCAACGTTTGAAATCTTTTCTTTTGATTCTTTTCTTCTTTTCTCATTCTGGATTGATGTCCCATTTGTAGGTTATCTCTTTCCTTGCGTCCCGAGGTCAAACCTATTTAGACAACAAAACAAACAAACGAACGAAATTTTTCTGCCCCAGTTTTGCTAGGAAAAATTCGTAAGTTAGTTGTGACACAGAAAGTGATTAAAAAGACTCTTTGGTATTGGGTAAGAAAATCATGGTTTCACAAACGTTCCACGGCTCTCTGGCCGGGATTTTGAAGAAGAGTTTCACAGCTTTCTGGCCGGGATTCAAACAATGTCTAACAGTTTTTGGCCGCTAGAACCTCGGTTTTTGGCCGGGGTTAAAACAAATGGCGCCGCAGTTTTATGACTGGGAGATCCTCGGTTTTCTGACCGGGGATAAAAATTTCACGGCTTTCTGGCCGGAATTCAAATAATATCTAACGGTTTTTTGGCCGTCATATCCTCGGTTTTTTGGCCGGGGTAAAAGTAAATGGCTCCGCAGTTTTCTGACTGGGAGATCCTCGGTTTTCTGACCGGGATAAAAGTTTCACGGCTTTCTGGCCGGAATTCAAACAATATCTAACGGTTTTTTGGTCGTCAGATCCTCGGTTTTTTGGCCGGGGTAAAAGTAAATGGCTCCGCAGTTTTTGACTAGGAGATCCTCGGTTTTCTGACCGGGGATAAATTTCACGGCTTTCTGGCTGGAATTCAAACAATATCTAACGGTTTTTTTTGGCCGTCAGATCCTCGGTTTTTTGGTCGGGGTAAAAGTAAATGGCTCCGCAGTTTTTTGACTGGGGAGATCCTCGGTTTTCTGACCGGGGATAAAAGTTTCAACGGCTTTATGGCCGGAATTCAAACAATATCTAACGGTTTTTGGCCATCAGATCCTTGGTTTTTTGGCCGGGGTAAAAGTAAATGGCTCCGCAGTTTTCTGACTGGGAGATCCTCGGTTTTTTGACCGGGATAAAAGTTTCACGGCTTTATGGCCGGAATTCAAACAATATCTAATGGTTTTTGGCCGTCAGATCCTCGATTTTTTGGTCGGGGTAAAAGTAAATGGCTCCGCAGTTTTTTGACTGGGGAGATCCTCGGTTTTCTGACCGGGGATAAAAGTTTCAACGGCTTTATGGCCGGAATTCAAACAATATCTAACAGTTTTTGGCCGTCGGATCCTCAGTTTTTTGGCCGGGGTAAAAGTAAATGGCTCCGCAGTTTTTTGCCTGGGGAGATCCTCGGTTTTTTGACTGGGGATAAAAGTTTCACGGCTTTCTGGCCGGAATTCAAACAATATCTAACGGTTTTTTGGCCGTCAGATCCTCGGTTTTTGGCCGGGGTAAAAGTAAATGGCTCCGCAGTTTTCTGACTGGGGAGATCCTCGGTTTTCTGACCGGGATAAAAGTTTCACGGCTTTCTGGCCGGAATTCAAACAATATCTAACGGTTTTTTGGCCGTCAGATCCTCGGTTTTTTGGCCGGGGTAAAAGTAAATGGCTCCGCAGTTTTTTGACTAGGAGATCCTCGGTTTTTGACCGGGGATAAAAGTTTCAACGGCTTTATGGCCGGAATTCAAACAATATCTAACTTTTTTGGCCGTCAGATCCTCGGTTTTTTGGCTGGGGTAAAAGTAAATGGCTCCGCAGTTTTTTGACTGGGAGATCCTCGGTTTTTGACCGGGGATAAAAGTTTCAACGGCTTTATGGCCGGAATTCAAACAATATCTAACGGGTTTTGGCCGTCAGATCCTCGTTTTTTTGGCCGGGGTAAAAGTAAATGGCTCCGCAGTTTTTTGACTGGGAGATCCTCGGTTTTTTGACCGGGGATAAAAGTTTCAACGGCTTTATGGCCGGAACTCAAACAATATCTAACGGTTTTTGGCCGTCAGATCCTCGGTTTTTTGGCCGGGGTAAAAGTAAATGGCTCCGCAGTTTTTTGACTGGGGAGATCCTCGGTTTTTTTGACCGGGGATAAAAGTTTCACGGCTTTCTGGCCGGAAAGACCCTTTCTGACCGGGGTCCAAACAGATATTGGACTGATATGATTTGATTCTCTTTTTTTTTTGTGTTTTCATTTTCTTTTCTTTTATTCTTCCTTTTGGGCCTTCTTTTAGGTTTTTTTTTTTTTAATCATCAACAAATGCATAACATAAAGCTTTTGAAAAGAAACTTCCCTTTTATGCGTTTTCCTTGTTCCAGAGCCATTTCAATGCTTGCGTACTCCACTTCCTTGGGTTATACCTTCTTCTTGTACAATCAAGTAGACCTGCTTTTCAACAAAGAATATTTTATTAGTTGAAAAAGTGGTTGACTTTGTGGCCTTGATTATCTTTATTGCTTGATCTTTGCCCCATTTTCCATTGAGAACTTTGCTACCAACTGTCTTTGGGGTGACTTCTTTTCAAACTGACCGGGTTCATCCTCGGGATTCCACGAGGATTTTCTGTGTGGGTTCTGTCCTTTTGCCTCATTCCGTCTCTTCTAAGACCTTAGCCTTTGATTTCCATTTTCTCTCTAACCTCCGTTTCCTTGGAAACAATCGATCATTACGATCAGTTGGGATTGGATCAATACAACAACTGAGGCAGGGTATCTTTCTTCAACTTTTTTTTTTTTACCAGACGGAGTCATGTGAAACCGGTCCTGCCGCCTTTCTTTGTAATAGTTTCAGAATTAAAATTAAACCGAAAGGGATTCAAAGAATAACTATACAAAAAACAAGAAAATGAGTTTAAAAAGAAACGTCCCTTTCGGGAAAAAGAAAGACTTATCTGGGATGCATGTTGACTCCAAATAAACATGACATGCTTCTCGGACTGGACGCCTGACCCACATAAACTTTCCAACTTCTTATGAACCCATTGATTCGCAATTTCAAAACCAAGGAATCTTGCCAAAATTCTTTAGTGAATGGACGTCTTTCTTTTGGTCGGTGGCGCCTTTTGCGGGTTTCCGCCAATCGATCCCTCTCATTTCTCTTCTCATTGTCGCCTGATAGTGCTCTTTGCGAGTTTTCACTAAACGGACTCTCTCATTTTTAGCTTTTCCAATCGCCATCGCCTTATGGTGCCCGAAGGTTTTCACCGATAAGACTCTCTCATTTTGTTTCTCTCAATTCAGACTGAGTCAGATTTCCGTCAATGACATTCTTCACTTCCTTGCCTTTACCAATTGATCCGAAGGACTTGAACAAGGTTTTTTGGGTAAAAAGGAAATTGAATGGAATTACAACTTTGGAACCATTTTGACAGATCCAAACCGAACCGTCATATCATCTGCCCAGTTTCAATTTTTGGGAAATTGGGATTTTTGTTTTGGTGTGATTGAACCTCAGGGAAAGGCTGCCTACGTATCCTTTCGGAATCAAGTTAGAACGTAGTTCAAGACAATAATTATAATTTTTGTTTTTGTCTTTTAGTTTTTGTTTTTTTTAATATTTTTTTTGAAGAAAGGTAACCGACTCAAAGGGTTTACAAAGGATTCATAGTGTTTGGGGTAGAAAGAAAGAAAGTCTTCGTCATCTCAATTATACAAAAACCCATGCCGCAGGAGGTCCTGCCATAGTACCTTTATGCTGTATCTGTATTGACTGCCGTTTCAAGATCATTTCCGTCAATGTCTCCGAGATACAGTGTTCCTCTCAGTGATATTTTCCGGATGATGTATGGATACTTCCAATTAAGAGCGAATCTTTCCTTTTGTTTATTGGTAATGCGGGGGAATGCGCCTCAACGTCGGTTGTTCTATTTCAAGATTCCTGGGCCGCACTTTCTTGTTGCAAGCATGGGCCATTCTTTGTTGGAATAATTACTCGGGTATTCCCTGAGTACAACACAACCCTTTTGTATGCGAACCAATTTTCTTTCAGTTATTCCAATTCATTATTTCATTTCCTCAAAAATAAACTTTTGTGCATTTCAACTCTCGATTCATTATTCTGAAGTCTGACGGCGTTTTAGGATCTAAGCATGAAGTCCGCAAGCATGTCATGTTATTTAAAGCTGCATGATTTGAACTAAAGAGAAGAGAAAAAGAAAAACTAAACAAAAAATAAAGAAAATAACAAAAGAAAAGCAAACGGACGATGAAATATTAATTTCATTTCCTGGAATCGAAAGGATAAAAACAGGGTTCACATTCGGAATTTTAAAAACACAAACTAAAAGAAAAATTCAATTTACACCCTGAAATAATTCTGGATGCAGAAAATGCGGCAGGACAAGTTTACCGGGCTTCCGCCTGATCGGGAACGACCTAGCCTTTCAGTTTGGGAGTTTAGTGTCTGATCCCATCTCAACGGTGATAGTCTCTTTCCCTGGCTTGACCATGTGGACATCGCAGAGTTTTGCCTCATGTTTTCCTTCAATCTCTTCAGTCATGGAATTCTTATTATCTTTCTCTTGACGGTCCTTAAGCTTTTGCGGTACGCGTCCAACAAACACTGGCTCATTCAGCTGTGGTGTCTTAATTGCCTCCCATGCCACATAGGCTTGCTTAGGTGCACCAATTTCCTTTTCTGGTTCTAACTCAGTGATTTTACTCTTCTTTTCCCCTTTCTCTTGTTTTGGGACCGCCCTGGACTTCCTTTCCATGTCAGCAACAGCAATTATGACCTTAAGCGCTGGATCGAATTCTTCGTCTTCACAGATCATCCCAACTATCGGCCTGTTATTGTGAGCAGGCAACGGATTATTGGTCACATTTGGGACATCCTCATCCTTCAACACAATCTTCCCTTGCTCTATTAAATTCTCCATCGCTTGTTTCAAAGTCCAACAGTCATTAGTATGGTGGCCCTCTGCCTCTGAATGATATGCACATCTGACACCAGCTTTGTAGGAAGGCGCTGCCGGGTTTTGTCTATTCTGAGGAACCGGCTGCAGTAGACCCATTTGGACAAGTTTCGGGAATAAATTAGAGTAAGATTCACCAATTGGGGTAAAGTTTGATTTCTTTGGTTGTTCCCAAGGACGGAAGTTATTCTGCGGAGGTCGAGGATTATAGTGGTTCTGGTGGGGAGGCTGATTTCTTGGAAATAGAGCTTGGTTTCTACTGACATGCTGTTGCGGTTGCGCAAAAGGTTGAACATTCATAACCGCGTATGGTTGAGGGATATAGGACATTTCCTGAGCAGAGTAATAATGCTGGGGGGTTCTTTCTGAAAAGAAGGGTCTAGGAGCGTGGTGTCTTCTATCACCCAAATTTGCCATGGATGTTTCCTCTTTCATCCTACCCTTTCATATTCCCCCAGACCCTCCTTGGATTGCTTGGGAGGTCGCTCGAATGGCCGCTTGACTCAAAATTCTTCCCATCTTCAAACCATTTTCCACCATTTCCCCAATCTTGATCGCCTCTGCGAAAGGCTTTCCTATTGCTGACAGCATGTTCTGGAAATAGTCCGGTTCCTGAGCCTGTAGGAAAGTAGTGACCATTTCTATTTCGTCCATACGGGGGTTCACCCTGGATGCTTGCTCTCACCATTTAATAGCATATTCTCTGAAGCTTTCGGAGGGTTTCTTCTTTAAGTTCGATAAAGAATTCCTGTCTGGCGCAATGTCAATGTTGTACTGGAACTGTTTCACAAAATCTCTGGCCAAATTGTCCCAAATGTGCCATCGAGATATGTCTTGATCCATGTACCATTCCGAGGCTATCCCGATCAAGCTTTCTCCGAAATATGCCATCAGCAATTCTTCCATGCCGTCGGCACCTCGCAATTGATTGCAGTATATCTTTAGATGAGCAATAGGGTCGCCATGCCCGTCATACTTTTCGAACTTTGGCGTCTTAAAGCCTGAGGGCAACTGGACATGTGGGAACATGCACAAATCTGCGTAAGAAACACTCTTCTGTCCGCCTAGACCTTGCATGTTTTTCAAACTCTGTTCCAAGCTGCTAATTCTTTTTGCCATTTCATCCCGTTCGGGAGCTTTTGGATTTTGGCTTGGCATGAGCTGAGGATAGACATTGGCGGCAAACTGGGTAGGATCCCGTGGAAGGGGTGGTGCCGGGAATGTGTAAGAAGAGGAATCAAAGAAAGGAGTATGCGTTCCGGGATGCGCCGTGATTGGAACAGGCAAACCAACGGATGTTCTTGCAGATGTATCTAATGCTGTCACCCGAGGATAGGAAGTAGATGGTAATTCAGAGAGGGTTGTGACATTAGAATACCCAAACAGAGTAGGTGGGTAATTGGTGGGAGTATTAGAAATCCCACTTGACCTCAGGAATAGTTCGGGGAACCCAGGGATCAAACTTGGGGGCTCTGTCCCGTTATTCCAGTCATCCAACATCTCCAGCATGCGACAGCACAAAATTCTGTTTTCTTCTGCAGCTGCTGACTCAGTAGCCGGAATGGCTGACACAGAACTCTTTTCCAAAACGGGAGCGGTTGATAGGGGGATTTCTGAAGACATGCTGGCGCTTCTTTTCGACCTTGTGAAATAAGGATGCGTATTTGATTTAGCAACGGGTTGCTCAACTTTTCCTTTGGACCTCGTGAAGTATGAATGTGAGGCCAGAGTACCACAAAATCAACCACCCTTTTCTAAAACCTGGAGTTTGGCAAACAAACGGTTAGTCCGAAACAACATAACGGATAAGTAATCTCACGTTGGGTGTGATGCACTTATACAGTTGATCGTGTTGCTATTTGTAATCGATTGTAATTCGTTATTCCGGCTTATACTTTTCTTTGCCTTCATCTTCTTCCCCTCTTTATCAATTTTCTTTTTCACTTTTTTTTTTCGTTTTTTTTAGTGATGGTCGAATCTTATGTGGATTGCCTACGTATCATGTCCCCGCATGAATCAGACCGGGCGTAGTTCGGAAAATCGGGAATTGAGTAAATCAACTAATTCTTGAAAGAAATGCTTTAAGAAAAAAAAAAGGAAAATAAATTCATATTTTGCCTTTTTTTTTATTATATTTTTTTTTGCTTTTGTTTTACTTTTTGATAGAAAGACTTCTAAAAATAAAAATTTATTTGCTTTGGAGTAAAATCCATATTTTAAAATTTTGATTTTTATTAATTTTTCTTTTTATTTCATGAAAAGCAGTAGAAAGAACGAAGCCATTTTTCTTTAGTTTTTTTTTTTTTTTGAACTACTTTTACTCTCTTTTTTTTTGAATTTTCTAAAGACAGATTTTAATGAAGGAACTGAACGAGAGTATTATTTTTTTTTATTGAGATTTTAAGGTTGTGTTTAGCTAATTGACCAAAAATCCTAAAAATGATCAAAAGCGGCCGTTTATGCAAAGTCAGCCTTTCGGCGTCCCTCTCGGGAACATTCGACTATTATTGGCAAAAACAGCATCACCTGACTTATTTATGACAAAAATTAAAATTTAGATTTTTTATTTTTTTTTATTTTTCAAATTAAAACAAAAAATCTGGTATTGCAAATACGGCCTTTCGGTGCCTCGGGGACGAATATTAAAAGGCTGTGAGGGTCAATCGACCAAAAATCTACAAAACGACCCAAAAGTGGCCGTTTATGCAAAGTCAACCTTCCGGCGTCCCTTTCGGGTACATTCGGCTGTTTTTGAAAACGGCATCACTCAACATATTTACAACGAAAAAATCAATTTCGATATTTTTGGTTATTTTTGGAAAAGGGGAGGTTGGACCCGATGAAGGTTGCCTCTCACACCATGTGAGAATCAAACCAGCGTAGTTCGGTAATAAAAGAACTTAAATTATTTTAAGAAAAGAAAACAAACTATTTTTAAAGAGCATTTCTAAAACAAATTATTTTTAGAGAAACTAATCTATCTTTAAAAATAAAATTTATTTTATTTTTTTATTTTTTATTATTTTATTTTATTATTTTTTTTTTTGCATTTTTCAAAATTATTTTCAAAGAAACTAAACTATTTTTCGTAAAATTAAGAAAATTTATTTGGAATTTTTTTTTTTTGTATTTTTCAAAATTTATTTTCAAAGAACTAACTATTTTCCATAAAAACTATTTTGACTCTATACCCTGACGTTTTCCACTTCTTCCCCTCTGTTTTTTTATTTTTTTATTTTTTATTTATTTATTTTTTTTAATAATAAACCGGTCAGAATGCAGGATCGAAACAAATAAATGCACAGATAAAGATGCATCAAGTCGGTCTTTTATTTCAGGTACACCTGTCCTAGACAGGCCCAACCCCTGTGTTGAGCCTCCTAAGTCAAATATGCACATGATGCAAATAAATGTTCCTATCGGGGATCCGACATAAGGTTTTGTTATTCTAAGTCATCATCCTGTTGGAAAAAGTGTCTAGACTGGCTTTAACTCGAGCGGACAACTCGAGCCGAAGAGTGTCAGTGCACCGGTAGCATGGCTTTCCGGCTTAATTGACAAAACTCTCCGCCTAAACATGTGTGACTACAAAATCCTTCACCGGGTGCCAAGCACCACAGCTATCTTGAGAAAAACGGGCTATGTCCAGCAAATGCCCGGTATTGTATTTCAAAAGACTCAGAAGAGAAAAAATGGGTATCGGCACAATTTATATACAGTTCACAAAATATCAAAGCGGTTAAAGCAACATTTAGTATATCAAATATAAACATGTAATAAAATCAGATAATAAATAAGCCAAATAAAATAATTATTCAAAGCTCGAATTCTTAAACCCTGAACCAGTAGTTCTGGGTTTGTTTTCCCCAGCAGAGTCGCCAGAGCTGTCACACCTCCTTTTGGCGCGCCCGCTACCCGGGGGTAGAAGCGTAAGGGAGTTTTTCCAATTTAAGTGACAATATTCGAAACGGGATTATTCTATTTATTTCAGAGTCGCCACTTGGAATAAATTATGGTGTCCCAAGTCACCGATTTATTTAAATCCCGAATCAAGGAAATTTCGACTTTCCAAATGAAGTCTGCGGACCAGAAATTCTAAGTAAGGAATTCTGTTGACCCGAGGGAAGGTGTTAGGCACCCTCGGATCCCGTGGTTCTAGCACGGTGGCTTCAATTATTCTAAATGGCTAAAATTATCTGATTTTAAAAATGTTTATAAATTAATATGCTTTAATTAAACTTCAAACCGCTCTATTAATTTGAAACCGGACCCAAAGAAAACAAAAACTAATTACAACATAGACTCGGACTTTTGACAAATAAAAAAAATATATCTGAATTACTTACTTTGAAACTATGCCGATTAAAGTCGTTGTAATACTAAACCAAGAAATCAATTTATTTGACAGTATATCCCTTAAAATTATTTCTGATTAAAGACCCTATACAAGATGATAACTTATTTTTTTTGCAGTTTATTGACTTAGTAGCAAAGATTGCCTAAAACAAAATATAAATTAGTAAAAATTAATCGACTATGCCGGGTGTGAGTATTTCGTCATGGTTCATTACTTGACATAAGATTATCCATAACATAGTGCGTTCCAATTTATTTATTTATTTATTTATTCTCTTTGCTAGGCTGACGCATTAGGATACCTAATGGTAATCTTAAGTCCCTTTTGTTGAAATTCTAACGTCTATTTTTTACAAATAACTGTATCTTAGACTACAAGCAAACTATGACTAAAAAATGTCAAAGACATAAATCACTTAACAATCCTAAGTATTTCATCATTTAAGGGAATCAAATAACGCTAAAGGCCTAACATATGAGTTCTTTCAAGTTTCAGTTTACAAACTTTCTACAAACTTAAATCGAATCAATTCTAATTGTATAACAAGGTACAGTAAAGCCTCATTGCTAAATCATAGAACAAAACTAAACAAAAGGTAAGAAAAATAAACTATTTTTTGCTTCAACATCTTTATATCAACTCCCTTTGTCAATTTGCAATTATTCTCGGCCAATGTGGTTACAAGAATATACCTGGAATTCAAAGCAAAATATGAGGATCAGTGACTTATTTGGCAGTGAACGCAGCAACAAAGCAAACGATAACAGTAGATTCCAAGCAATGCCAATACAGCAAACAGACCAAACTTAAACACAGCTCAAACTCCCCCAGAATGCAATCCCAGTAGTAACTCAGAATCAGTCACAGACAAGCAAAAACAGCAACCAAAACCCAATAAACCTTGGTGAACTTGAGTTTAAACCAGAAAAAAAATGGGACTGGCAGTTTATCAGAACCAAACTAAGCTCAACCGGATAAAAGGGGACTCAAATGGAGCAATGAGAGCTAATATATTCTAGGATTCTTCACAGATATTGAACTTAAACAGGATTCAACTCCCAAAAAACCTCTCACAATGGTAAGACAAAAGGCTAGTGTATCTCTGTTTTCTTTCTGCCTTTCAGTGTTTTCTGTGAGAAATGTTCTGCCAATATTCTCAATGTGTGAATGTATTTTTTGCTTTTCAGTCAGTCTTTCTGTGGGAGTCTAATGTATACTGCCAGTGTGTGTATGTATATATTTTCTAGAGAGTATCTGTGAGTGTGAGTATGTATTCTCTATGTATTTGTGAATCTCTCTATGGAGTATGTGTTTCTAAAGAAAAACTGCTCTGCTGCCCCTCTTCCAATCAGTCTCAATGTCTATTTAAAGACTTGTCTTGAAGCAATCTTCATGTTTGTTAATCTAAGGTGTATGGGCAAGCATGATTTGTTTAATTGACTCCCCATGTGAACTCTACCTTTTACAGCCTGATCAAAACACTCAAGCCAAACAACAACCCCTCTCTTCTGTCAATCAGACTATACTTAACCTTTTAAGTCTTTTCAAATACATCCCATGTTCTCTCTGACCTATACAAAAGGCATTAAACAGGGTGTTCTGCATCACTGACCCTTTTCTTTCTATTTAAAACTAATATGCAGTGCATATGTTGCTGTAAAACTAAACTTTCCCATGTGCAATCACATTTGAACCCTTGAGTATGGTTTTCAGATTCCTAAACTAAAGTTAAACAACTATATCCAATTCATTCTAATTTAACAAACGAAAATCAAACAAACAGCCTATTTCAAATCAAACAGTGAATTCGGATCAGGTGAACCAATGCCAAACTTGTGCCAAAATGTTCTAACAAACGAACCTACGAATCTAATCGACGACATTCGTATAGTCGATTACAACGCGCATAATCGACAAACAACAGTCGATGAACAAATAATCCAAGAACATTTCGGCCAGAATAGTTCAAAATGCAGAATTAGCTATTCGACGAATTTAAACGAATCGAATTCGTATCTTATAGCGTCACATTTACAACAACGAATCAGAAAGCAAACAGATCGACCAAATAAAAGGTCCCAAAAGAAGAAAAAAAAATAGAAATTGAGGACATTCGAGGAAAACTAACAACAAACGAATAACTAAACTAAACGTCGGATACAATTAAACAAGAAACGAAACGAAAAGGAAAAGAAAATACCTTGAAAACAAAAAATGGAGAACTCGGCCAAGATTGAGCTTTGGTATTCAAGGTCTAAAGGACCTTAATTGAAATGTTTTCCAAGTGAAAACACGTCAATTAAGGTCTATTAGACCTAAATTTTCGAAAAATCCCGTAAAGAAATCCCTAATTTGAATTTAGGGTTCTTGGACTTCGATTTTGGGGTTCTTTGGTTTCCGGTTAGATTTGAGCCGAAATAGTAATGGTTAGCGTGTGAGGGAGGTGAGGTGAAGGTGTGGTATTAATTTGGGGTAGTTTGGCATGGGTTGAAGTTCGATTCGAATCTTTAATTGAAGATTCGAGAAGTTTGAAAGTAATTCGAAACGAACGGTTAATGGATTCGTGTTTAGGGTGGTCGGGTTGCTTAAGGGTGTTATTTTGGTGGTGTTTGGCGTCGGCGCCGCCGGCTGGAGGTGGTGGGAATAGAGGGCGGTGCTAGGGTTTTTTTGTTGGAGAAGGTGAGTGAGGGAGAGAGGTGTTTGAGAAGAAATGAGTGGGTTACACGGGTTTGGGGGGTTTAGTATAATTAAACTTGAGATTTAATCTTGGCCGTTGGATCAACAAAATCCAACGGCTCAGATTTAAAAGCGTAGTGGGCGGATCCGGGCGGGTCATTAAAACGGGTAGGCTGAAGGTAATTGTGCTTTGGGCCTAATCTTAATTCCAAAATGGCCCAATCCGATTTTCTTTCATTCTTTTGATTTATTTTCTTAAATCATTATAAACTAAATTTAACAATCCTAAATTACAAAACAAAATTAAACTTATCAAATGTATTAATTAGCCTCCAATAACAATTAAACAAGCATAGTTAAATACCAAAAATAAATTAAAATTACACATTTGGACAATAAATGGTAAAAATGCGAAAGATATATATTTTTGTTTTTTCGTAAAACAAACTTAATTACTCTAAATTACAAACATGAATTTTATATGCAAATTCAAATATTTTTATATTTTATATTAATTTAAATAATAGATATGCACACGCAAAAACGCAAATAATAAGCGAAAAAATAACACAAAAATCACAAAAATTACGCACAACACAAAACTATTTTTTTTTTATTTTTTTTTTTGAATTTTTAGGAGTAATTTCTCATGTAGGGCAAAAATCACGTGCTCACAATATATATTACACATGAATTTTTATATACAATATATTCATCGGCTATTTTAAATTTAAGCAATTGGGTGGTAGCTATTTCGATTAAATTTTCATTTTTGAACTGAGTAATAAAGAAGTAATATCGCATACGTAATAGTTTCTGCTAGAGATATAATTGAAATAAGATAAAATTAAAAACTTAAATTCTAGTTTTTGTGACGACCCAAATGGTCATCACTTGTTTCATTAATCATTTCGAGCTTCTGAGGTCTTGAAAACCTCATTTATAGTTGCCTCGATTTGCGTGCACAGTTCGGACGCGAAACTGGAAAATTTTTATGTTGAAATATGTGAAATATGTGAAACATTTGAAGAATTTTGATTTTAATATTGATATGGTTGACTTTGGTCAACATTTTTGGTAAACGGACCCGGACCCATGATTTGACGGTCTCAAAAAATCCGTAGAAAAATATGGAACTTGGGCGTATGCCCGGAATTGAAATTCGAGGTCTAGAACCCCGGTAAAAGAATTTTTCTGTTAAATTGTTTTCTGAAAATATTTAAGGAAAATGAAACTGAAAATTGATTGAAAAGTGGTGATATCGGGCTCGTATTTTGGTTCCGACGCCCGGTACAAGTCATATATGTTGGTTAAGCGCTTCCTATAAAGTTTGGTTGAAAACGGACGTCGTTTGACGTGTTTCGACCTTAAATTGGAAATTTTGAAAGTTGTGAAATTTTGAAAGAATTCTTGAGTTTTTAGGCTCAATTCATTGATTTGGATGTTATTTTGGCGATTTGATCGCGCAAGCAAGTTCGTATGATGTTTTTGAGTTAGTGTACATATTTGGTTTGGAGCCCCGAGGGCCTGGGTGAGTTTGGGATAGGTATCGGGGTGGGTTTTGGAATTAGAAAAATTGCAGAAAATCTGCAACAGGTATTCCTTCTTCGCGTTCGCGTCCATATGGTCGCGTTCGCGTACAACAAACTTGGACCCAGCCTTTTCCTCTACGCGTTCGCGTGAAGGGTCCCGCGTTCGCGGAGCCTGGCCTGCCTCTTCTACGCGTTCGCGTAAGGCACCACGCGTTCGCTTAGGCCAACTATGAAGCCCCCTAATTTTCTTCTACGCGTTTGCGACTGTGTCCACGCGAACGCGATGCCCATTCTGTCCAACCCTTCGCGAACGCGACACTGTGCACGCGAACGCGAAGGGCAAATTTTCGCCCACGGATTTAAAACACAAAACAGAACAGAATCGGGATTTTTATCCCATTCTTCAAACACTCTCTTCTCTAACAGCCCTTAGGCGATTTTTGAGCAATTCTTCATCAAACTTCTTGGGTAAGTGATTCTTAACTCGTTTTCTTCATTTTTCATCAATATTATTTGAATTCCTAAGCCTAAATAGGTGTAAATGGGTAGAAAATTTGAGAATTGAGTTTAATAAGGGTTTCAAAGAATTTGCAATCTAGACCTCGTTTTGGGGTCGAACTTACGAACAAATTGTATATTTGAAATCGTGGATGATTGGGTGAATTTATTTTGGATCGAAACTTGAGTTTCGAATATGCGGGCCCGGGGTCGATTTTTACTATTCCGGGCAGAATGTTGTAAAAATTATAATTGGCCATATGAATTAGTTTGTTGAGTAGTATTGATGATATTAAATCAATTGTGTATAGATACGATTGGATTGGAGCCAAATTCGAAAGGAAAAGGCATTGCTACGGATTGAATTGTTCGTAAACTTTCGAGGTAAGTGTTTGTTCTATCCTATCTTGAAGGAATAGGAATTTAGTTATGTATGAATTGTTGATTAAGCGTTATTGGTGTCACACCGGTAACAGAGATAAATTGTTGATTTATTATCAATTATTGGTTCAAAACCGGTAATTATAAATTATTTTA
>JASVEL010001634.1:0-64953 GCA_032618575.1 Nicotiana noctiflora
ATATATATATATATATATATATATATATATATATATATATATATACACACACTACATTGTATAAGGCAATTTTGTGTAAATTATCTAAGGCAATATTTTTAAGTCACTACCATAAAATTTAATTTACAAGAAATTGCCTTAGATAAAAAAAAACTTTAAAAAAAGCTAGGCCCACTATATACTATACTATACAATCTTATATAGCTATATCCACATGTCTTACAACTAGACTCCATGATGTATCATATATATATATATATATATATATATATATATATATATATATATATATATATATATATATAGATATATATATATTATTGTGCCTCTTGTGGTAGTAACCGATTGGTATTATTGCATGTCATTCTACTTTTGGTTTTATGTTTAGATAATTACTTATTTGATTTATCCCGGATTTACTAACATTGTTTTGTTTTGTTTGTTGATTTTCTCTCTCTTTTTCTGAGCCGAGGGTCGGCCGGAAACAGCCTCTCTACCCTTTCGGGTAGGGGTAAGGCCTGTGTACGTATTACCCTCCCGAGACCCCACTTTGTGGGAACATACTGGGTAGTTGTTGTTATATATATATATATATAATTTATAAGAAATTATCTTAGATAAAACAAAATTTAAAAAAATAGGTCAAGCCCACTTAAGCCCACATAGGCCCGGGACCAGCCCACTTAGCTGAGGTCTATTAGTTCGTGGTCTCGGTCCTTGTTTGGTTATCTCCAAAAGCCCACGAAGCCGAGGACTGTTTAATCCTGGCCCATGAAACTTGTGCTCACTTAGGATCGGCTCGTCCCATTTGCCAGCCTTACCCACATGCTATGGAACTGTTGAATTTTTGTAATAAAATTTCAGAACATTCACGATGTGAAATAATATGTTTAAAATTGCACGGGGCTCCCTATTTAGTCGCCCCAATTTAACCTATACCTATTTATTTTATAAAATTTGAACTTGTACCCACTTTTTAAATAATTTCAGCTTCATTTCTTCTTCTTCTTGCCTACTAGTCTAGATAGAAAATTATCTTACATTGTTTCTCAGGTCAACATACTGGCAAATTTTTTAACATTAATTGCTTTGTACGAATTTACTTTGTTTTCCTACATATCATCGGTCAGTCAGCAAATCAATTTCGTGATTCAGCTCTTGTCACGCTATAATAAGGTCCTAATAACAAATTCCTACTCCATTTATCTAAGATGTCGCAAAGATGAAGTCAATTTTTTATCTTTGTGCCAAATATATTTCCCATTTTTCCTCATTTTTGGCTTTATGAATGTAGTGATCGCTGCAAATCATGACAATGAAATAGATAATTTATGGCATTGCAATTTACTCCTGGATAATAAACTTTGGGTATGTATATTATGTCATCGTTCCATTGGCCATAACAATTGCAACAAAAGAATCCAAGTAAATATTATGTGGAAAGAGTATCATTTGGGTAGTAAACATACAATAAACTAAATAACTTCCGCTTTACAGCCAAAGCTTCTCGGTTACAAAACAAAAACATCAGCTCTAGAGCTGAAGTATGCCAGTTATAAATTAAATACTTCAGCTCTAAAGCTGATGTTCGCCAGTTATAAAATAAAACCTTCAATTAGAGCTGAAGTTAACCAGTTACAAAGACAAAAACTTCGGCTCTAGAGCTGTAGTTTCCCAGTTATAACACAAAAACTTTAGCTCTAGAGGTGATGTTTCTAGTTACAACACAAAAACTTCAGCTCTAGAGCAGAAGTTTCCTCGTTACAACACTAAAACTTCAGCTCAAGAGCTGAAGTTTCCTAGTTACAACGCTAAAACTTCAGCTCTAGAGCTGAGCTTCAGGCTGAACTACTAGAATTTGAAGTTTTGCGTGATTGCCTTTGCTACTTCAGCTCAAAATGCTGAAGTTATGCGAAAAAGTGGGTACACTTGTAAGTTTTTTTTGCAATACGGGCACAAGTTAAAATATGACACAAAAAACGGGTATAAATGCTAATGCTCCAATAATATTGGGTATGTTATTGTATAATGTCAGTAAATGTTAGAGTCGAAATTGTTCTTTATTATTTTCCTTATCCTGTACTTTTGTCTTTCATTCGACCCTCTTGTGAGAAGAAACTCAATCTCCAAATGTTTGGTTTTTAACTAATTTTTATCAGAAAATTTTCTTGTTTTGCACTTTTCGACTTTGAGTTAATAAAGTACGCAAATAATATTACGATGAAAACGTCAATCTTCTAATACACTTTTATTAGTATTTGAAGAGAGAAAGTCGTGGTCCAACTAGGTTATTCATTCAAATTTTCAAGTTTTAGCTTGAACAATTAATGAGAAGTAGCATTTGTCCGATTACTTTTCAGTCTAAAAGTTTTATTTTTGAAAATAAATAAAAAAGATGTCCAGCACTAATTTGTTAGCCTTCACTAGCTCATAATGAGTAGCTATCTTATTGTCTCTTGTGCAAATAGATCCCGAATTATTACCCAATCACAGTAAACCTCCTTTTGAATTTATGGGCTTCGAGTTTAAGCAGTCACCTATTTCCTACCTATAAACATGGATAGTATAGCCAAATTTAGTCTGAAGAAAGAAACAAGGTGCTTTTAATATATCAAGTGGAGGCGGATTCACGATTTAAGTAATATGGATTCAGCCTTCAATATTTTTAGCATTAAAATCATTATATTTTTATAGCAATGGGTTCAAATCTATTATTTGTTACAATTTTAATAAATTTTATACATAAATTAATGCTTCACATCGAAAGTTATGGATTCAATTAAACTTTTACGTATACGCTATATGTGCCCCTGAATATATAATGTATCATCATAAACTCCAAATCATATTCTATATAAATATGTCGACAATATGAATTAGCGTCGGTGAGTGAGTGAAGATTTTCACTAAGTGGTGTTACTTGTAGTAAAACTATCGTGGGTGACGTGAAAATTTTCACGTTAGTCGAAGGCAAAGTTATCTGGGTTAAACTGTTGTATGTGTTTACGTGACAAAGTTATCTATTCATCCTCACTTGCATTCTCAGTAGCACATGTAAAATCATAAGCATTGGGAAGGAATATCACAGTCTATTATATTACTTACTCATTTTTATCTCAATAGTAGTATAACTAGTTAATTACTATGCCGTTTCATTTTAATTTGATATATTTACAGGAAATTGGTTGTTCCAAACAGAAGGCTCACTTCTATATAAACCATTTCGTCTCAATTGTGCACCTAGTGATGCAAGTTATCTTGGTATGATCATTTCAACTGTGCTAGATATATACTCCCTTCGGTCCAAAATAAGTGATTTTTTAGCCCTTTTTTTGTTGTCCAAAATAAGTGATTTTTTTTGGATTTCAAGAATGATTTAATGATGTTTTTCCTACGTTGTCCTTGAGTAAATAGTGTTGGAATATGTGTTAGGAGTGTTTATGTGAGATAGTAAGGTTAAAATGGTCAATTCTATTGCTAATTAATGCTAAAATGTGACTTTCTTAATATGTGTGAAAACATCTAAAAAATCACTTACTTTGAACCGGATGGAGTAATACATTAAACAATTGCCTAAGAAATTGTTGACAACCACAACGCAAGTTTTGATAAATCAGCTACACTTTTTGCAGGTAATGAGTTCGAGTACTTAGAATCTAATCGCTCAAAAAACTCCGAAGACAAGGATGTTCAGGTGATAAGAAAATTATTTGTTTAGCTTGACTTCTCTCAGATTTGTGACTAAATTGTTACTTTACGGGACAAATATATTTTGGAAAAATATTTTTCCGGTGTTTAATTGATGGGTGAAAATGTTAGTTAAAAAAATATATTTGGATAAAAAGAATGACATCTTTTTGTATTTGAAAATTATACTCCCTCCGTTTCAATTTATGTGAACCTATTTCCTTTTTAGTCCGTGCCAAAAAGAATGACCTCTTTCCTTATTTGGAAACAATTTACCTTTATGCAATGATTTATAGCCACACAAAATAAAGGTGACTCATTTTACACCACAAGATCAAAAGTCTTCTCTCTTTTCTTAAACTCCGTGCCCAGTCAAATGGGTTCACATAAATTGAAACGGAGGGAGTAACTTTAAACTTCTCATTTACCCTTAATCACATATTTCTATAGCCACATAAATCTTATGCTATATATATGTGAAAATATTGTTTAATTATTTTTTATATATTTCGTACCCAGTCAAAGTATGCGTCATAAATCGAAACAAGGCTAGTACATTTTGTTAAATGAAATCATAGCTAGATTTTTTTGCCTCAATAGGTAAGCAGACAAATACAGATCAAAAGCTTGACAGAAGAGATCAAACACATGTTGAATACGATGGAGGATGGAAGGTCAAGTGTCTTAGCCTATGACACAGCTTGGGTTTCCTTTATTCCGAATACTACTTATAATGAGAGACCTATGTTTCCATCATGTCTTCAATGGATTATAGACAATCAACTTTGTGATGGCTCATGGGGAGAGGACATTGTATTCTGCATTTATGATCGACTCTTGAACACACTAGCATCTGTTGTTGCATTGACACTTTGGAACACATGCCTTCTTAAGAGAAATAAAGGTGAACTTAAAACTTTTAATTTTACATTTTGTCCAACATATTTACATAATCAGATCGCTCAAGTATTTATGAGGAATTTTTCATGATAAGCATTAATTTGTCGACAACTTTGTAGAAGTGGTAAAGGATTGATCGAATGGCCTACGTGACTTTTCAATACTTATCTACACTCGATGTTTACACCAAATTAAATAATTTATTCTGGTATAAATAATGTCCAGTACGTACAAAATTTTACTAGTTTCTTAAGCTCCTTAGCATTTAGTATCTAATCCTGTAAATACTTTATTCTTGATCCAATACTTGCATGCTTACAGCAGTGGGCCCTTCTTGTTTGCTAGGTGTGACGTTTATCAAAGAAAACTTAAGCAAGCTAGAGACAGGGGAAGTTGAACACATGACTTGTGGATTTGAATTTGTGTTTCCTGCTCTCCTTGAGAAAGCTCAACAATTAGATATTGACATTCCCTATGATTCTCCAGTATTAAAGGATATTTATGCAAGGAGAGAAGTAAAGTTTACAAGGTAAATTGACTACTGGATCCAATATTTTAATTTAGTTGTCCAATCTATAGCATTTTCAGCATCAAGCCATTGTACTTTTTATGTTATGAATTCAGAATGTAATATTTATCGAACTTATAGTAATTTATCACATATATTTATACTTCATATAAAAACCTGTTGTTGAACCCATTGGTCAACGATTCTTTCCTCCCGTGAATAATATAACTTCCTGTTTTGCAGAATTCCTAAAGAACTTATCCATTCTACTCCAACAACAGTATTATATTCATTAGAAGGATTAAGGAACGACTTGGACTGGAAAAGGCTTTTGAAGCTTCAAATGCCAGATGGTTCATTCTTAACATCACCTGCTTCCACTGCCTTCGCATTCATGGAAACAAATGATGAAAAGTGTTTGGCATATCTTCAAAACGTTGTTCAAAAGTGTAATGGAGGAGGTAGGTATAATCTTACTTTTTCCAATAATGTTACATATAGGTGTGATAAATCAACGGGTTGTGCTGATTTTGTGTTGGTCAAATAATCTGAGTGAATAATGGACCGGTAATTCAAAAGTTACTTGAGCTGAGCTCGGATGAGTTAAAATGGGTTAAAACTTGGTTAAATATCATGGTATAGCTAGTTTTCACACTGATCAATGAAAAATAGCCACCATTTATCAAGTCAATTAAAAATAGCCACTATTTTGCTGCAACAGGGACGGTCCAGTATAATATATGGGTGTTCTGGTGCATTTGTGTACGAACTCCAACATATTATGCTGGACCGGTATACTTCGCTAACTCGTGTAAAATTTTGGACAATTATACTTGCTGGAACTTCCGTAAAATTTATGGGAGTTCTAGCATAATTATGCTTGAACTCCCGTAAAATTTATGGGAGTTCTAGCATAATTATGCTTGAACTCCCGTAAAATTTGCGGGAGTTCCATCATAATTATGCTTGAACTCCCGTAAAAATTTGCGGGCGTATTTTTTCCGTATTCTTGTTTCATGGCACTTTGCAAAGCAGGATACAAAGCTGCTTCTTCATATGAAGTTAGTTCTCTATCATTACAAATGTTCTTTATAATATGCTGACTATTAGGAGGGTCACCTAAAATATTTTCCGGATGTCAAATATAGCCTAAGAAAATATAGTCACCGTCCCGCCATGATCAAATTATATTTTTGGCATTTTACTATCATAAAACTATAATTCCGCCCGTTCCCAAATTTTCGTATGCTATAGCCCACGCCTTCTGTCGCGGGCCCAGGCCCCCCGACCCGGATTACCTTAAACTTTTCCTGGACGTCAAATAGGACCTAAGAAACCATAGTCATCGCCCTACCATGACCAAGTTATATTTTTTGCCGCTTTACTGGCATAAAACTAGAATTCTGCCCGATTCTCAAATTTTCGTGTAGGGCATCAGAATTGATATCGTGGTTATTATGGGAAAACATGGCATGCAAAAAGAAGTTGGAATTAGACTTTATTTTAAGTATATTGGAAACATAATCATTCAAATTTGAAGGCAACTTATGTTCTCTATGATGTCTTCTAGGAACTGAAGGTTCCTCGGATGCTATTGAGAAACAGTCATGTCCGGGAGAAATTGATTTGGAATGTGAGTATCATGTGAAGAAGAAATAGATGAAGGAGTGACTGGTGGTGTATCATGTGAGGGAGAAACAAAATCTGAGGAGTTATTGTCATCATGACTGCTGAAATTGTGAGGAATGTGAATTTCAGCATTTGCAGGTGAGTTATCAGTGAATGTAGTGCTAGTGAAAACTGGTGGGATGTTGTTCACTGTAGGATTGAGAGAAAATGGGAAGATTGATTCATATAAGGAAATATATCTAGAGATATGTATCTTCCTAGTGGTTAGACTTAGTACCTTGTACCCTTCGTATCAAAAGGATATCCTACAAAAATATGAGGAGTAGTCCTTGGTTCAAGTTTATCTCTAAGTGGTTTTGGTACAGTGGGATAGTGCAAACATCCAAAGCTCTTCAAATGAGAGTAATTTGATTTTCTTTTGTATAAGAGTTCAAAAGGACAGTTGTTCTTTAATGGATTTTTTGGGAGTCTACTAATTAGGAAAGCTGTTGTGAGGATGCACTCTCCCCAATATTTCAATGGTAGTTTAGATTGAAACAACAATGCACTAGCTACTTCCAGAAGGTATTTTTGTTTCCTCTCAACCACTCTATTTTGTTTTGGGGTGTAAGGACATATTTTCTAGTGGTTTATTCCTTTTGCTTGAAAGAAAGAGGTTGCATCATTACTGGTAAATTCCAGACCATTGTCAGATCTTATACACTTGATGGTAGTTTGGAATTGATTTTCTAGTATGCTTACAAATTCCTTTAGCACTTGTAAGGCATTACTCTTGCAGCTTTAAAGATGCATCCAAGTGGATTTGCTATAATCATCCACTAGGGTAAGGAAATACTTAAATTTATTGTGTGTGGTCACATGATAAGGGCCCCACACGTTCACGTGAAATATTTCAAAAATTTGCTTAGTTTCGATTGTTCTACGAGGAAAAGTTATTCTGGCTTGTCTGACTAGTGGGCAAATATTACATAGGAAGGGTTGTTTGGCAGAGAAAGTTGCAGGGATGGCAGATATTCCTTTCATCTTACTAAAGGGTACATGACCAATCTAAGATGCCATAATAGATCTGTGCTATCACTGAGAGATATATCAATAGATAAACCAAAAGAACTATCTTTATTATTGCAAATGAAGTTATTTACAATAGGAGATGAATTGTATGGCTCGGAAAGACAGTTTACACCAGTTATATCATCAGCATGATTGGAGAAACAAGAAAAGGTACAACCTTTTTCAAGTATAGAATTTAGACACTTTGAATATAGGAAATACAGTCCATCATACAACTTACCAATCTCCAGAGTCCTCTTCAGGGAAGGGGCCTGCAGCAGACAAGTAAGATTAAACAAGGATGCAATGCATTTGAGATTTATAGCTAAGGAACTGATAGACACTAGGTTAAATTTGAAGGATGGAATGAACAGGACTTTATATAGGACAATTTTAGGTGTCAAAAACTCATTTTCAATTTCAGTTACTTTAACTTTGTAACCATTTGGCAGTTTAACTAGTAAAGGATATGGTAGGTTTACTATATTCTGTAAGTGATTTATATCGAAGGTCATGTGGTGTGATGCCCCGGAGTATAGAATCTACAAGTCAGCTTTTTCACAAAACACTTGCATGATGGATTATTAAAATCAATTGAAGAGGTGCAAGCTATTATACCTGCGAAGTTTAGTAATGCTCCACTACACATATTTGCTCTGGTAAGACTTTCTCCAGTATTTCCCATTTGAAAATATAGCAAAAGGTTGACAATTTGCTCGCACGGCTCTTTTGAGAGATTCACACCTTGATTTTCCCCTTTGTGGTGACTTGTGTCTTCTCCTTCTTCAATATTTGTGACTGCATTAGCTACAAAATTCTTCCCTCTGTTAAATTTCATGTGTTGTTATTGTTGCCTTGAAAATTCTGCTTGTATTGTTGTGGTCCTTGATTAGGTTCATGAGGATATCCATGCAACTTGTAACATTTATCCTTAATGTGGCCTTGTCATTTACAATAATCACAAAAAGGTCGAGTCCTGTTGTTTGCAATTTGATTTCCAGTTCCAAAGGAATAATTTGTCGTGAAACCTTTCGCTCCTAAGTTGACACTCAATGCTGTGGAATCAACATTCAACTGGTTCCTCGACATAAATTTCCTTTGTTTTTCCTCGTGTATCAAGAGAGCAAAGGCTTGTGCCATAGACTGTAAAGGATTCATCATAAGTATGCTTCCTCGAACAACAGTATAAACCTCAGTGAGCCCCATTAGAAATTGTATTATCCTTCTATCTTGTTCCGCTTATGCATATTTGTTTTTGCCCCACAGGTGCACACACAACTGCAGTGAGTCTTAACACACAAATAGAACTGCTCTGATACCATGTTAGAATTTAGTGGGAAGATCGAACTTCAAATCTCCTTCAATGGAAGATACTATAGATTCTAGAAGGAATGCGTAGAGAGAGAAAAGGATGCGGAAGAACGATTAGGAAAATGTGAAAATGAATTCATTAATTATCTATACAACTGGATAGATGTAACTAATGCAACTAATCAACTAATGCTGACTCAACATACACCTATACAATTTATACAACTCAGCATACAGCAGTACAAAGTTAAATATTTTACATAGTCTCAATATGCTTAAATACCACGAACAATATTTCCAAAAAATTGTACTCCTTCCATTTCATTTACTCTTAATGACAAGATGTTATAAGATGATTAAGATCACCGGTTTCGAAAAATAATACATGCACTAATTACATGCAATATGTTGTTTAGCGCGACAATACCCACTCGACTTGGTTACAAGACTTTGGGCAATTGATCGATTACAACGCCTTGGAATCTCTTATTATTTTGCAGAAGAGTTCAAGGAACTTCTAAATCATGTGTTCAGGTAAACAAAGAGCAATATATTTGCTTCACACAATTAAGAGCATGAAATGACCAATTTTGAGCAATTTATGTGACATGTCTAACTTATTGTTGAACTACAGATATTGGGACGAGGAGAATGGAGTTTTCTGTGCAAGGAATTCAAACGTTTTTGATGTTGATGATACATGCATGGCTATAAGGTTGCTAAGGTTACATGGCTATGATGTTAGTTCAGGCAAGTAAATGGAAAATGTGTTCCTCATTGATTTCGCAAAATTTACTTACTCCATGTCCCAATTTGTTTGGGGAAGCTCGAATTTCCAAAGAGTTAAATTTCTTATTTTTGATTGTGAATTCGGGTATAAACTCTTTAAGCTTTTTAAATTTTTTTTTATATATTTGAAAACTACGTAAAGAAAAGGTACTATAGTCTCAATAATTAACAATTCAAAATATCTAAAAAATTATATGAAAAATTACAGTAAAAGAAAAATTCGTTTGACTCTCGAAATTTGAACCCTGCCACATACAATAGGATCTATTAGTGTCTTAATCTATTTTTTTATTATCTGTCACAGATGCGCTAAACAGTTTCAAAGATGGTGATCAATTCTTTTGCCAAAGAGGTGAAGTGGACGGGTCACCATCACATATTTTTAATCTCTATAGATGTTCCCAAGTTTTATTCCCAGGAGAAAAGATACTTGAAGAGGCGAAGAATTTCACTTACAACTTCTTACAGCAATGTCTAGCAAACAATCAATGTTTAGACAAATGGGTCATAGCTAAGGACATCCCCGGGGAGGTAAACAATGAACAATGATTTTAATTTCTACATGTAATAATCCATAGAAAATTCTTTATGCTTAGAATAGGTTACAGCAAACTAATAGTAAAATTCTTTACGCATGCAGTATATATATAAGTTAAATATATTTTGAAGAACGGCAACATGTGATACTCTTTATGTTTTACTTTGCAAATTTACTAAAAATGTTGTAAAACATTTATTTATAGATAAGGTATGCACTAGAATTTCCATGGTATTCTAGCTTGCCTCGGGTGGAAGCTAGGCTTTATATACAACAGTATGGTGGAGCAGAAGATGTTTGGATTGGCAAGACGTTATTCAGGTTATACTTTTATTTTCTAGTCAACAAACTGTTTTATGTTAATTTTCATTCGGTTTTACTTTACATAAGTATTTACAAGAAAGTTAAAATTAAAAGAGAATTTAACGTGGTAAAACTATAAAATTGTAGTCTAACCAACTCTACTCTCTTCATACTTCAAACAAATAAATGTTATCACAATGGCCTTAGGAAGACTCAAATTGAGTATAGTTATCTCATCTAAAATTATTTTCTAGAGACCATAATTTTATTTACTTAATTTGTCAAAATAATTCAATACTCACCTCACCAGTGGACATGATTTTTCTAATTATGGCTAGCACGTGGAACGTTTTCTTCTATAACATGAATCAATGAGATTCAAATTTAGGATCTTTGCATCCTATGATGCTATGTTTAATTGTGTGATCGTACCATCAAAAAATAAACGTGATTAGATATAACACACACAAATTTATTTAATCACACCTTCAGTGCCAATATTTATTTAATCATGCCTTCTGTGCAAATATATATATTTAAAATTGTGGGATCGTGCTTACTATTTGTCGCAATTTTAATAAATTTCTACGCAAAATTTATATTTACATCGAAAGATTTAACCCTGCCACTTACAAACGGCTAGCATTAAGACTTTGGGAGGAATCCTTTGTTACACATAATAAAGTCCAAAAAGGCCAAAGTATGTGCGTGGTTGCCTAATTGGAAATTTGTTAATCTTTTGTCCATGCAGAATGCCCGATATCAGCAATAATGTTTATTTACAAGCGGCAAAATTGGATTACAATAGATGCCAAAGTCAACATCGACTTGAATGGATGATTATGCAAGAGTATGCACTTGAACTTTTTTTTTTTTAAATCTCTATAAACAATAAATCATCAAGTTTTTTTAAATCTTCTTAATATTGCTTCAACTCACGAATAGGTGGTTCGACAAGTGCAACTTTCAACAATTTGGAATAAGTAAAAAGTACCTCTTAGTTTCTTATTTCTTAGCTGCTGCAAGTATATTTGAAGTCGAGAAGTCAAGAGAACGAGTTGCATGGGCTAAATCTCGTATAATATGTAAGATGATTACATCTTACTACAATCAAGAAGCCACAACTTGGAACGCTAGGAATTCATTGTTGATGGAATTCAATGATTATCCGAGCAGAAAAAATGGGTATGTATTTCTCTCCATCTAGTAGTTTAAATAGTCAGTTTATGTATGAAGATATTCTTATCTCTCACAACAATTGGTTGGAAACAAATTTATAAAATATATGGCATGTTGCACACATAGTTCCCACAACAAATATTTAAGTTGGTTTACCTCGAAAAATAATTAAAGACAATTTGTGGTTTTAAAAATATACTGATTATTGTAATACTAGTGATTATACAAGTAACATTTAGTTTAAGTAAGAAAAGTGGATGAATCAAACGAGTGTTACTATAGCAATTGGGACCTCGAGCTCGTCCTTGTTGGTGACCTCAAGGTCAGCTAAGAGCAATATAGTATGAACAATTAAGTAAGAGCAATAAAGCTGAAGAACATTTGTTGTCACGTTAAACAAAAAAATAACAGTAGAATATGCTATTGCAGTGAATAATAATGTGTGATGATGCTTACAAAATGATTGTGGTCTCCTTTATATATGAGGAGAAAACCCAATATATATACGTAGTACATTCCTGATTGAGGTAAAGAATTCTATTGGTATAGGTATATAACAACCTAGTACGGATATGTACTATTTCGTACAGATCTTATTCTTTAATTTATTCCATGATCCACCTGTCCTTGAGAAATTTCAGCTCTTTCTTGATTGCCCCCGAGAATATACTACCCTCAATAATGTATATGGATCCTGATCTTCTATTTGCTTCCTCGAGGTGTGTGTTCCCAAATCGGGCTTGACCTCTACCTCGAGTCGCCCGGACTCGGACTCATAGCCGAATTTAAGTTTTCAAAATCGGATTTCTTGATTTTGATTGTATACAAAGTGAAACATCGGTTTTAATATTTACAGAAGTTATTTAACTTTTTTTTTTCTTCCTCTGTTGCAGTAATGGAACTAAAGAGATCATAGTTCTCAATAATCTTCATCAGTTTTTGCACCAACTCTCGAAAGAAACTTTTGAAGGCCTAGGCAAAGACGTCCATCACCAACTACAAAATGCAGTGAGTATACAAGAATTTCATAGTATACAAGAAAATGACACAAAAACATGAAAAATCACAAATAGTACTTTACCAATTAGTTCTCAATCATATTTTCTTTCTCAAGTTTTTGGGGTTGTGAAAGAGACTTGGAGGAAGGGAAGGAGAAAGGAAAGGATTCGTCAGAATGAAACATTAAACTTATAAAATAAAAGACAGCGGTACTACTAGCTAATGATTATATTCATCATTCACTCTATCCTTTGAATTTCTAACTATATTGCCCAGACACTCCGAAAATGTCGTAGAGTGCATGTCTAATTCTCCAAAAGCAGTATATTTTTGCAGAATTCGACATGACTACGGCAGTATTTTGGTGTGTCCGCACAACGTAGATCACCAAAACAACTCAACATATATAGATTTAGGATGAGTGATGTTTTCAACTGAACTTTGCTAAGAAAATAAAATAATCTATGTGTAACGAAGCCATAGATTCATTCTGAAATTACTGATCCTAAATTTTAAATTCACATATTGAAACAGAACTTCAACCTTAAGACTAATCAACATATTGAAACAGAACATCGACCTTAAGAAACTAATCAATGATGCTACTTTTCGAGTGTAGTGGGAAACGTGGTTGGTGTTCTTGAGGGAGGAAAAGAATACATGCCAAGAAGAAGCAGAATTGCTAGTGCGCACAATTAATCTCTCGGCCGGCCATATGACACATGATGAGTTGCTATTTGATGTGGACTACAAGAATCTGTCCAACCTTACCAATAAAATCTGCCGCATGCTTAATGAGCTCCAATATGGCAAGGTTAGAAACCATAATAATCATCCTTTTATATTCTTTAGGAGTATTGGAGTAATTACTCGAATAATAAATTATTTTTCAGTTCATTGTACAAATGTCATAAATCTTTTTGTAATTGAAATAAAAACCAATTATGGGTATGTTTGGTATGAACATGTTTGGTTGGTCAAATATTTTGAAAAATATTTTTTTTTTGGAAATTTTTTTCTTAAAAGTAAAGAAAATAATTTTCCTGGTGCCAGTAGGGAAAACAAGTTAGATCCCCCCTCCCCCTCCCTAAAAAATAAAAACGTCCAACACTCCAACCCTTCCTGTGTGAAAAATAATAATAAAATTAATTTTTTGGATAAATATAAAATCCTCTAGAATGTCCTAGTATGGTATCTTTGATATTTATCTAGTAGACATATCTAGATATTCTAAAATGTTGTGGGAAGATAAGATATGTTTAGATATTCTAGAGAGTTGTTAAAAGATAAGGTTGCTAAAATTTTCTTTGTACATAATCAAGAATCATATCTAGAATCGTCCATAGGCTAGTATAAATAGGGGGTGTCTTGTTCATTTGTAACCAAGCTAAATTCAAGAAAGCCTTATTTCCTAAACGAAGTTCTCTCCAAAAATTTTCTTCTCCTTTGAAAGCTTCATCTTCCTTAGTTGAATCTTCCTCTTTTAGTTAACGATTTTGGGCTAGCAAAATGTTTATAAATAATCTTCTTCTGCTATTCTTTACACCCTGAACCCTACTCCTGCACCGACCTTTGATGCCTTCCCGGCCCTAATCTTGGGATGCCCTCTCCCCTTGCGCCCCAAGAACACTCCACCCTACCACCCCGCCCCACCACCCTCTACCTTTATAGTGTTTGTCTAGATTATAAATAAATACTTTTGGACAATAGTTTTTGTTTATTTATCAATCATCAAAACATAAATAAGAAAATTACTTAATTTTTGAGAGATATGTTGTCGTGAAAATTATTCTACTGAAAAATAATTTTATTTATAGCAAACACCCCAAATTATGTCAATATATCAAGAAAAATAAAATAAAAATGCTAGAAAAATTATGTCGAATTCGATTCCAAAAACATAAGTAGGTTGCAACTTCAAAAACTTACCTACCATAACATCTACCAATAAACAATTTAAAATTAATAATCGAAAATAAAATATTTTTAACCCACTCTAAAAAAGTCTGATGTGTTTCATAGTGTAAATCAACGGTTTTAAGTTAGATTTGCAAATGGTTTTTTATAAAATATTAGACGGTGTAACGTTGATATTATAAGGCGTGCATAAGTGGCAGCTTATTTATTTTTTTATGGGACCAAATTTTGTAGTTTCTTGTATTTTACTAGATTTTGTGATATATAAGCAGGATTTTCTGTTATTTCTCCATTTAAAAAAATCAATTTTATGGTTTTGGCGGATTAAATATGTAAATTGAATAATTCTTTTTATTTGAGCTTTCTAATTCCTATATTCATATCTAAAAAATTGTTAGGTGACTGGCAGCTCAAAGAACGCCAACATTGAACTCGACATGCAAGCTCTTGTAAAGTTAGTGTTTGGTAACACCACAAGCAACATCAACCAAGATATTAAGCAAACATTTTTTGCAGTTGTTAAGACTTTCTATTACAGTGCACATGTTAGTGAGGAAATAATCAACTCTCACATATCTATGGTTCTTTTTCAGCAAGTCCAGTAACATTACATGTTTGTAGCTGACAGCAATTCTGAAATAGCATGGTGTTTTCTCTCTTTATTTTCTTATGCATATTAAGTGTCATTGTGATTTTAAGACATACCTTATAATATGTAAAAGCGAAAGTTATTAGTACGTATGAAAATTTAGAGTGTTAAGATGATTCTTTCAAATTTATTTTAATTTTAATGTCATTTTTTTTAATATCTCAGTTATAGTGGTTAAAACAGAACACAATAGATGACACTCTACAAAGTTGATTAAGGTTTTAGGAAATAGGACAGCTACAAATGTTACATTAACTCTGTATATGATCAGCGAAACTTTTGAGATTCTAAATAAGGGGTTCAATCCTTGTAACCCGGAATGTATGAATATGTATATCTGTATAGTTAATTAACAGCGAACCTAGCTAATTAAATAAATGATATTCTGTAAAAAGTAATTGGTTATTATAAAAAGAATTTAAACAAAAGAATGTCGGAATGAATGACACATAGAAAAAATTGTATGAATGTTTGTATCTGTATAGTTAGATATGCGCAAAGAAGCAATAAACTATAATATATGAAAAGTAGTATATCCGGCCCGAGATGCACTCGTTGACAAAACCATGGTAGGAATTTTGACTTTTTGTTAGAGCGGAGGCAAACTGAACAATGAGAAAGAGACCTTACTCACCACGGGGCAGATGTAGGTTATACTCGATGAGTTCGATAGAACCTATAATTTTCAACGCAAAATAAAACATTATATGTAAAAATTCATTAATATTGCAAAAAATAGTAGATGAACTCATAACTTTAAAAATATAATGAGTCCAATCCAAAAAATTTGAAAGTTGAACTCATAGGATTTATATTCTGGATCCGTCTCTGCTACTCACTACAAACGAATACACCGCAAAATCGAAAAGCACTCATGTCTTTCCTGAATCAAAGTCTCAAATTTAGGACTTGGTTTCACCCTTAATTTGTGGTATGGATTTGACTCTTCTAACCCTAAATTCCTTTTTTTTGTATATTCAACTTGACTTGTTGTCACGAACAAAAATTCCCTGCGAAGGAGCCGTGATGAC
This sequence comes from Nicotiana noctiflora, assembly GCA_032618575.1. NCBI lineage: Eukaryota > Viridiplantae > Streptophyta > Magnoliopsida > Solanales > Solanaceae > Nicotiana > Nicotiana noctiflora. Next base: position 16,491 of record JASVEL010001634.1, read on the forward strand.
ACTTAGTCTTCAAACTAAGTAAGCCTAACATAAACCGAAATAACATTGATACTTATTAACTTCAACTAAAATTTCTCTAAATGATTTACAATTCCCAAAACCGGTAGTATAAGTCACAAGCCTTTCTAAGAGTAGGTATATAATATAATTACATCACTATTCCGAAACAAAGGGAACAAATGGAAATAAGTACAATTGAAGGTGACTCTGAGGACAGTGAACGCCATAACAGGTTTACCTTGAGTCTCCACCGCAACGAATTAATAGCTACCATCGATCAAATACCTGGATCTGTACACAAAAATATACAGAAGTGTAGTATCAGCACAACCGACCCCATGTGCTGGTAAGTGTCTAGCCTACCCCGGCGAAGTAGTGACGAGGCTAGGACAAGATACTCACATAAACCTGTGCAGTTTGTAGCGTATAAAATAATAGGAAGCAAATAACAATAATGGCAATAATGACCTACCAGAGATATAAATAGCTGGCAACAATGATCTACCAGAGATATAAATAGCAGGCAACAAGAACACCACAAATGCTTCTCAACAAATAATAAATACAAGTGCAATCAATTAATCGAGTCCTTAAAAGATAAATATTCCGCCTATAAATCCTCCAAGTAATAATATCTAGGATAATATGCTTTCAATAAATATGTTTCGAATATATATCCTTCAAATAAGTATCTTTCGAATATAATTCTTTCGGGTAAATGTCACCTTGTGATGCCTCATATCAAAATCATAATAATATAGGTCTCAGCCCACTTTCATATTATCACGGCACTTCGTGCCCACGTATTTATGTTTCATATTGCACAAAAATATCCTCATATTATTCAGTTTACAGGTTGCATAACCCAATACAATGAAGAATATTCAAGAAAACTCATTCACTTAACATAAGGTAGAGTACATCTCCCAACGCAATTAGGAAATTAAGAAGAAAAGATGAAGTTATTATTTTTAGAAATCATTTGATAAAGATATAACAATTGTTGAAATCTAAAGTATTGAATATATATAAAACAGTAAGGCGATGTATTCTCAACACTATGAATTCCTACACAAAGGATCACAGCCGTAAAGCAAATCTAAACTATTAAAACACTTAAATTGTTAACAACACAAATACGTGGTCGGCATGCCACACGATCCCATTTCATAATATATAAGTGGTCATCGTGCCACACGATCCTATTCCATAATATATAAGTGGTCGGTGTGCCACACAATCCCATTTCATTTCATATCTCGTGGTCGGCGTACCACTCGCTCCCATTTCAATATAACCTCATTTCTCAATATGTCACCGGCAACTATGGCCAATAACAGTACATAATAGGCTACCGGCAACTATGACCAATGCCAATAATCATATAAATTGCGGTAGGCGTACGACTCGCTCACATTTATTTATCAATACAGTACACAATATGTCACCAGCAACTATGGGCAATACCAATAATCAATATTTGTTAGTGTTGCGGCGTGCATCCCGACCCTTTCGATATGTCACCAGCATCTATAGCCAATAACAACAATCATTATCTGTTAGTGATGCGGTGTGCATCCCGACCCTTCCGATAAGTCACCGATATCTATGGCCAATAACAGTACATAATAGGCTACCGGCAACTATGGCCAATGCCAACAATCATCATCTGTTGGTGTTGCGGCATGCATCCCGACCCTCCCGATATGTCACCGACACTATGGCCAATAACAATAATCATACAATATATTACCGGCAAGAAACTAATAATCTTTAATCAACAACATATATATTATCGGTATTAAACCAATAATCTTTAATCAATAACATATATATTACCGGTATTAAACTAATAATCTTTAATCAACAATATATATATTACCAGTATTAAACCAATAATCGAACAATATATTACCAATCAAGAAAATCAATAAAATTAATCAAACAATGTATTACCGGCAAAGAAACCAATAATAAATAATCGAACAATATATTACCGGCAAAGAAACCAATAGCAAATAATCAAACAATATATTACCTGTCACGACCCTAGTTCACCAATTGTGAACCTGTCGTGATGGCACCCGGTCCCCACGACTAGGTAAGCCTAACACATTGCGAAATCTATAAGTTTTAATTACTTAAATAAGAAACAGCGGAAAATAACATAAAGATATGTAATCCGTGCCACTTGGCACATACATCCGTCACACAATAAATAAACACTACCAAGATCCGGAACCCCACGGTAACACAGACTAAAAGGGAAATACAACCGTGGCTCTATGTGTAAAGAGTATCTAACAACGAAATGAAGAAAAATGTCAACTAGTAATACTAGAATAGAAGGGAAGCCTCCGGATCCGCGGACGTAGCAGATCATACCTCGAAGTCTCCCAGAAAGCTGCAGAATCACCTAGTACGAGCCTCCTCTGATGTACCTGGATCTGCACAACAAAAGTGTGCAGAAGAGTAGCATGAGTACACCACGGCGGTACTCAGTAAGTGCCAAGCCTAACCTCGATGGAGTAGTGACGAGGAAGGTCGGGGCCCTACCGAGAAATAATAAAAATAATGATAATAACACCTAACAGTACAAAATAGGAATAAGTCTGAAATAACAGCAAATGAAATAAATACTACAAGCCGTCTACAGTTAAGCTAACAAGAGAAATCAACACAACAAGTATAATCTACAATCTAGTATCTCCGGGAATTGAACCCGTAGTCCTTTATACTCAGCAACTCAGGATCTCCTGGAATCGAACCCGCAGTCCATATATCAGTATCACACGATCTCAGGATCTCGGGAATCGAACCCGCAGTCCCTACCAATAAATAACTCAGGATCTCGGGAATCGAACCCGCAGTCCCTACCAATAAATAACTCGGGATCTCGGGAATCGAACCCGCAGTCCCTACCAATAAATAACTCAGGATCTCGGGAATCGAACCCGCAGTCCCTACCAATAAATAACTCGGGATCTCGGGAATCGAACCCGCAGTCCCTACCAATAAATAACTCAGGATCTCGGGAATCGAACCCGCAGTCCCTACCAATAAATAACTCAGGATCTCGGGAATCGAACCCGCAGTCCCTACCAATATCACGTCGGGTCTCTGGGAATCGAACCCACAGCCCTGGGTCTCCGGGAATCGAACCCGCAGTCCACAAACACAACCAATTAAGGAAATCCACAGAGAGAAATAATTATGCTCAACTATAACTTCACCGAAAAATAGTGCCAATAATTAACAAGGAATTCAAACAAGGCAGTTAGGCAACCAAACAGTTAAGTGCTACCTAATCATGCTCTTCTAACCACTACCGGGTAAAATATCAAATTAACAACCAAGACAGGGATATCGCTCATCGAACATTTGAATAAAGTACGTGTTCAACAACCGGCGCATGTACACGCCCGTCACCTCGCGTACAAGGCATTTAAACTATCACATAATATCCTAGGGGTGAAAATTCCCCCACACGAGGTTAGACAAGCCACTTACCTCAATTCCGGTACAAAACCGCTAAGCAATAACCCTCTTGCCACGAATGTCGGCCTCCACAAGTGTAGAATCCGATAAAAATCAATAGAATCACATCAAAATAGGCCAATTGGGCATTACCCAATCAAATTAACTCAAAATTCACCAAAACCCACAAGTTGCCAAAACCCGACTTTCGGTACGCTTATCGAAAAATCACAAAAATTATATATTCGGGTTCCTTATCTCAATACGAGTCCGTGCATATAAAATTTATCGAAATCGGACTCCATTTGCCCACTCAAATCAGTGTTTTTCTTAAATTTAGGCCTAGGGCTCAAACCCACCTTAAATCTTCCATTTACAGGGATTTAACCAAGGATTTCATGTTAAAATGATGTAATTAAGCCACAAAACTTACCTCCAACGAATCCCCAATGAATTACCAGCAATTCCCGTGAGTTTCTCTCTCTAGAACTCAAAAATGGCGTCTTTGGGTATTAAACCCGCGACTGGTTCTGTTCTGAACTTAACATCACTGCCAACCTCATTTCTTCATCGCGTTCGCGACGCCTCTCACGCGAACGCGATGCCTTCCTCCTCTTCTTCATCGCGAACGCGGCACTCTCTCACGCGTCCGCGAAGATCAAATCCTCAGCCCCCTGACTTTTACTCAACGCGAACGCGACGTGAAGTCACGCGTCCGCGATGCCTTTCCTTTCCCTCTTACGCGAACGCGACCCACCCCTCGCGAACGCGATGACCAACTGGCCTCACCCTTCGCGAACGCGGCATTGACCTCGCGAACGTGATGCCTTACTGAACCTGGCCTTCGCGAACGCGGAACCTTCCTTCGCGAACGCGAAGGCTTGTTTTATGCCCGGTGATCTGCAGATTTCAGCAGACCATTTCATGCTTCCAAACGCCGGATGATGGTCCGAATTCATCCCGAGGCCTCCGGGACCCCAACGAAAACCACCAACATACTCCAAAACACGATACGAACTTATTCCAATCATAAAAACACGTCTAACAACATCAAAACCCATAAATCACATCGATTCAAGCCTAAGTTTCTTCAAAACTTTCAAAACTAACATTCAATCCAAAACCCGGCCAAATGACGTCCAAATGACCTGAAAATTTGCGGACATATCCAAAATCACATAATGAAGCTACAGAAATTGTCGGAATTCCATTCCGACCCCCGGATCAAAATCTCACCTATCGTTCGGATTCGCTAAAATTTCAACCTTCGGCATTTCAAGCCTAATTGAGCTACGGACCTCCAAAATATATTCCGAACGCGCTCCCAACCCCGAAATCACCTAACGGAGCTAATGGAACCATCGGATTTCCGTTCCGAGATCGTCTTAACACTGTTCCGGCTATGGACCGTTTTCTAGTTTCAAAGCTCTTAATTGGGGACTAAGTGTCCCAAAATGCTCAAATTTTCGGAACCGACTCTCCCGGCAACCCACAATAGCAGAAATGAACTTAGGGGAACAGTTAAATTAGGGATTGGGGCGTAATTTTCTAAAACGACCGGTCGGGTCGTTACATCTTCCCACACTTAAAGATTCGTTCGTCCTCGAACGAGCATAGAAAACATACCCGGAGTAGTGAAAAGATGAGGGTACTGGCTGCGCATATCCTGCTCGGTCTCCCAAGTCGCCTCCTCGACCGGCTGGCCCCGCCACCGAACCTTTACCGAAGCGATGTTCTTTGACCTTAGCTTTCTGACTTGCCTGTCTAGAATGGCTACTGGCTCCTCAACATAAGACAGATCCTTGTCTAGCTGAACGGATGTGAAATCCAACACGTGCGACGGGTCACCATGGTATCTCCGGAGCATGGAGACATGAAATACGGGGTGAACTCCGGCTAGGCTGGGAGGTAAGGCCAACTCATAAGCAACCTCCCCAACACGCCTCAAAATCTCAAAAGGGCCAATAAATCTAGGACTCGGCTTCCCTTTCTTCCCAAACCTCATAACGCCCTTCATGGGCGAGACTCGAAGCAGAACCCGCTCACCCACCATAAAAGCCACATCGCGAACCTTCTTGTCCGCATAACTCTTCTGTCTAGACTGGGCCGCACGAAGTCTGTCCTGAATCACCTTGACCTTGTCCATAGCCTCCTGAACCATATCGGTACCTAGTAACCTGGCCTCGCCCGGCTCAAACCAACCCACGGGAGACCTGCACCTCCTACCATATATGGGCCTCGTACGGTGCCATCCGAATACTAGACCGGTAGCCGTTGTTATAAGCAAACTCCGCCGGTGGCAAGAAGTGATCCCATGAACCTCCAAACTCAATCACGCACGCACGGAGCATATCCTCCAAAATCCGAATAGTGCGCTCGGACTGCCCATCAGTCTGGGGGTGAAATGCTGTGCTCAGCTCCACCCGAGTACCTAACTCCTGCTGTACGGCTCTCCAGAACCGTGAAGTGAACTGAGTGCCTCTATCTGAAATGATGGAAACTGGAATACCATGCAGCCGAACTATCTCCTTGATATAGATCTCCGCCAGTCGCTCCGATGAATAAGTAGTGCTCACCGGTATAAAATGGGCGGACTTGGTCAACCGATCCACAATAACCCAAATAGAATCAAGCTTCCTAATAGTCCGTGGAAGCCCAGATACAAAGTCCATGGTGATGCGCTCCCATTTCCACTCTGGAATCTCAATCTGCTGCATCAATCCACCCGGGCGCTGATGCTCATACTTCACCTGCTGGCAGTTGAGGCATCTAGAAACATAATCAACTATATCCTTCTTCATCCGCCTCCACCGGTAATGCTGTTTCAAGTCCTGATACATCTTCGCGGCACCCGGATGGATGGAATACCGCGAACTATGGGCCTCTGCTAGAATCGGCTCTCGAAGATCATCTACATTGGGCACACAGATACGCCCCTGCATCCTCATAACTCCATCATCCCCGATGGTAACATCTCGAGCATCACCACGCCGAACTCTATCCCGAAGGACAAGCAAATGAGGGTCGTCGAACTGACGCTCCCTGATGCGGTCAAATAGAGAAGACCGAGAAACCACACATGCCAGAATCCGGCTGGGCTCCGAAAGATCCAGTCTAACAAACTGTCTAGCTAAAGCCTGAACATCCATCGCCATAGGCCTCTCCGAAGCCGGTAGATATGCTAAACTCCCCAAACTCTCTGCCCGACGACTCGAGGCATCAGCAACCACATTAGCCTTGCCCGGATGATAGAGAATAGTAATATCATAGTCCTTCGGTAGTTCCAACCATCTCCTCTGACGCATATTCAGGTCCTTCTGCTTAAGCAAGTGCTGCAAGCTCCGGTGATCAGTGTAGATCTCTCAAGGAACCCCATATAAATAATGACGCCAAATTTTCAAGGCGTGAACAATGGCAACTAGCTCCAAATCATGAACAGGGTAATTCTTCTCATGTACCTTCAGCTGTCTCTACGCGTAGGCAATCACCCTACCGTCCTGCATCAATACCGCACCGAGTCCAACTCGTGAGGCATCACAATATACAGTATAGGACCCCGAACCTGTAGGCAACATCAATATAGGGGCCGAAGTCAACGCTGTCTTGAGCTTCTGAAAGCTCGCCTCACACTCGTCTGTCCACTGAAAAGGGGCACCCTTTTGGGTCAATCTAGTCATAGGTGCCGCAATCGAAGAGAACCCCTCTACGAAACGACGGTAGTAGCCCGCCAAACCAAGGAAACTGCGAATCTCAGTAGCGGAGGAGGGTCTGGGCCAACTCCTGCACGGCCTCCACCTTCCTCGGATCTACTCGAATACCATCACTCGACACCACGTGGCCCAAAAATGCCACTGAACTCAACCAGAATTCACATTTAGAGAACTTGGCATAAAGCTGCTTCTCCCTCAGAATCTGAAGCACTATCCTCAAATATTGCTCGTGCTCTTCCCGCTCCGAGAATATACTAGAATATCATCAATGAAGACAATCAGGAACGAGTCCAAATAAGGCCTGAACACACTGTGCATCAAATGCATAAATGCTGCTGGAGCATTAGTCAACCCAAAAGACATCACGAGGAACTCATAGTGACCATACCGGGTCCCGAAGGCAGTCTTCGGGATATCTGGCTCCCGAATCTTCAGCTGGTGATACCCAGAGCGCAAATCAACCTTAGAAAACACATGTGCGCCCTGTAACTGGTCAAATAAGTCATCAATACGGGGCAAAGGATACCGGTTCTTCACTGTAACCTTGTTCAGCTGACGATAGTCAATACACATACGCATAGAACCGTCCTTTTCTTCACAAACAATACAGGAGCACCCCAAGGCGAAACACTGGGTCGAATAAAACCCTTGCCCAATAACTCCTGTAACTGATCCTTCAACTCCTTTAATTCGGGAGGAGCCATACGGTACGGTGGAATAGAAATGGGCTGAGTGCCCGGCAACAAGTCAATAGCAAAGTCAATGTCTCTGTCAGGCGGCATGCCCGGAAGATCAGCTGGAAATACATCGGCAAAGTCACGTACCACAGGAACAGAATCAATAGAGGGAGTGTCAATACTGACATCCCGCACATAGGCTAGATAAGTAGCACACCCCTTCTCAACCATACGCTGAGCTCTGAGAAAGGAAATAACACGGCTAGGGGTGTGATCTAGAGTACCACTTTACTCAATACATGGAATGCCTGGCATAGCCAGCGTCACGGTCTTGGCATGACAATCAAGAATAGCATAATGGGGTGACAACCAGTCCATGCCCGGAATAATATCAAAATCGACCATCCCGAGCAACAATAGATCCGCTCTGGTCTCAAAATCACAAATGGTAACCAAACACGACCGATATACACGGTCCACGACCAAAGAATCACCCACCGGAGTGGAAACATAAATGGGGGCACTCAAAGAATCCCGAGGCACACCCAGATGAGAAGCAAAGTAAGAAGACACATATGAAAAAGTGGAACCAGGGTCGAATAGAATCGATGCCTCCCTGTGACTAACCAGAATAATACCTATGATAACAGAATCGGATGCAACAGCCGCAGCGCGATCAGGAATAACATAGAATCTGGCCTGTCCCCCCTCTCGAGGGCGGCCTCTAGAACCCTGACCCCCGCCCCTGGCTAGCTAGGCAGGTGGAGTAGCAGCTGGAGCTGGAATGATAGCCTGCTGACCCTGAGAGCCACGCTGATGCTGTGATGACTGATGGGGGGCTCCTCTCCTGCGTCTGGGGCACTCCCTAACCAGATGGCGAGTATCCCCGCACTCAAAGCAAGCTCTGGGAGGACGCGGTGGCTGTGACTGACCGGCCTCACCCCCACTAGTATGACCCCTGGAAGGACCCCGCGCAGGAGGTGCACTAGAAACTGGGGGGAGCATAATAAGGCTCCTGTGGTGCTGGGAGAGCTGGAGTGCTACCGGCTGCTGGCAATGCTGAATGAACTGGACGACCGGAATAACCCCTGCCAAAACGACCGGCTGCTGAAGTGCGGGCTCTAGAGAAATGGCCCGACTCACGAGACCTCTTGGCCTCCCTCTCTCCCCGCTCTCTAGAGATCATACTCTCGATCCTCCTGGCGATGCTCACTGCCTGTTGATAAGATATATCTGTCTCCAACTCTCTGGCCATGCTGGATCGGATCGGCGGAATCAAGCCCTCAATAAATCTCCGTACTCTCTCCCGAACCGTGGCTACCAAGGCCGGTGCATGCCTGGCTAGACGGGTGAAACTGATAGCATACTCCGATACTGACAAGGAACCCTGTCGCAACCACTCAAACTCTGCACGCCAAGCATCCCTAAGGCTCTGGGGAATAAACTCCCTCAAAAACATATCAAAAACCTGTGTCCAAGTCAGTGAGGCAGACTCGACTGGACTATCCAACTAATATGTGCGCCATCAATCATAAGCGGCCCCCCGAAGCAGAAAAGCAGTAAAAGAAACCCCACTGGTTTCCAATATACCCATAGTATGGAGGATGCAATGACACTCCTCCAGAAATCCCAAGGCATCATCTGTAGCTAAACTTCTAAACACTCGGGGATCATACTTCTTGAACCTCTCCAACCTGCGCTGCTCGTCCTCGAGGCAGTTGACCCACCTCCGGGATGTACTGGTGCGGCAGACGATATAGGAATAACCTCTAGAACCTTCTCCATCGGCACTTGCTGCTCAGGAGTGCGGGCTGTGGGAGTCTAGGACCCTCCTCTGGTCTAATATCTAGCTGCAGTGAGAGGAAGAATCCCTGCCTAAGCCAAAGTAGTGTACATGCTCAAAAACTGAGCCAGAGTCTCCTGGAGTTCTAGAGTCGTAGTAGCTGTAGTAGGTGTACCAGGTGCCTGGGATCCAACTTAATCTATCGGTAGTGCCTCAGCGATAGCGCGTACGGGAGCTGTGGCCGCACCTCGGGCGCGTCCTCGTCCTCTACCTCGGCCCCGGCCTCTGACGGCAGCAACAGGGGGCGCGGGTACCCGATCATCGCGGTTAGCTCGTGTCCTCACCATCTGTGAGAGAATAGAAAGCAGTAGTTTAGATTTTTGATGCCAAAAATGTCGCACGACAAGGAATCCAAAAGAAATGAAGAGTTTCCTAAACGGTTACATAGCCCCTCGTAGATAAATACAGACGTCTCCGTATCGATCAGCGAGACTCTAAGTAACCGGTCCTGTGTCCCGTGACTCCTATGAACCTAGAGCTCTGATACCAACTTGTCACGACCCTAGTTCACCAATTGTGAACCTGTCGTGATGGCACCCAGTCCCCACGACTAGGTAAGCCTAACACATTGTGAAATCTATAAGTTTTAATTACTTAAATAAGAAACAACGGAAAATAACATAAAGATATGTAATCCGTGCCACTTGGCACATACATCCGTCACACAATAAATAAACACTACCAAGATCCGGAACCCCACGGTAACACAGACTAAAAGGGAAATACAACCGTGGCTCTATGTGTAAAGAGTATCTAACAACGAAATGAAGAAAAATGTCAACTAGTAATACTAGAATAGAAGGGAAGCCTCCGGATCCGCGGACGTAGCAGATCATACCTCGAAGTCTCCCAGAAAGCTGGAGAATCACCTAGTACGAGCCTGCTCTGATGTACCTGGATCTGCACAACAAAAGTGTGCAGAAGAGTAGCATGAGTACACCACGGCGGTACTCAGTAAGTGCCAAGCCTAACCTCGATGGAGTAGTGACGAGGAAGGTCGGGGCCCTACCGAGAAATAATAAAAATAATGATAATAACACCTAACAGTACAAAATAGGAATAAGTCTGAAATAACAGCAAATGAAATAAATACTACAAGCCGTCTACAGTTAAGCTAACAAGAGAAATCAACACAACAAGTATAATCTACAATCTAGTATCTCCGGGAATTGAACCCGTAGTCCTTTATACTCAGCAACTCAGGATCTCCTGGAATCGAACCCGCAGTCCATATATCAGTATCACACGATCTTCGGGAATTGAACCTGCAGTCCTTCATATCAGTATCAAAGGATCTCTGGGAATTGAACCCGTAGTCCGTATATCAGTATCTCAGGATCTCCGGGAATTGAACCCGTAGTCCGTATATTAGTATCTCAAGATCTCTGGGAATTGAACCCGCAGTCCTTTACCTCAGTAGCACAGGATCTCGGGAATCGAACCCGCAGTCCCTACCAATAAATAACTCAGGATCTCGGGAATCGAACCCGTAGTCCCTACCAATATCACATCGGGTCTCTGGGAATCGAACCCACAGCCCTGGGTCTCCGGGAATCGAACCCGCAGTCCACAAGCACAGCCAATTAAGGAAATCCAGAGAGAGAAATAATTATGCTCAACTATAACTTCACCGAAAAATAGTGCCAATAATTAACAAGGAATTCAAACAAGGTGGTTAGGCAACCAAACAGTTAAGTGCTACCTAATCATGCTCTTCTAACCACTACCGGGTAAAATATCAAATTAACAACCAAAGACAGGGATATCGCTCATCGAACATTTTAATAAAGTACGTGTTCAACAACCGGCGCATGTACACGCCCGTCACCTCGCGTACAAGGCATTTAAACTATCACATAATATCCTAGGGGTGAAAATTCCCCCACACGAGGTTAGACAAGCCACTTACCTCAATTCCGGTACAAAACCGCTAAGCAATAACCCTCTTGCCACGAATGTCGGCCTCCACAAGTGTAGAATCCGATAAAAATCAATAGAATCACATCAAAATAGGCCAATTGGGCATTACCCAATCAAATTAACTCAAAATTCACCAAAACCCACAAGTTGCCAAAACCCGACTTTCGGTACGCTTATCGAAAAATCACAAAAATTATATATTCGGGTTCCTTATCTCAATACGAGTCCGTGCATATAAAATTTATCGAAATCGGACTCCATTTGCCCACTCAAATCAGTGTTTTTCTTAAATTTAGGCCTAGGGCTCAAACCCACCTTAAATCTTCCATTTACAGGGATTTAACCAAGGATTTCATGTTAAAATGATGTAATTAAGCCACAAAACTTACCTCCAACGAATCCCCAATGAATTACCAGCAATTCCCGTGAGTTTCTCTCTCTAGAACTCAAAAATGGCGTTTTTGGGTATTAAACCCGCGACTGGTTCTGTTCTGAACTTAACATCACTGCCAACCTCATTTCTTCATCGCGTTCGCGACGCCTCTCACGCGAACGCGATGCCTTCCTCCTCTTCTTCATCGCGAACGCGGCACTCTCTCACGCGTCCGCGAAGATCAAATCCTCAGCCTCCTGACTTTTACTCAACGCGAACGCGACGTGAAGTCACGCGTCCGCGATGCCTTTCCTTTCCCTCTTACGCGAACGCGACCCACCCCTCGCGAACGCGATGACCAACTGGCCTCACCCTTCGCGAACGCGGCATTGCCCTCGCGAACGCGATGCCTTACTGAACCTGGCCTTCGCGAACGCGGAACCTTCCTTCGCGAACGCGAAGGCTTGTTTTATGCCCGGTGATCTGCAGATTTCAGCAGACCATTTCATGCTTCCAAACGCCGGATGATGGTCCGAATTCATCCCGAGGCCTCCGGGACCCCAACGAAAACCACCAACATACTCCAAAACACGATACGAACTTATTCCAATCATAAAAACACGTCTAACAACATCAAAACCCATAAATCACATCGATTCAAGCCTAAGTTTCTTCAAAACTTTCAAAACTAACATTCAATCCAAAACCCGGCCAAATGACGTCCAAATGACCTGAAAATTTGCGGACATATCCAAAATCACATAATGAAGCTACAGAAATTGTCGGAATTCCATTCCGACCCCCGGATCAAAATCTCACCTATCGTTCGGATTCGCTAAAATTTCAACCTTCGGCATTTCAAGCCTAATTGAGCTACGGACCTCCAAAATATATTCCGAACGCGCTCCCAACCCCGAAATCACCTAACGGAGCTAATGGAACCATCGGATTTCCGTTCCGAGATCGTCTTAACACTGTTCCGGCTACGAACCGTTTTCTAGTTTCAAAGCTCTTATTTAGGGACTAAGTGTCCCAAAATGCTCAAATTTTCGGAACCGACTCTCCCGGCAACCCACAATAGCAGAAATGAACTTAGGGGAACAGTTAAATTAGGGATAGGGGCGTAATTTTCTAAAACGACCGGTCGGGTCGTTACATTACCGGTAAAGAAGAACCAGCTATAACCAAACTTATGAATTTTTATTTAAAATAATTGATACAGTTACTCAGTCATAATAATTACTTGCTCAGCTTCAAAGATCTTCAAACAAGTTCTCATAAGCATTAAATAAGAATACAACAGTTTAGCAATTTAGGACTCACGATCATGCTCGACCCCCAACGTATAGATACTCGTCACCATGCCTATACATCGAACACAACACATAACAAGTAGCAATTATACTCAACTCCTATTCCCTCAAGCTAGGGTAGACCAAACACTTACCTCACTTTTCAACCAATTCAATATTCCAATAAGCATTTGCCTCGCGAATTCGTCCGAAGCTTCAAATCTAGTCATAATAATTCAATATACTCAATATAAATCATACGAATTAATTCCATATGAAATTACTAATATTCGGGAAATTCTAACAACTTCAATCTATTTAGGATCATATAAAGTGCACCACAATTAGGAGGATATTCATGGATTTACCTCTTTTGGGCATTTCATCAAACACTATGTGTGCATATTTGACTACATCTCTTAACCATGGAATTAGTTCATCCAACTACTACAATTTACCCACAATTCATCCAACCGTTATTCTTTAACATCTTACACTCCTTCTATCACATGTGTGATCAACTATTCACACCCAACCAACAAAATTCTATCAAATAATTAACTTTCAATTTCTACAATGGGTATTTATTTAAACTGAGAATTTATGGCTTCCAATCACCATACCATGAGTTTCAATACTCTATTCATACTCATAATTCTATTATAACTCTATATATGTAAGTCTAAGATATAGTATTAGCTCTTGTAGACCAAATCTTGAAAGACAACTTTGGGGTGTTCTTGAGGTTTTGAAGAAATCCTATAAATCGAACCAAAATCATGTTGTAACTGGTAATTGAGAAGTGAAATCTCCATGAAAACACACTTAAAAACATACCTTAGGAGTGCAATTGGGTGCTTTGGTCGAATTAGGGGTGTTGGGGAAGCCCTAGGCTTGAGAAATGACTCAAAGTTTGTCATTCCCATCCTTAGGTGTATTTAGAGGCCTGACACTAGCACGCCCGCGCTAATCCCTCGCTAGTGAGGAAAAATATAACTCAATTAGCGCGGGCTACTAGCGCTCCCGCGATAAGGTCGCGCTACTGACACATGCCAAGTAAGATGGTCATCACTTTCTGTATACACCTCCAAATGACAAACGGTTTGTTGAGTTGAAAACTAGACTCAAAGATTTTTAATTTGACGGGTTTTGGGTCACACAAATCCTTATATAACGGGAGATATGATGGTTTAAAGTGAGGTCTTGTGCACACTCATTTACAATTTCGTCTATTATGAAATTTTTCCAACTTGGTTTAGACATAGGACTTTTCCTTAGACCCCATATATCTTGTGGTACACCTCGTACACTTTCTATCATATCCAATTGATATCCATCATAGTAATAGACCTCTTTCATATAATAAATAATATAATTAGAACACGTCAACTTTCTTACTTCGTCAAAAAGCGTTGAATTGTCCTATGGACTTCCAAATCCAATTTCAGACTAACGTCTAAGTCTGAAATCACAATACAAAGCTATTGAAATTATTAAAATCCCAAATTGGGGTCGCTTGCTCAAAAGTAAACTCTCTGGTCAACTCATTCCATTTGAGCTTCACAAATAAGATTTTGATATTTTTTTTCTTTGAATTTAACTCCGAATCTTACGAAGATCAAACTTGACCACACATGATAGTCATAATGTGCATTACGAAGCTTCTCAAGGTCTTATGCCGTTGAACGGAAATGAAAATTCTTAAAACAAAAATTTGGGTTGTTACATTCTCCACCTCTTAAACAAACGTTTGTCCTCAAACGTACTAAGAGTTATTCGAAAGAGGTTACTAAGAACTCGCGGTTTATCCCACATTACCGCATTCGAAATATGTACGACAATGCCATATCAATTGAGATTACTCCTTTCCTCCATATTTGTTTTTCTTTTAAACTTTAAGACCAAATTTTTTACACTCAGATCCTTTTTCAAAAGATCTGATTTTCACATCACCACACGGTATTATTCTCATGTCAACATACATCAACTTTTAATGGCGCTTACCTTTTCCCCCACTTAGGGTTATTTGTCCTCAAATATACAATGTATCTCTTTCCTCGCACATCTCAATATCCCAAAATTTTCTATCTCCCAAAAATTTTTTTTATTTCACACGGGAGAACTTTAGACACATAAATTTATCACAACAAGGACCTCGTCCTTATATAACATCCACCACAGCCTGTAGCTGGTTTAAATATCTCACATCATATAAAAAATACAAGGATCTCGTTCTCAACTCTATACAACAAGTAATATGCACATCATGCCAACTGAAAAAATTTCATTTCCTTTCTTTTTCTTTTAAATAAATTTTGTCAAACAACACCACAACATATAATGAACCCTCACACCGATAGGGAATAAAATCCTCAATTTGTGTCAGTTTTCCTAAAATCACATCAAAACCCAAATCACAACTATTTTTAATGACTAACACATAATGATAGACATAGTTATCTCTATATAATATCCCAACATGAGTTTTCACATAAGTTAATTTAAGATTACAAAGTTCACTCATGATTGGAGCAAATTAGGATGACTTATCTATGTACCCAAAATCGAATCAAGTTACAGAAATTAATACTTTATAATAACTCGAGATCATACTTGTAACAACACCATCTAGTGTAGCGACCTCAGCTATACCATAACAAATATATCAATGGGTCGGGCCTCCACCTCTTAGGCACCATCTACCAGTTTTTTCTCCACCCCTACTTGGTAGTGTATGTAGATTAGTAACTATAATGGAGTACGTGGCACATGTGCTCTGATGGAACAGATTTCTCCCATGTCTGGGACAATTTTATCACGATGTTCCTAGTATCACCATATTCATAACAACCAACCTGTGGTCCAACATCTCTTACTGAGTCTGTGTCGGATAACTAGGATAACCATTGTAGGAATCCCATGCAACTGGTACATTAAAAGATGACTGCCCCACGCGAGTGTTGTAATTAACTTAAGCACTACGAGTATACTGAATATGTTTTCATGACCCCTGTCACACCTCCCTTTTTACCGCACATACTTAAATGCGTATAAATACACTTGTAGGGTATACCCCGACGCTCAATTACCCAAGACGGATAAAATAACGTAAGGGAAGGAGTTTTTCCAATTTAAGGACAATCGGTTCGGGATTTTATTATAGATTAATCAGAGTCGCCACTTGGGAATGACAATGGTGTCCCAAGTCACCGGTTAATCCCGAATCCGAGGAATTTTGAGTCTTATGAATGTCTGCGAAGCAGAGGTCCGGATAAGGAACTCTGTTAACCCGGGAGAAGGTGTTAGGCACTCCCGGATTCCGTGGTTTTAGCACGGTCGCTCCATTGTCGTTCTTGACTTTTGTTTGACTCAATTATAAGTTTTAACAACATAATGTGTTTTTTTTTACGTTAAATATCATTTTTAGGAATTTGCGGTATCGCGAAAACACGCCTCGAGTCATACCGCAACCAGTACGCCTATGACTTTTGGTGTATTTCGGCTTTACCGAGATTTAGATTTGAGTCGCACCAAGTGCACACTCGTTCAATGGAAAGTATATTAAAATCGTGCCCTAAATGATGTCTATCGGCTTTTAATTGTTTTGGGTAAGACTATGGAATTAGCTATATAGTCTTCCCGAGTCTAGTTATGTTAAACCATTACTAAATGGGGGCCCCGCTTATTTTAAATCGGGCGAGGCTCGTCCCAATTTAATTTATTAAAGTCCAATCCTACTTTGTGTGTACTACATTTGCTATATTGTTTTTTGCCTTAATCGATTTCGTAACATCAAACATACTAGGCCTGTCGCAATTTGTGTATTTTTGTGCGGCGAGGCTCATCTCACTTTTATTAACAATATAATTCTAAAATGACTACATTTCCTATTTTTTAGTTTTTATAAATAAAGAAATCTCATAATTAATTTAGAAATTAAAAATGCAATACTTATCTTATTTATGACAAAAAAACTTAATGAAACAGATTTAAAAAAAAAATTCGAAATTGTTTTATTTATTATTTTATTATTATTATTATTATTTTATTATTTTGTTAAATACAAAATTTCACAACTTAATAATAAAAGAAGATAATTTAGAAGAATATTAAAAACTTGAATAAATAAAAGAAAAACCAATAAAAATCATTTATTCAAAAACTATCAAAATTATAACAATTAAAGCTTATATGGTAAAAATCATTTTTTATTTCAAATTGTTCAAAACTAAGCTTATTTTTTAGAAAAACAGCAATTATAAATTGACTATAATTTTATTTAAATTCGTTTTTTATAAACTAAAAAAAATATATTTTATTTGTTATATTTAGATAAATGTTTAATAAAATAAACATTACTTAAATAAATATAAAAATAAAAGTGCAAAATCGACAACTAATATATATATATATATATATATATATATACAAACTAAACCAATTATCTTACAACTAACTTAAACTCAATTTTTTTTAATTTTTTATTATTTTTGAATTAAACCCTTACTGTTAACTATTTACAACTATTTACCAAAATCAAAATCAATCTTAATTATTTACACCTATATTTTGAGATGGTTAAACTTGAAAAGAAACAATTCTTGTGTTATTGAAAAATTCAAATCGTACCTAAATGCCTAATTTACGCAAAAATAATTAAAATTCACATTTTTATTGAATTTAACTACATGTTAACAACTTAATTTATTAAAGACAATATTAAAGAAGTTCTAATTAATTTGATTAACAAAAGAGTAATTCATTCTTCCTTTTATTTACTAAATGATTTGAACATTAATAAACAGATTCATAATTATACTATTTAATAACCATTTTTAGAAGTGAATTATTATTACTACAAGAAGGCTTAATTATTTAAAGTTATCACAAAAACTTATAGAATATTAATATGGAATTTATTAAAACATAATCTGTAAAAGAAGATAGAAATAGAAACTATTTAAAATTTCAACAAAATTCTCATCTTTCTCATATATTCATCTTATCATTTAAACATGATTAGATATGTACCTGATATTGGAAATAAAAGAAATCCCGGGGATCAACACAGCAAATAACAACACAGCAATATCACAGCAACAACAGTACAATCAAGAATACGAGTATCCGGATTTAAGCAATAAGAATCAACATCCCAGAATTGAGTTTCAAAATAAGACTTTGTAAAATAAAAACTAACACTTGTTAAGAATAGAATTTTTTTTTCGTTTTTTTTTTGTTTTTCTTTTGTTTTGTTTTTCTTTTGTTCACTATTTGGTAACACTCTTAAGATTTTTTCAGATTTTTGCTCTCTAAAATGTTTTCTTCCTCCTCCTCTCTTTCTAAATGAAATATGATTCTAACTTATATACACAAGACTCAAGGTCCCCTTTTAATTAAAAATAAACCATTATTAATTAAAAAACTAAAAGTAAGACTTCCACTTTCTTTTTATTTTAATCCCACTTTTAATTCCACTATGTTATGTTTTATTCTCCATTATATATATTCTATTAATACTTTTATTACCACTATCTTTTGTTTTGTCTTCCACTTTAATTTAACAATAATTAAATAACTAATGGACAAAAATAACTTTAATTCAAATAATTGACTATAAATTAATGACCAAAATAACCCCAAAATTATTAAAATTTACTATTATACCCTTATCAGCTATAACCAATTCACCTAAATCAAACAACCAAAATATAGCAAATTTAACCAATTCTTAAACAATTTTAACAACAATCCTAACAACATGATAAACAACCAAGAACAACATTATCTTTAAATAACACAAAATTTTCAGATTTATCAACAATAATGAACAAGTAACTTCAAATCGCTTAAACTTAAATTAAATTGAACTTAACATATCAAACAAACTATCTCAATTCTGTAATTAAAAATCCGAATTTATACTTAAACAAAAATAATGAAACAAATTTAATCTACTAAACTTAATAACCAACTAAAATTCGAATTAAATCTAACAATATCACAACCAAGATTAAAGATGTAAAAATGATTGAACTATAACGTTTCTATATTAACAACTTAACAAAACACATGATTAAAGTAAAAAAAATGAAGAAATAATCAAGAATATAATGAACAACAAGTAAGAAACAAAATCCACCATATACTATCTAATATATATATATATACATATATATATATATATATATATATATATATATATATATATATATATATATATATATATATATATATATATATATATATATATACACACACATATATCATCCGAAAAATAAAATAAATAACAAAAGTCTGTCCGAAAAATAAAAATAACAATAAAAATGATAATAAAACGAAATATATATATATATATATATATATATATATATATATATATATATATATATATATATATATATATATATATATATATATATATATATAAATGTATATTCCGGAAAATATATATATTCTGGCCAAAAAAAAAAAGTAATAATAAAAAAAACGAAATATATATATATACATACTGTCCGAGAAACAAAAATATATTTATATACATATAATATAGTCATATATACATATATATACAGAAAGTATACATATATATACATAGTATATACATTCGCCGGAAAAATAAAAATGAAAGAAAGATGAAGAAAGATGATGTTGCTGCTGCTGGTCGTCGAAACTTGGAGCTCAACGACATGGGGGAAGGTTGGTGATGGTTGGTCACGGTGAGGGACGGCCGAGGTTGTTTGGACGATGGTGTAGGGTTTTTCCGGTGGGGATAGAGAGGTGGTTATGGAGGTTTTAATGTTTGTTTGAGATGGTGATGGTGATGGTGTAGGGGCTGCTCGTATGATGAAGCTGGATGGGAAGCCATGGATGGGAGGGGTGAGGTGAAGAAGAAGAAGGAACAAGAAAGAATAGTAAGGTGGAGGCTAGGTCTAGGGTTTTTAGTCTTTGTTTTTGGGTAGTGTAAAAAATGAAGATAAAAAAAAATAAGGGGTAGGATTTGTTTGGTCAGATTTGGGGGGGGTTTAGATTGGGCTTGGGGTTTTGGGTTGGGTAGAATTGATTTGGGCTTGGGGTTACTTAAAAAAAATTGGCCCAATTTCGAATTTCCTTCTATTTTTGTTCTTTTTTTATTATTAATTAATAAAAGAAATGCTAAGATTAAATTACAAAAACTAAAATTATCTTAAAATACTAATTAACTCCCAATAATAATTATCACATAAAATTAAATATTAATTAAAATAAAATTGCATAATTTGGACTTTAAATGCTAAAAATGCAAAAAATACATATTTTTTTGTGATTTTTCATTTTCGTAAAACAAACTTAATTATTCTTAATTGTAAACTTGAATTTTATATACAAATTCAACATATTTTTTTATATTTTATTTATTTAAACAAATAAATATGCACAGATAAATGCAAACAATTCAAGAAAAATAACACAAAATTCACAAATATTGCAAACAACACAAAACTCTTTTATTTTGAAGTTTTGGGAGTAATTCTCATATAGGGCAAAAATCACGTGCTCACAGTTGCCCCTCTTTGCGCGTAAACACGAAGAGTTTCTCTGTGCAAAGACAAGTGAGCGGATACGAGCGATTTTTGCCCGTTTGAGCACTCCGGGAGAAGCATTTTTTTTTTCAAAATTTTGACCGAACCTTTGCTTCAAAAGGTTTCCTACATATCCCTGGCTAAAAGGGAATCAGGTCAATGTAGTTCGGAAAATTTTGGTAGCTGGGACTACCAATGAAACTGCGATTTTTGCTGTTACTGTTGCTGCTGTTGCGGTTACTGCTTGCTGACCTCCTTATTACACCGGGGGGGGGTAAAATGTAAAATGAAGAAGCTATTCTAAGCTATGATCCTACAATTACAATTGTTCCTAATCTAGCTTTTGCTCTTCTTCCCTTTCCGGTGATGCAGGATCTTCCTTTTTTGTTGATTTTCTTGTTTTTTCTTGATGACTCTCTTTTTTGTTGATTTTCTTGTTTTTTTTTTTTGATCTCGAGCTGAACCTGCTCAAAACAAAACAACAAACTACCTCTTTTTTTTTTTTTTCTGCCCCAGTGTGGGCTTTTAAATATATAAACCATGATGATGCAGAAAATATTCCCGTATTTGAAGGTGGGCGCCTAACAGGAAATTTAAACGTGCAATGCGATGCAGAAAATATTCCCGTATTTGAAGGTGGGCGCCTAACGGAAATTAAACGTGCAATGCGAATGCAGAAAATATTCCCGTATTTGAAGGTGGGCGCCTAATAGAAATTTAAACGTGCAATGCGAATGCGGAAAAGTATTCCCGTATTTGAAGGTGGGCGCCTAACGAAATTAAACGTGCAATGCGATGCGCAGAAAATATTCCCGTATTTGAAGGTGGGCGCCTAACGGAAATTTAAACGTGCAATGCGAATGCGAGAAAATATTCCCGTATTTGAAGGTGGGCGCCTAACGAAATTAAACGTGCAATGCGATTCGAGAAAATATTCCCGTATTTGAAGGTGGGCGCCTAACGAAATTAAACGTGCAATGCGATTCGAGAAAATATTCCCGTATTTGAAGGTGGGCGCCTAACAGAATTTAAACGTGCAATGCGAATGCGAGAAAATATTCCGTATTTGAAGGTGGGCGCCTAACAGAAATTAAACGTGCAATGCGAATGCGAAAAATATTCCCGTATTAGAAGGTGGGCGCCTAACGAAATTAAACGTGCAATGCGATTCGAGAAAATATTCCCGTATTTGAAGGTGGGCGCCTAACGGAAATTAAACGTGCAATGCGAATGCGAGAAAATATTCCCGTATTTGAAGGTGGGCGCCTAACAGAAATTAAACGTGCAATGCGAATGCGAAAAATATTCCCGTATTTGAAGGTGGGCACCTGACAGAAATTAAACGTGCATGAAATTAAAAACTTGTGTTACCTTGACTGAAGGTTATCTTAGGTGAAAAATTCATCAGACTAAGACATTTAACCTTAGGAGAAAGTTTCAACAGACTAAGATTTTCATTCTCACTAGACTATGTCCATTTCAACGTAATCTCAGGAGGATTAACCATCGGACTGAGTTTATGACTCCAGGATATAATTCATCAGACTGGGTCCATTTGCAATTCATACTTTCTTAAGCCTTTCAAATTCAACAAACTTTTCTTTCCTTTCAACTTTTAACTTTCTTTATTTCCCAAACTTCCGTTTTTCCCTTTTGTTTTCAAATTGCACTATCCCTTTATCTTAGGTGAAAAATTCATCAGACTAAGACTTTTAATCTTAGGAGAAAGTTTCAACAGGCTAAGATTTTCATTCTCACTGGACTATGTCCATTTCAACGTAATCTCAGGAGGATTAACCATCGGACTGAGTTTATGACTCCAGGATATAATTCATCAGACTGGGTCCATTTGCAATTCATACTTTCTTAAGCCTTTCAAATTCAACAAACTTTTCTTTCTTTTCAACTTCTTAACTTTCTTTCTTTTCCAACTTCTGATTTTACCTTTCAAATTATGCCTTTCCTTTTCGTTTCAAATTATGCCTTCATTTCCTTTTCCAACTTCTACTTTCATTGACTTCGGCCTTCCTTTTGTTTTCACATTTCATTATCTCTTTATCTTAGGTGAAAAATTCATCAGACCAAGACTTTTATCTTGGGAGAAAGATTCAACGGACTAAGATTTTATCCAATTCATCTTAGGTGAAAAATTCATCGGACTAAGACTTTTGTCTTAGGAGAAAGTTTCAACAGACTAAGATTGTATCATTTTCCGATACTTGCTTCATTCACCTTTCAACTTGCCTTATTCATCTTCAAAAACAATTGTATTCACCTTCATGCTCTTCGGATGACTATCCGATGACAGAAAATTTTTTCTGCCCCAGTTTGACAATATCTTTTGCTCCTGTTTCAAAGCAAAGAAAACTCTGTCAGTTTAAAATGCGGTGGTTGGTTGTGGCCTTGAACTTTCCGCTTGAATGCTTGGCCTGTTCACCGACTATCCATTTTCACTTCTTCTTTGTTCAAAATCCGCCTCTCTTTTAGGCATGTATGTTCTTCCATTCTTGACGGATCCCACAATTCTGATCTTGAAGTCTACAATTTCTTCAATAATTTCATTGGACAGCCTTGGGGTGTTTCTTAACTGGCTCTTTCTTTTGTCAGAATACACTCCCCTATTTCCATTTGTTATATTTTCCCCCGAGTTGGCACTTTGCCGACCTTTGCGTCTTGCATGAACCCCAAATGTTTTTATTGTTGCCCGCTCCATTGCACATGTTGCTCTTTTGGCTTAAAGCACTGGCCTTGGCCTTTCCTCACTTACGACAATTGTCGTGTTGGCCAAATCACATCCTGTGCAATTGGAAAGCTTGGTGGCAAATTTTGAAATCATTTCTATACTTGTTATGACCCGACAGACTCAATAAGATGGAGGGTAAAACAAGGTACAAAGAATAGAAAGAAAGGAAAACATAATTCCTAACAAGAAACCTACGGAAGAATGACCTATCGGATTTTGAATACCGACTCTAGCGACCTTGACATGCACTTTTGGCCTTCTCTGTATAGCAAATTTGATGTTCAACTCTTGTTGCAAGCTCTGCTGTGAAACCGGTCTCCAACACTTCATTTCTTTGATCTGATCCTTAGTCGACTTGTAGTGCCCATAGGGTTTTCACCATCAAGCCTCTCTCATTTGCTCTTTCTTTCTCTCGACTCACCGTCGCCTTACGGTGCCCATGCGGGTTTTCACCGATAAGACTCTCTCATTTTGATTTCTCTCATCTTGGAGTCTCATGTTGGTTCTCATCATCTTGAATTCTTCATTCTCCTTTGTTCGGACTTGAGTGTTGCCCTTGATGTGATTCACCTTTGCTCGTTTGACTCGGCATTTCTTGACGATTGGTCGGAAGGTCTTCCTTTGGATCGTAATGCAGGCTTTTGGATGGGATATAGAAAAAAGGATATAAAGGCTCAAAAATATTTCATCGTGGGTTAAAATTACAACTTTCGGAATCTTATTTATTCGACAACCATAACTTCTGCCCCGGTTTCCTTCTTGGGGGATTTTTTTTTTTTTTTTTATTGTGACTGAACCTCAGTGAGGCTGCCTACGTACCCTTTCGGGATCAAGTCAGACGTAGTTCGGACTACGTCTGTATTCATTGTTGTATCTTGACTTCTCCCGATTTTTCTTTGCATTCTTTTTCTTTCTTTTCCTTTTTTTTTTTTTTGTTTCTCCATTTTATTTCCCCCCTCAATCATCAATTTATGTTGTTGATTCCGAAAGAGGGATATGAAAGAAAATATAATAAGGCTCGAAGGGATAACAATGGATAAAGTGTTTGGATAGCCGAATAAAAATGCCTTCGTCATTCCAATCTTCGAGACCTACCAAGTATAAACTACACGGTTAAACACCTTTGATTGATTCACATATTTGCCTTCTGTATTTGACGATTCTCAGTGCCATTGGGCAACAATCTCGATACCACGAATGGCTCCTTTATCTTTGGGGTACTTTTGCCTTTGGCTTTAATCCGATGAAGCATGATGCATTTCCAAGGCATTTCTTTATGTTCTGTTTTCCCCCAATATTCCCTTGATCCAAGTTTCACAGTATTCCAATATGTTTCATTTCTTTCGAGTATCATTACATCTTCAACATTGCTTCATGTTAAATTGACTTTTAAAATTAGGCTTAAAATTATGTGCATGTCATGTTGCTAAAGTGAGTATGAGAAGAACTACAAAGTGATCAGAAATGGAATGACTAGGAATGATGGGAAACAAAGAGTTGTATTAAACCGATGGGTTGAAACAACAAGACGAACAACAAAACGAACAGACTAGACTAGAATTACAAACCTAGACAACACTAAACAAATTTATTACTAAACAAAGCAAAGGGGAAAGATAGAAGGGTTTTGACTCTCAAGACAACGTCCGGATTACAACCCTGAAATAACCCGGGCAAGAGAGATGACACCAAAATATACCACCAAAACTCCAAGAGACGGAGCTCCTTCCCAATTGACAAGCATGGCATCCTAGCCACTGAATTCTGCATTAATGTTGCCAAGATCACTTTCTGTTTCAATATCTTCAACTTCAGTTGACCTCCCAAGAAGATTTTCATCACCCACGTCGCCGGGCATCATTCCCACAAAATGTGCTCCGTTATGTGCAGGTAAAGGATTATGTGCAATGTTTTGGATGCCACTGCCTTGGACCACAATTATTCCTTCATGAATCATTCTTTCTATCTCTCTTTTCAAATCCCGACAACTTTCAACATCGTGCCCCAGGGCATTGGAGTGGTATTCACACCTTTTGGATGAGTCAAAACTTCTCGCACGTCGGTCTACCCGATTTGGAGGGATGGGTGCAATCACGCCACGTCGTTTTAGCTTCTCAAACAAGCTTGCATAGGACTCTCCGATTGGTGTAAAATTATCTTTCAACTTCTGTTCCTTTCCATACCCCTGGCTTGGATGTGGGTTATAAGGTATTTGAAAATTTTGCGGAGGCTGGTAAAGGTTTTGTGATGTTCGGGCTCGCTTTCTTGGGTGTTTTGAGGATTGAGCAACATACTGGACTGGATCAACAGAGTGTGGAGGGTTCCGAGGCGGGTAGTAATGCTTAAGAGGGTCATGGAAAACTTGATGAGGTTGTGTATACCTTTGAGATGTTCTCATGGGACCCCTTCTCGACCCTGACATCATCATGATTTCTTCATCACTCCCATACACATCACTGAATTCACTTTGGACATCCTGAGCCGCATTTTTGAGAGCTTCTTGACTTATAATTTTGCCTGTCTTAAGACCATGTTCCACCATTTCTCCCATTTTGATTATTTCTTCAAATGAGTGACCAACTGCAGATATCATGTTTTGAAAGTAATCCGGCTCTTGAGCATGAAGGAAAACAGTGGCCAACTCGTGATCATTCATGGGTGGCTTAGCTCTCGCTGCCTGCTCTCTCCATTTGATGGCATATTCCCTAAAATTTTCAGTTGGGTTCTTTTTCAGTTTAGAAAGGGAAATGCGGTTTGGGGTGGCGTCAATATTGTATTGAAACTGTTTGATAAAGGCTCGTGCCAAATCATCCCAGACGTGCCAACCAGATGCATCCTGATCCCAAAACCATCCAGATGCTACTCCCGAGAGGCTTTCCCGAAAATAAGCCATAAGCAATTCTTCTTTTCTTCCCACACCTCTCAATTGGTTGCAGTACCTTTTCAGGTGGACTATGGGGTTTCCGCGTCCATCATACTTTTCCAATTTGGGAACCTTGAAACCAGGCGGCAAGTGGACATCGGGGAACATACAAAGATCTCTGAAGGCAACACTCTTTTGACCTGCCATTTCTTGCATGTTTTTCAGCCGATGTTCTAATCTCTTCAATCTTTGGGCCATTTCTTCCTGTACATTCTTTCGGGTAAGCTTCTCAACGTTTGCAGGAAGGTCAAACGAGTATGAGTGGTGCTCGGGAGAGTGATACTGTTCTTGCTGTATAGCAGATTGTGACTCATGAGAAGGCTGTCCTTGGCCATTGGCCCACATTTTGGTCATTTGTTGTTTCAATGCTCCGTTTTCCTCAACCATAGTAGACCCTTGTTGAATTTTCTGACCCTGAGTCTCTTGAGCACTCGTAACAGCTTCGATGTCGGTTATCATTTTCCTTGGATCTTGCTTTCCAATTTACCACAACCAACCACCTCGACTTTCTGGATCAACAAAACGAAACCATCGGGTTAGCGTTAAGGTATTCCACTTATTGATTTCCTTGATTTCTTCTCTTCTCTTTCTCTCTCTTTTTTTTTTTTTTTTTTTGCTATTTTTTCTTCTTTTTTTTTCTTTTTGTGGTTTTTCCTTTTTCTCTTTTTTTTTCCTTTTTGTAATTTTTCATTTTTTTTCTTTTTGGTTATGGAAATGGTCGAATCCTATGTGGATTGCCTACGTATCATGACCCCGCATGAATCAGACCGAGCGTAGTTCTTGCAAATTAATGCAAGAAATAAAGAGATGTTTATTTGATTTTTTTTTAAAGGAAAATTACAGAAACCGACTCCAACTACAAACTTGAAAAACTTTCACATTTTGTACCGGAGATTTCTACAAGAATAAGAATATTTTTGGTGTCAATTATGACTATTTTCTACAAAATTGTCCACATAATGGCTTATTTGACAAAACGACTATTTTTTGCAAAATTTATTTAAGAAAGATAAACTTGAATTTTTTTATCCTGTGGCTCATGGGGCATCGTTCGGCATCACCATAAACCAACACAAGACTATTTTTCGTAAACTGGCCATGTAATGGCTTATTTAGACAAAGTGGCTCTTTTTGCAAAATTTTATTTAAGAAGATGCAAATTCAAAATTTTTAACCCGGGGCCTATGGGGCATCGTTCAGCACCGACACAGGCCAACACAAGACTGAGGAAGTTAAAATGCAAAAATGTGGCTATTTCAGCAAAATTTCGGCCATGTAATGGCTTATTTGATAAAGTGGATATTTTTGAAAAGTTGAGCAATGACTCAAACTTAATTTTGCGGATACAGCCTTTCGACATTTCCGCGAGGGAACATTTCAAGGTTGTGTCCAAAATTATTTACAAACGACTCGAAGTGGCTATTCTTGCAAAAACAGCCTTCCAGCGTCCTTTTGAGGGACATTCGACTTATTTTAAGCAAGAATAGCATCACCCGACTTATTTATAACAAAATAAACAAAATTTGACATTTTTTTATTATTTTTGCAAAAGGGGTGTGAACCCGGACTTGATTTTGCGGCTATGGCCTTGCAACATTTCCACAAGGAATATTTCAAGGTCGTGCCCGCAAATTATTAAAAATGATTCAAAGTGGCTATTTTTGCAAAAACAGCCTTCCGGCGTCCTTTCGGAACATTCGGCTATTTTCAAAAACAGCATCACTTTGATTTTATTGAAAACTAAAACACACATTTTTTTTGATTTTTTAAAAGGGGTGGCCTTTCAACATTTCCACAAGGGTATTTCAAGGCTATTATTCAAAAGGAAAAGATTTCAAAGTGGCCATTTTTGCAAAAAACAGTCTTCCAGCGTTCTTTCGGAACATTCGGCTATTTTCAAAAAACAGCATCACTTTCGATTTATTGAAAACTAAACACACATTTTTTTTTGATTTTTTGAAATGGGTGATTGGACCCGATGAGGGTTGCCTACGTATCCCACCTAATGGCGAGAATCAAACCTGCGTAGTTCGGTCAGATTATTTGACCAATTATTTCAAAAAAATGTTCCACCCCTTTTTTTTCAAATTTCCAAATTTTCCGGATACCTATTTTCTACAAATCATTATTTTCCTCTCTCTCTTTTCCTTTTCAATAATTTTTCCAATCTCGGGATTTTCGCCGGTCCGCATAACGATCAAGGACAATAAAATGCAACACATAGCATGCTCGGTCTTTTCAATACCGGGTCACCTGTCCTAGACGGACCCAACCCCTGTGTTGAGTCCCCTAAGTCAAATATGATGCAAATAATCGTCCTAGACCTATGTTCAAAATCTTATGGTTTCATGGATTGCTAGACCGTGTACCCGAGCGGACAACTCGAATCGAGGAGGGGGCTACGTACCGGTGACCCGCGGAGTCAATCGGCTTTGTAACTTATCCGGCCTCTGTTTTCTTAATTTAAGGTGACATTTAACAGAAAGGGGAGTCTCAACCAGTAAGCACATCCCCGGGGGAGAAGAGAGAAGGGTTTTCGGCACAGTTTTATATACAGTTCACATAATATCAAAGCGATAAAGCACATAGCATGTTGTTCAAATCATATAATGAAGTCAAACAAAAACGCAAACGGCAGTTCTAAGGAGCTCGAGTTCTTAAACCCTGAAATCGAAATTCAGGGTTGGTTCCCCAGCAGAGTCGCCAGAGCTGTCACACCTCCCTTTTTACCGCACATACTTAAATGCGTATAAATACACTTGTAGGGTATACCCCGACGCTCAATTACCCAAGACGGATAAAATAACGTAAGGGAAGGAGTTTTTCCAATTTAAGGACAATCGGTTCGGGATTTTATTAGAGATTAATCGGAGTCGCCACTTGGGAATGACAATGGTGTCCCAAGTCACCGGTTAATCCCGAATCCGAGGAATTTTGACTCTTGAAATGTCTGCGAAGCAGAGGTCCGGATAAGGAACTCTGTTAACCCGGGAGAAGGTGTTAGGCACTCCCGGATTCCGTGGTTTTAGCACGGTCGCTCCACTGTCGTTCTTGACTTTTGTTTGACTCAATTATAAGTTTTAACAACATAATGTGTTTTTTTTTACGTTAAATATCATTTTTAGGAATTTGCGGTATCGCGAAAACACGCCTCGAGTCATACCGCAACCAGTACGCCTATGACTTTTGGTGTATTTCGGCTTTACCGAGATTTAGATTTGAGTCGCACCAAGTGCACACTCGTTCAATGGAAAGTATATTAAAATCGTGCCCTAAATGATGTCTATCGGCTTTTAATTGTTTTGGGTAAGACTATGGAATTAGCTATATAGTCTTCCCGAGTCTAGTTATGTTAAACCATTACTAAATGGGGGCCCCGCTTATTTTAAATCGGGCGAGGCTCGTCCCAATTTAATTTATTAAAGTCCAATCCTACTTTGTGTGTACTACATTTGCTATATTGTTTTTTGCCTTAATCGATTTCGTAACATCAAACATACTAGGCCTGTCGCAATTTGTGTATTTTTGTGCGGCGAGGCTCATCTCACTTTTATTAACAATATAATTCTAAAATGACTACATTTCCTATTTTTTAGTTTTTATAAATAAAGAAATCTCATAATTAATTTAGAAATTAAAAATGTAATACTTATCTTATTTATGACAAAAAAACTTAATGAAACAGATTTAAAAAAAAAAAATTCGAAATTGTTTTATTTATTATTTTATTATTATTATTATTATTTTATTATTTTGTTAAATACAAAATTTCACAACTTAATAATAAAAGAAGATAATTTAGAAGAATATTAAAAACTTGAATAAATAAAAGAAAAACCAATAAAAATCATTTATTCAAAAACTATCAAAATTATAACAATTAAAGCTTATATGGTAAAAATCATTTTTTATTTCAAATTGTTCAAAACTAAGCTTATTTTTTAGAAAAACAGCAATTATAAATTGACTATAATTTTATTTAAATTCGTTTTTTATAAACTAAAAAAAATATATTTTATTTGTTATATTTAGATAAATGTTTAATAAAATAAACATTACTTAAATAAATATAAAAATAAAAGTGCAAAATCGACAACTAATATATATATATATATATATATACAAACTAAACCAATTATCTTACAACTAACTTAAACTCAATTTTTTTTAATTTTTTATTATTTTTGAATTAAACCCTTACTGTTAACTATTTACAACTATTTACCAAAATCAAAATCAATCTTAATTATTTACACCTATATTTTGAGATGGTTAAACTTGAAAAGAAACAATTCTTGTGTTATTGAAAAATTCAAATCGTACCTAAATGCCTAATTTACGCAAAAATAATTAAAATTCACATTTTTATTGAATTTAACTACATGTTAACAACTTAATTTATTAAAGACAATATTAAAGAAGTTCTAATTAATTTGATTAACAAAAGAGTAATTCATTCTTCCTTTTATTTACTAAATGATTTGAACATTAATAAACAGATTCATAATTATACTATTTAATAACCATTTTTAGAAGTGAATTATTATTACTACAAGAAGGCTTAATTATTTAAAGTTATCACAAAAACTTATAGAATATTAATATGGAATTTATTAAAACATAATCTGTAAAAGAAGATAGAAATAGAAACTATTTAAAATTTCAACAAAATTCTCATCTTTCTCATATATTCATCTTATCATTTAAACATGATTAGATATGTACCTGATATTGGAAATAAAAGAAATCCCGGTGATCAACACAGCAAATAACAACACAGCAATATCACAGCAACAGCAGTACAATCAAGAATACCAGTATCCGGATTTAAGCAATAAGAATCAACATCCCAGAATTGAGTTTCAAAATAAGACTTTGTAAAATAAAAACTAACACTCTTTTTTTTTTAGATTTTTTTTTTCGTTTTTTTTTTTGTTTTTCTTTTGTTTTGTTTTTCTTTTGTTCACTATTTGGTAACACTCTTAAGATTTTTTCAGATTTTTGCTCTCTAAAATGTTTTCTTCCTCCTCTTCTCTTTCTAAATGAAATATGATTCTAACTTATATACACAAGACTCAAGGTCCCCTTTTAATTAAAAATAAACCATTATTAATTAAAAAACTAAAAGTAAGACTTCCACTTTCTTTTTATTTTAATCCCACTTTTAATTCCACTATGTTATGTTTTATTCTCCATTATATATATTCTATTAATACTTTTATTACCACTATCTTTTGTTTTGTCTTCCACTTTAATTTAACAATAATTAAATAACTAATGGACAAAAATAACTTTAATTCAAATAATTGACTATAAATTAATGACCAAAATAACCCCAAAATTATTAAAATTTACTATTATACCCTTATCAGCTATAACCAATTCACCTAAATCAAACAACCAAAATATAGCAAATTTAACCAATTCTTAAACAATTTTAACAACAATCTTAACAACATGATAAACAACCAAGAACAACATTATCTTTAAATAACACAAAATTTTCAGATTTATCAACAATAATGAACAAGTAACTTCAAATCGCTTAAACTTAAATTAAATTGAACTTAACATATCAAACAAACTATCTCAATTCTGTAATTAAAAATCCGAATTTATACTTAAACAAAAATAATGAAACAAATTTAATCTACTAAACTTAATAACCAACTAAAATTCGAATTAAATCTAACAATATCACAACCAAGATTAAAGATGTAAAAATGATTGAACTATAACGTTTCTATATTAACAACTTAACAAAACACATGATTAAAGTAAAAAAAATGAAGAAATAATCAAGAATATAATGAACAACAAGTAAGAAACAAAATCCACCATATACTATCTAAATCCGAAAATATACATATATATATATATATATATATATATATATATATATATATATATATATATATATATATATATATATACACACATATATCATCCGAAAAATAAAATAAATAACAAAAGTCTGTCCGAAAAATAAAAATAACAATAAAAATGATAATAAAACGAAATATATATATATATATATATATATATATATATATATATATATATATATATATATATATATATATATATATATATATATATAAATGTATATATATATAGATATATGTATATCTGGCCAAAAAAAAAAAAGTAATAATAAAAAAAACGAAATATATATATATACATACTGTCCGAGAAACAAAAATATATTTATATACATATAATATAGTCATATATACATATATATACAGAAAGTATACATATATATACATAGTATATACATTCGCCGGAAAAATAAAAATGAAAGAAAGATGAAGAAAGATGATGTTGCTGCTGCTGGTCGTCGAAACTTGGAGCTCAACGACATGGGGGAAGGTTGGTGATGGTTGGTCACGGTGAGGGACGGCCGAGGTTGTTTGGACGATGGTGTAGGGTTTTTCCGGTGGGGATAGAGAGGTGGTTATGGAGGTTTTAATGTTTGTTTGAGATGGTGATGGTGATGGTGTAGGGGCTGCTCGTATGATGAAGCTGGATGGGAAGCCATGGATGGGAGGGGTGAGGTGAAGAAGAAGAAGGAACAAGAAAGAATAGTAAGGTGGAGGCTAGGTCTAGGGTTTTTAGTCTTTGTTTTTGGGTAGTGTAAAAAATGAAGATAAAAAAAAAATAAGGGGTAGGATTTGTTTGGTCAGATTTGGGGGGGGGGGTTTAGATTGGGCTTGGGGTTTTGGGTTGGGTAGAATTGATTTGGGCTTGGGGTTACTTAAAAAAATATT
This sequence comes from Nicotiana noctiflora, assembly GCA_032618575.1. NCBI lineage: Eukaryota > Viridiplantae > Streptophyta > Magnoliopsida > Solanales > Solanaceae > Nicotiana > Nicotiana noctiflora. Next base: position 49,781 of record JASVEL010001634.1, read on the forward strand.
GGCCCAATTTCGAATTTCCTTCTATTTTTGTTCTTTTTTTATTATTAATTAATAAAAGAAATGCTAAGATTAAATTACAAAAACTAAAATTATCTTAAAATACTAATTAACTCCCAATAATAATTATCACATAAAATTAAATATTAATTAAAATAAAATTGCATAATTTGGACTTTAAATGCTAAAAATGCAAAAAATACATATTTTTTTGTGATTTTTCATTTTTCGTAAAACAAACTTAATTATTCTTAATTGTAAACTTGAATTTTATATACAAATTCAACATATTTTTTTATATTTTATTTATTTAAACAAATAAATATGCACAGATAAATGCAAACAATTCAAGAAAAATAACACAAAATTCACAAATATTGCAAACAACACAAAACTCTTTTATTTTGAAGTTTTGGGAGTAATTCTCATATAGGGCAAAAATCACGTGCTCACAACCCCGCTGATACTAGAGTGTACAATTATTAAGGATTAGATAATATCTCAAGTCCCATCATCACCCCATTCAAATCTCAGCTCTTAGTCATATACAAGTGTTAGAAAACCTTTCAATACCACATAAATACATCTCAGGCCAAAATTGACATAACACATAACCCCACAATTTGATCATTGATAGTAGACTCCCTTCACCTGGCACGAAGACATATGAAACATTCTAAAGATTTACAATACTAACCTTATTGCTCGTATGACACTGGTCATAAGACACCTCAAGCCATTTGTTTGGCTCATGTCATCCTCGTGACGGTTAACTTGTTTTCTCTAGTGTCTTGGCTGGTTAGTAAGTACTATTTGCTAAATAGGAATTCCATACGAAACACATAGTCTCTAATACCACCAACTATATTTTTAGATTTACACCCACATGTGATGATTATGCAACCAATTAATTTATTTTGTAAGATTGTACTCATCAGTTAGATGTCGAGATCAGATGCACCTCCATGCACACAATTGAAAGATCTCCTTGCATATCTATATTCTCGATTCTGATCGACACGTTGTAATATTGGTTGAGCAACCCACGTCGTCTTATACCCTTTTTACGATATCTCAAATCATTAGCGTAGTGCACAATTCCATATATGAGTGGTTGCAAAAGAACATAGGATATATGCTTCAAGCTGAATAAATATCGCACGATAAAGAATGGAAGAAGAGAGGTTATCCTATTAGTTCTGTAGCCTCTTGAAGATAATTACAGACATCTCCGTACCCATCCACAAGACTCTACTAAACTCGCTTATGACTTGTAGCACCTATGAACCAAGAGCTCTGATACCAACTTTTCATGACCCAAAAATCCCTTTGAAGGAGCCGTGATGGCACCTAGTCTTCAAACTAAGTAAGCCTAATATAAACCAAAATAGCATTAGTACTTATTAACTTCAACCGAAATTTCTCTAAATGATTTACAATTTCCAAAACCGGTAGTACATGTCACAAGCCTTTCTAAGAGTAGTTATACAATATAATTACATCACTGTTCCGAAATAAAGGGAACAAATGGAAATAAGTACAATTGAAGGTGACTCTGAGGATTGCGAATTCTATAGCAGGTTTACCTTGAGTCTCCACCGAAACGAATAGCTACAATCAATCAAATACCTGGATCTGTACACAAAAATGTACAGAAGTGTAGTATCAGCACCACCTGTCACGACACCAAAACCCGGTCATAATGGCGCCCAGAACATTGCTAGGACAGCCTTACCAATCTCACACAACAACGAGCTTTCAGCTCTTAATTTACTTTAAAAGCAATATTTAATAGTAAAGAAGTGCGGTACTTTAGCATAAATTACAAAATAAGCCCAACACAGTATAATATCTACCACAGATCTGGAGTCATAATCCATGAGCCTCTACCAAGAATATAACAGTAATACTAATAATAGCTGTATCTTACAAAATACGGAAAAGTCTAATACAACTGAAAATAGAAGGAAATGTCAGGTCTTGCGGACGCTAGCAGCTTCCTCGACAGTCTAGAGTGATCACTGAATCAGCTGGGGAATTAGCTGATTTAGTGAAATGATTATGTACTAAAGGTGTGGCATGTGTTTGGGCTGCAAAATTGGGATCAGATATGGTGATTCATGTGTTATGTGGATGTGGAGATAAAAGTCCTCAAAATCAGGCTATGATAGGGTATGTTAGATCTAGATGTGATGTTGGGGTTTAGACTGGTTGTCTCCGTGTTGGGTTATTCAGGACTATTGCGCTATGTGCTATGCCAGAATGCCACGGGTTGAGTGGCGAGGTATGTCTGAGTATATCCTAGTAGAGTGGTTTTATATTTTGAAGACTCAACGAACGGCTGAGAAGGATTATTTTCTTACTTGGGCTCTTGTGATGAGTGTTGGCGTTGGGGCTCCTTATATTGATTTAGTTTCAGTGTTGAGTAATTTTTCGGATGTGTTTCTTGTGGCCAGGCATGTCCCCGAGTGAGGTTGTGGATTTCGGTATTGATTGGTACCGGGCACTGTATGCTGTGGCACCGACACTGTCGAGGAGTTGAGGGAACAACTTTGGGATTTCCTTATAACGATTTTGTTGGTAGGCCAATGCGGATGATGTTCTAGCTTGAGTCGGCTCAGTTGGCTCCGAATTCCATTACTGAGGGAAGTATTGATTCGACTATTGTTGAGCTTATTAATAATTTGGGGAGATAAGTGAGTTACCTTTCTATGTTGCGAGGTGTGGTGATTTGTTTGTTATGGGCACAGATGGTGCAGTTCATTTAGGGTCTCATAGTAGAGCGAGAAAGTAATTGGGTGTTGCTCGGTGAATGGGGTATCGGTCATGTCCTACCGGGTTTGCATGGTATATGTTATTTGTTTTCACTGTTGTTGTAATGATTTGCTTTTGTTCCAGACATCAAATTATGCGTGGTTATCAATTTTGAGAATAGTGACTTGAGGTGTCCTATGTGGATCAATGTTTGGATAGGATCGCGCATTGCAATGAAGCTATGTGGAGATATGACCTTGCAGTTTAGTTTTCTGTGATATATTCTATGATTCTAGACGGGTTCTTAGCCTTTTGTTGTGATGGTAGTGATGAGCTTGAGATACAACTCTTTCTTTTGAGTCATTTTTCATGATTTGAGTATATTTAGACCGTTTCTTATTGGTGCGCGAATTATGCAAGTTGTGACATAGGCCTGTATTGATGTGTCATCTCAACATAGTTGTGTGTTACATTCAAGGTGATTGTTGGAGTCATTAATATATACGAACAGATTTGATTTCAGATTATTAGAAGGACAATATCGAGGTTCGACTTAGAAATTTGATGTGGTATTAGCCAAAAGGGAAGTGACTTCATGAATGGTTGACTTGAGAGATGGTTACGATTTATTGCATGTTTCATTTATCATTAGCAGTATATAGAAGTTATGGCTTCGAGTGTTGGGATTATGTAGTATATCATATGATTGCACCTGAGAGTGCAGGTATGGGTTACTATAGCTAGTTCGAGCTTATTTTAAATATAGATGTGAGGTTTCAAGCTTGTGTGTGAATTGGGAAATTGCAATGTGGTTCTATGATTTATGGGCTAGACTGGATTGTGTAATTGTAGTAAAATGTGTTATCAGACCTAAATTGCCACGCCCCAAATCGAGGGACATGACCGGTACCTAATCGGGTAGCCCTAGTCAAGCGGACATGGGTGCCTTTGCTAACCCACGTGTTACCCCTGTATTATTCATTACTTATAAACCAAAGAATTAACCAATTATAATTGAAATCACCCTTTTACAAACACAACCACATGCTTATAAATTTCTTAACAATTTTACAATTTACAACGTCCGACATATATTTACATAAGATCATAATTCCACAGTTTATTTTTTACTGTCTACGGAGCCTCTAAGATACAACATGATTATACAATATTTGCCGGTAATAAGGCTCCAGCTATACCTTACACAAAATCAAAATAGGAAATCAAAATAGGAGTGGCATAAGCCACGCAGGGTTCTGGGAGGAATGGGGCTCACCAAAGCGGCCAGTGGAAGATGGAGAGTGTTACTGCCGATGAGTTGAAGTACCTGCTACGAATCCACCTACAATCGTAAAACGAATGTAGAGCCCCCCGGCAAAAGGGACATCAGTACACTGGAATTGTACTAGTATGTATGGACAAGCTTTGTCCCAAGCAAACTCAAGCCATAAACAAATAAATCACGACATTAATTCCACCAACAGTTACACCAAGAAATAACGAAGTGAGCTAATCACATTCCCACACTTACTTCGTTTCAAGTAGTCCTCAGCCCATGTACAAATAGAGATCAATAAGGAACACAACAACCAAACATACATGGAAAGAACAATTAAGTCAAACAAAGGGGCAATCAGTACCCCATAGGTTGCAAACTCTCCTGATGTCTCCTTTCACAATTTCACATCAATGATTTCACAATTATATTCATATCAATTTCAATGGCGATTTCGATCGCTTTCCACCCTTATTACCTCGGCCACCCTTATCACCCCAAACCACACCTTATTACTTCGTGTTGCGGTGCGCAATGCGATCCCACCGTACAGTTTCAAATCACAACAATCATAAACAACAAATAATAACACTGCATAAAGATCACAAACAAGGGCAACAAACGACTTACGAATTTGTTCATGTTTTCGAAATACTTTTCAAGCCGGTGCCATAACAAGGTTACAATGTTTCCATATTCGAGAGTACCAATCCGATTATGTTCAACAGTTTATCAACAAGTCGAGTTGTTTTATTAGTTTCCCATAAGAAGCCAAGTATGTCATCACTACTATTGTCCTCAATTTGTTTAACAGTTATGATTTCCTTTTTCATCATTCGGTTCACATCCCATACCACACAACACATAGTATAAACCAATTGAACACCCAACGACTAAATCAAAATAATTACACAACAATTCTCATAATTATCACATACCAAATGAATTGTACACATAAGGGCGATTTTACAAGGATCAAAGTTAGCCATACATACATGGAGTCGAATTTACTTCCTTCAATATCCTACTTTAAGTTCACCCAAGTTATCTTATGTTGCCAACAACGCTTTTGCAAACTCTTACTCCTACCCACTATTTTTTACTAAATTTCAAGTTTAAAGAACGTGCATGAGTATTCAATTTTTATTTTTAAAAGCTAATGCATGAAAATCTTTCTTTCCCTTTATAAACTGAAAATCAAGAAAAAATGGCTAGGTTTTTACCTTTAGAATTTGGGGAAGAAGACAGTTGACCAAGCGATTATAAAATGATCTTTGAAGATGTTAGGTTTCTCTCACAAGAATCTCTCTTTACTCTCACTTATTTTGCTAAGAAAATATGAAGAAATGAAGTTTTGGGGTGTTTTATTAATGAAGGGATCAGATTAAAATTTTACAAAAATTTGGGCCGAGTCAAATTTGCGGTCGCATCTGCGATCGCAGAATCAACATGCAGTCGCATAATGGACCGTAGAATTGCTCCCAAAAAATCACGTGTTCTGTTGTGATATCCGCGTTTATGTTCTACGGTCGCATAATGCACCGCAGAATTGACCCTCGAAAATCCTTAAGAATGTATGCGGTAGTTTTGCGGTCCGCATTTTCGTTATGCGATCGCATATTGGAACGCATTTTTAACAATAATTTTGGAAAATATTCTGTTACACTCTGCGGTAGGAATGCGGTCCGCATAGCAGCTCAACGACCGCATTCTTGACCGCAGAAATGATATTTTCTGGAAAAATTTATTCTTTCAATTTTTAAAGCTTGGATCACTACCAAGGGTCTGAACCGTGGCGAGCTTGCGAGTCGCTAAGAATTCTACACATTCCTAACTCAATATTCGGACATTGAAACCACGATTTACTAGGTATTTAACAACAAAATTTTTACGGGGCCTTCCATAAATGACATTGGGTGACGTGGGATCACCACCATATGTATATATGGCAAGTTTATTCAGCGATTGATTGGCTTTAGAATAGCTCTGGGTTCGAGGACGAACATATGTTTAAGTAGGGGAGGATATGACGACCAGCCCGTCGTCACGTGAGTTACCACCGCGTTTCCACCATTTTGTGATTCCTTATGGTTCATTACAATATTCATGAGTGAACAGGTTGAATTGGATTGGTTTTAGATGGAAATAAGACACTTAGTCTCTTTAAGGAAGGTTTGTATTGGATAAGTCAACCGGATGTTGACTTATTAGTTAGAGGGCTCAGATATAATTTCTCGTATTTCGGGTAGCTTCAAGGGATGATTTGTGACTTATGAGTATGATCTGAATTAATTTTGTAGGTTTGGTGTAGAATTACACTTCAATTGGTGAAGTTAGTATTTTGGCGAATTCCGGTTGAGATGTGAGATTTTGACCTGACGAAAGGAATGGAATTCTGAGAGTTGTTGTGGCTTTGTTAGGTGATTTGGGATGTGTGTGCAAAATTTTAGGTCATTCGGAGGTGTTTTGGTCAGGGTTTTGACCAAATGCGTAATTCAGAAGTTTTAGAAGAACTTACACTTGAATCCGATAAAATTTGATGGTTTTGGTGTTGTTTTTTTGTGTTTTGATGATTGAAGCAAGTTTTAATGATATTTTAGGGTGGTTTTGGCACTTTTAGTTGAGGTCCGGGGGACCTCGGAGTGACATCAGATGGCCATCTGGGTGAATTTGGACTTGTGAGATTTCTGAAGATTTCCTGTATTTGGTATTTCCGCATCTGCGAAAAAGGGGGCACAAATTCAAAGTATGGGTCGTAGGTGCGAAAGTTGTCCAATTGGTGATTTCCACAGAAACGAATTAATTCCGCAGGTGCGGACAATAACTGCATATGTGATCCGCACGCTTTAGACGAGTTCCGCAGAAGCGGATGTTTGACCGCATAAGTGGGGTCCGCATAAGTGGGACTTGACCGCAAAAGCAGTCCCGGGCATAATGACGATCCGCAGAAGCAGAGGTAGAACCACAGAAGCGGTAGTCGCAAATGCGGTAAGGCAACCGCATCAGCGAAAATTCCTTTTCAGAGAAGGGTTTTAAAGGCTCATTTTGTTCTGCGAGTTCAGGTTTATTTCCACCATGTTTTATTGACCTTGAGAGCTTTTTTACGGAAGATGAAGGGGCTTTCGACTAGGTGTGGTTGCAGGTGAGTTCTTTGACCTAAATACATGATTTAATGAAAGAATTAACATATAAATTTGTAGAAATTCATCAAAAGAGGGTAAAGCTAATGCTTGAAATTTTGGTATTTCAAAGTGGGATTTGATGGGTCATTTGGGCTGGGATTTTGGAGTTTATGGCATGTGTAGACTCGTGGCAAGATAAAGAATCTAATGATGTTAATTTTCTAATTTTTCGAAAAGTGAACTCGGGGCTCAAGTTTTGGTGATTTTGGGATTTGTGCCCGTTATTGTTTGTTTTCGCTTGGAGTTTTTTCCCTTATCATATTGTGATGTATTCGCTTTGATTTTTGATAGATTCGATGCGCGTGGAGGCCGATTTGAGGGGAAAAGGCGTCATAAGCTAGAGATTTTGCTGGTTCGAGGTGATTAATGATTTCAAATGATATCCTGAGGGTTGAAACCCCGGATTTCACATCGTAGTGCTATATTGAGGTGACTTGCACACCAGATAGCGAGCGTGGGGTAGAGAACCATTAGGGATTGGAACTTGGTCTGTCCCGATTGATGATTTTACTATGTAATTGACTGAAACTTATTTTTTATCATTATGAATTGGGCTGATTGCCATATTAGGGCTTTTTGCCAGCTATTTGAACCCCTTCGGGGAGGGTTGTTGATATTTTTTCATTATTTGATTTTATACTTGAACTCAGTCATGTATTCTACACTGTTTTCAAAACTCAGACAAGTTTACTTGCTTTTAGACTTGAAATTAATTTTCAAATAATATTTTGGGTTGAGCATCGTGTTTATTATTGCCTGAGTGGCTTATGTTATTTTGTTGACTGCGTTATGCCGAGGGTCTGTGTTATGAGGATACTTTTGGATCGGTCTGCACATTGCAATAATATATATATATATATATATATATATATACACACACACACACATCAGGATACATGCCGCTGAAGTGTTATACTGATACTGATGTGAGGCTAGGTGCCTTGATTTGATGCCACGGGATGGCTTGATATTGCGCTTGGGCAGTAAGAGGCCCCTCCGGAGTGTTCACCCCCATAGTGAGTGTGGGTACCAATATATATCGGGCTACATGCCACAGTGAGATATAGATCGGGCTGCTTGCCGCAGCGAGATGTGGATCGGGTTTCACGCCGCAGGGGTTACTATATGATACTGTTTTGAGAGTGATCTGAGAGAGAGAGTCCGAGGGGCTGAGAGTGTTTGAGAGTGAGCTCGAGGGGCTGGTACTGTTTTGAGATATTTCCCGAGGGGAGGACTTTTATGTGTTCATCTTGCATATTTATTTCTTTTTACCTGTTATACTGCGGTATTTGTGCCTGAGGGGCGAATTTTTCTGTGCTTATCAGCACTACTTATTTTAAAATTATTTTCGTAAATGTTGAAAAGATCATTTTCAAAAGAGATTTAAACTGAGCCAAGATATTGCCAAAGATTTCATAGCTTCACTATTTTCTCAAGGATTGTACCCTACTTCTATACATCATGTTGGCTGATTTACGTGACTTCTTACTGCTCATTTGTTATTTATCTTTATTACTAACTGAGTTGGAGTACTCACTTTACTCCCTGCACCTCGTGTACAAATGCAGGTATCTATTCACCCAGTAGCGGGTTTTGGGCCGATCAGAGGTAGAGTTATATGAGTTAAGGAGGTGACTGTCAGTGTTGGCAGCACCATGTTTCACTCTTGTTCATTATTCCGGTATATATATATATATATATATATATATATATATATATATATATATATATATATACCTTGTGATAGATGCTCGTGATTTGTGACACCCCGATTAGGCCTGTGTTAGGTTGGTTTTCCACTAATTAATATTATTAATTTGTATTTACGTTATTTATTCATGTTTAACTATCTTGAAAGGTCGAGTTGGGGTAGTTGGATGGCATCGTCTTCACGAGAGACGCCATCACGACTGGGTCCGGGTTTAGGTCGTGACGGTGTAAGAGAGTGAGGTGTGTGATTGTGGAGCAAATGATAAGTGGGTTGGTTTAGTGGTGTCTTCTTAGGTAATTGAGATTTGGTGAGAACATCTTTTTGACGGTGGAACTTGGAAGATGAATTAATTATTTTGGTAGGTGGACTGTGAGAAGTTGTGTTGGGATTTAATAGAGGTATAATGCAGGCTGTGTCAATGGAGGAGAAGGTCGGTTGGATTTATTGATATGGTTGTAATGTGTTTGTGTTGTGTGAAGAGGTGGGCAAACAATCATTGCCTATTTGCTTAAAAATTGTGAAGTTAGGGTTAGGGCTGGATGATGAGGGAGGAGGAGGTGTCGTGTATGTTATGGATTAGGATTTGCATGGTATTTGGTGAGGGAGTAGGGAGACACAGGATGTGTGCATGTGGAGGGGGCTTACATGGCCATTTGCATTGCCTTGAGAAGAGGTTGAATGTGGACTAAAATGTGGACTAAATTTTGAGTGGACCGGTTGAATAGGCACTTGAGTGCTTGGTGCGTCTTTTGCTTGTTGAGGTAATGTAGCAGATATTTCCAAATCCTCATTAATTAATGAAGCAAAAGTATTATTGTTGAAAGTAGATGGATTAGGCTGTGGCGTATGTGGTTGAGTAGTAGGTATAGTATTACGGTGTTTAAGAGTAAAGTGTGTAAATGAAAGAATTGGAAGAAGAAAATTTCAAGACTTACTTGAAAACCCCGGATTGTTATTAGATTTATCGACAATGCTATAGCTAGATTTGGTTATAAAAAAAAAATTCTTTGGGAATTGTACTGTTTTCCATTCTGCAGTTGATGGATTTTGTGTAGGATTAGGTTTAACTTGTGGATTAAGAAGGTTAATATCAGAAGGTTGTGCATCTTGGAAGTGATAGGTGCAGACTCTTTGGTTATGCCACATTCAACCACATTTAATGCATAGAAAATATAATCTTTCATAGAGGATGTTTTTCGTGTGATTTCCAATATAAATATGTAAGCTTAAAGGTTGATCCAACTAAATTTCAACACATAGTCGGACATATCGATCCCTTGTTGTTAAAGAGGTACAATTGTCCACCGATAACAATTTACCAATTTTATTGACCACTTTCTAAAGAATATAAAAATTATAAAATACAATAGGTAATTCCGGTAGACATAACTATATAGCGGAATAATTTGTTTTCGTCTCCGATGCCATAAATTTTTGTACCCATTGATGAATTGAGAGAAAATGATTCAAAATGAACCAAGGGCCATTTTGTAAAGCAGGAATTTTATTTTCTTCCTTCTGAAATATTAGAAGAAAAAAATCAGAGCCTAAATCGACTTGAGGGAGGTTTTCTATGGGTTGCCAAAGAGCACAAATTTTTTGTCGGATGTTCAACTTTTCGACCATAAACCTTAGCAATTACTGTATGTTGCCAGGGTTTGTAAAATTCTATTTTTTTCTTCTTGTGAAAGTTGAATAAAATTTGAGCAGCTACTGGAGCTTCCAGTTTATCCTCAATAGGCATGGAAATTAGTGGGAGGTCCATGGCCAGTAAAGGATGAGAAATTATGAGTTGTAGATGTTAGAGTATGGAGGAAGGATTTTTTAGGTGAAATATTAGGAGGGATAGGGAGGTCAGCCATGTGAATGATCATTGGTGGTGGTGGTGGATTACATTGGGAAGTTTGTGTCGTGTTTGAAGGTGTAGGGATATCTGGGGGTTTGAGAGGTTTAAGAGTGGAAGAAACATGTAGGTGGTGGGAGTAAATGAGAGACGCCATAAAATAGTTGTTACTAAAACGAAATCCTAGAAAAGTTTTTTCTATAATTATTACTATCATCTATTGAAAGAGTGAAATAGTAATTTAATTGAAAATAAATTACTCCCTCCGTTTCAATTTATGTGAGCCCATTTGACTGGGCACGAAGTTTAAGAAAAGAGAGAAGACTTTTGATCTTGTGGTGTAAAATGAGGCACCTTTATTTTGTGTGGCTATAAATCATTGCATAAAGGTAAATTGTTTCCAAATAAGGAAAGGGGTCATTCTTTTTGGCACGGACTAAAAAGGAAATAGGTTCACATAAATTGAAACGGAGAGAGTATTATTTATCATTATATGTTTTGCCCTAAGTATAGTTGGTAACTTGGTATTAATATTTGTCTGTTAAGCAAGCATTGTATGGGTTCTCTAGAGAGACCGAATTTGGTGTCCATTAATTTATCATGCCATCAACTTTTTATTTTCAAATAAGTTTGGTGTTCCATATATAGAAAAAATTGAGACTCCCCATTAATTATATTTATTATATGCATGGTACTAATATTTTTCTGTTAAGTACGCATATATGTGCTCCAAAAATTTGCAGAAATATGACAATGAATTTGCATAATAACTAAGGAAATTCCAGAAAACAAAATAGGTAATATATTATGCACAACCCTCGCTGCAGAATAATACCGCAGCTTATTACAACACCATCAAGCAGTACATGAGGAGACATACAAGTAATAAGGAAAAATAAAAGGAACAACACTGTAGTCTGAAAGTGGAAGTACGATTGACGACATATGTTAATTTACCACACTAGTTGAATAAATTAATCATATGGTGAAGCAATTAAGTACAAATTGTTTTTCCTTGCAACGCTAGCACCAAATTTCTCAGACATATCCAATTCTTCTGAATTCATACCATCAGGAAGTTTCCAGTCAAAATGGTAAAGTAGTCTAGCCAGAGTGAGCTCAATGGTTGCTGTACCAAATGATATTCCTGGACAAGCTCTTCTCCCAAATCCAAATCCCAAGAACTCAAAAGGAATTGATTCCTCAATATCGTTATTGAACCTCTCGGGCTCAAATTTCTCTGGATCATGCCAATATTGAGGGTCCCTTCCCATTGCCCACATATTCACCAGGGCTATAGTTTTATTCGGTATGATGTACCCATTAACCTCGCATTGCTCTATTGATTCCCTAGGTAAAGACAAGGGACCAGGAGGATGAAGCCTTAGAGTTTCCTTAACTACCAATTTCAGGTACTTCAGATTCTGAATATCACATCGATCAACTATTTTTTTTCCTTTCAAGATCTCTCTGGCTTCAGCTTGAACTTTTTTCATGACTGTCGGATTTTTCATTATTTCCGACATGGCCCATTCAAGTGTAGTTGCTGATGTCTCAGTTCCGGCACCGAATATCTCCTGTAGTTGCCCAGTCGATAAGCAATATCAGGGCACGATCATATGTAGTCAAATTAAAAAGAATAAATAATGTAATTAATACTTAACAAGAAGAAAATGTTGTAGAGGAAGAAAATGTACTTACTAACACAATAGCTTTAACGTTATCTCTTGTTATAGAGATCTGAAAATTGTGGTTCTCTTTGTCTTTAAGCCTTAAAAGAAGATGCAAAAGATCTTCTTGATCAATGGACTCACCGTTATTTCTTTCTATGCTAGCTTCGTGCTCACGGACAATTTTTTCAAGAAGAAGATCACATTCTTGATGTATTTTAATTAGCTTTTGTTTGGATCCTATGATGAAATCAAGAAACTCGAGGGACGGGAACAAATCTAAAATATTAAAAATCCCTGCTGCAGCTGCTATTTCTTTTATTGCAGAAATCAATGAATCTTGATCGTTACAGACCAGTCCAACTGAAGCTCTGCAAATAATAGCACAAGTTAGTGAGTTAAGACATTCATTCATATTGATTGGCGTACAACCTGCAGCCGATGCCTTAATGGATGAAACTAAGCGCGAAATCTCTTCCTCCATTAGAGGATAAGTCGAGTGAACCCTTTTCGGACTTAGAAGCTCTAACATGCAAAATTTGCGGATTTGTTTCCAGTAATCACCATACGGAGCAAAGGCAATGTCTCTTTTATTGTATGTAATGGTCTTCGAGATGAGCATATCCGGCCTATATGCAAATGTGGTATCACTTGTTTTCATTACTTCTTTCAACATCTTATAAGATGATATGACAATAGTTGAACGTTCGCCTAGTTTTAGGTACATCAAAGGTCCATATTTCTTAGCTAATTCCTTGAGTGCAACATGGGGCAAGGAGCTTCCAGCCAGCTGATGTAAATTTCCAATGAGTGGGAGTTTCCATGGTCCTGGAGGCAATCTCTTTTGCCCACTGTTGATGAATACTGCAAGAAGCAAGGGTAGGACAAAAAGGAAGATGATCATGAAGAAAAAGACTTCCATATTGAAGTAATTGACTTAATAACTCAGAGAGGTTGGTGTGTGACTACTTTGTTGGATTCTTGGTAAGACTTTATAAAGTATACCACAAATGGGATTGGGTGAGTTTGCGCTGGCGGAAATGCGGGAGGGAGGGGGGGGGGGGTGGAGGAGAAGAAAAAAAGAAAAGAAAAAGTGGAACAAATTAAGTCGTAGATCATATATGTATTTTTTTTTCGATTTATGAAAATGTGGAAATTTCATCGTTTATGTTGTTATGTGTTTACTCGTAAAATTGTAGAGTTCAATTTATACGTGATTTTTAGACAAGTAAATTAATTCGATTGTGAAATAAAAAAATGACTGATAAAATATACAATACTTAGACTTAAAATAGATGAAATAGCAGAGTTGACGAATCCGGAAACAAGGTTTTCTGGCATAGCAATAATTAGATCAAAAGCAAGAAAATAATACTATATTAAGCATTATAAAATATTGTATGTGTTAGCTAGAAAATTTGTGTCTTTTACAATAATAACTGAGCTCGCAATTTATAGCTATGTAGAAAAGGAGGTCCTAGGATCGTGACCTTCTTTAATTGTCAATTACGAGGGACATTGATGAAGATGTAACTGTGGACATAAATGCCAAATTTCTTGTAATCGGATGTTGCCCTCAATGCTACCGAATATTTTATATTAAATGCTACCGAACGCAGTTTAATATACACATGTATGATCGTTATTCCTTCTAGTGACAAGCGGAATATCTATTTTGAGTCTTGTCCATCCTTGTCAAGGGTGTTCCACGTGTCCGTCCTTTAAATGACCACGCGCTATATTATATTTTATCCCATACAAATAGTTTTACTACGGTGACATAACTTTGTGGTACCGAAAAATTTGTAGAAATACCTTTTTTAAAGGTACGAACTTGAGGCGTCGGCATGGCAAGACCTATGTTTCGAGACATAAAACGTAAACCCCATGAAGCTGTATTTTTAATTTATAAATTAATAAAACATTCTAATAACATAGAAAGTAAATTAATTTTTTTTATTAAAGAAACTAATAAAACATAAAATATCTAACCATATTTTTACAAGTTTATAAACAATTCAATAATGTTAATGTTATTATGGGATATAAACAACCTATAACGTCTTAACTTAAAAATAAAAAAACATCACAATTTCTTTAAAATGTTAACTATATATTTGCCTCCCTACATGAAAATTTAACTTTATCAATACTATAATTTAAAATATTAGTCCTTCGTGAATATATATAAAAATGCTTCAAATAGCAACTTAATAAAAGAGTAATAATTTTAAGAGATATAGAACATAATGACTAGGAACTAGTCAATACAAAAATTTCACCTATTTGTTTTTAGAAGAAATATTTAAATAATATTTATTCTTCACAATCTTCTCAATTAGTAAATATGAAATATTATGGCTTGTTATTTGAGCTATTCTCAATCAATATATTTTTATACATGAATTCGTCTTTCATTTGTTAATTTTTTTTTAGGATCAATAGTGTTAATTATAAAATTTGACGCATGATTTGTGTCGGAACTATTGGGCAAGTCTGAAATTTTGAGCATTTGGCTTATATAAGGTGCACAATTAGGCACTTGGAGTATAATCCTTATAAAATTGAGAGTAATTTTCATAAATCACTATTATTTAGTGACTATTAACTTCTTATAGCAAGCATATATGTAATTACTTCTTATAGCTACTATTCAGTTATTACGATAGTGTATTCGTTGTATTCGAGCTGATGGACTCATGAATAAATCAACAAAAAGCGCCTAAAATCAGGGCAATCC